>VDFB02000015.1:460763657-460988426 GCA_007258455.2 Sequoia sempervirens | reverse complement strand
TTCTACACTCTACCCTCTACCCTCTACCCTCAACCCTCAACCCTCTACCCTCAAACCTAAAACCCTTAAGCCTCTCCCTCTCTTTGTCTCACTCTCTCTATAAACCCTCAACCTCCCTCTCTCTCTCTCAACCCTACACCCTCAACCCTTAAACCCTAAACCCTAAACCCTAAAACTCATAAACCCTCAACCCCCCTCTCTCTCTCAACCCTTCACCCTCTACCTTCTACCCTCTACCCTCAACCCTCAACCCTCTACCCTAAACCCTCAATACTTAAACCATAAACCCTAGACCCTTAAACCATATACCCTAAACCCTTAAACCCTCTACCATCTACCCTTAACCCTAAAACATCAACCCTCTACCCTCAACCATCTATCGTCTACCCTTTACCCTCTACCCTCAACCCTCAACCCTTAAACCCTAAACCCTCTACCCTCAAACCTCTTAGTCTCAAACCCCTCTACTCCTCAACCTTAAAACCCCAAAACCCTCACCTCAACCTCTACCCTTAAACCTCCTTAAACCCTTAAACCCCAAACCCCAAACCATCTACCTCTACCTTTAAACCTTTAAACCCAAACCCAAAACCCAAACCCTAAACCCTCTACCCTCTACCCTCTACCCTTAAACCATAAACCCTTAAACCTAAAACCCTAAATCCTATACCCTAAAACCTAAACCCTCTACCCTCTACCCTCTACCCTCAACTCTCAAACCTTAAACCCTAAATACCTCAACCCTCAACACTCAACACTCAACACTCAACACTCAACCCTCTACCCTTCAATCGTAAATTGTAATCCCTAAACCCTAAACCCTCAGGGGGAGAGTGAGTAGGAGGGATAGAGGTATGTGAGAGATATGGAGGATGAGAGAGAGAGGGGAGATGGGGGGAGATACCTAAGAGAGAGGGAGAGAGAGAGAGGAGAGAGAGAGGGTGTGGGAGAGAGATAGAGGGAGTGAGTGAGAGAGACAAAGAGAGACCTGATTGAGGGAGAGAGATACTTAAGAGAGAGGGAGAGGGAGAGAGTGGGAGAGACATAGAGGGCATGAGAGAGATATGAACTTGAGAGAGAGATGGAGAGGTGGTGGGAGGGAGATATTTAAGAGAGATGGGGAGGAAGAGAGATAGAGGGGGGAGAGAGGGAGGGAGTGGAAGAGATATAGATGGAGTGACTGTGAGAGGGAGATGGGGTAGGAGTGGGAGACTTGACAAAGAGAGAGAGGGAGAGGGGGTAGGATGGAGATACTTGAGAGAGAAAGGGGAAAGGGGGTGGAAGGAGACTGAGAGAGGGAGAGAGGAGAGAGAGAGGGGGAAATAGAGATGTACCTAAGAGAGAGTGAGAGAGAGATAGGGGAGAGATAGAGAGAGTGAGAGAGAGGGAGTGGGAGAGAGATAGAGGGAGTGAGTGAGAGACCTAAGAGATGGAGAGGGGGTAGGAGGGAGAGACTTGAGAGAGAGATAGAGAGAAATATAATGACCTAAGAGAGGGATATGGAGTGAGACAAATTTATTTAGGTACTTAGGTGGGAGGGAAAGAGACTTGAGAGAGGGGATTGGACTAAGAGAGAGTAGTCTAGGTCACGAGTGAGACCTGAGAGATAGAGAGACTTCAGAGCCTGGATAAACAGTTACCCAATTAGGGTAACGAGTTAGAGAGCGTATGAAAGGAAAAACCTCAACTATCCATCTACAATCATAAACTGTGCACTCTAAGCATTATCAAAGTTGTCCACCCAAGAAAGGAGAAATTCAATTTTTGTTCAAAGTAGTTCATTTGGAAAGTGCCACATTTAACGCTCTCCAAATGCCACATCACATTTGGGGCATGCTAAATTTGGCACACGCCAAATTTGGTGGTCGCCAAATGGTCTGCTTTGGACATGTTAATTGACAAGATTTTCCAAATTTCCTCATATTTATGTTTGTGCTCCCTGTCTCATTTGCACATCTTTCAATGCAAGTTTAGAAAAAAACCATGATAGCATTGAAATCTCTCTTAGCTGTCTAAATATATGATTCTTTTTTCATTTTGATTTAGTTAAGGTTTTGATATGTGGCTTCTATTGTAAACGCCTCTGTTTTTTGTCAAAAACCAACATGTGCTAGTTTTAGGACTGATTTTTACTCGTTTATTGAAACGTGAAACAAATTACATTTTTTGAAACTAGACTCCATTCTACACATGATGAAAAATAAAAATAAAAAATTCGATTAGTGTTCAAAAAATTAGGGGTGAGCACACTCAAATTTCAGCTTTTTAGGATATTTCCACTTTGAATATTCATAAAATATTATATTCTCATTAAAAAAATTATTTGAAAGAACGAGGATAAACTAAATGGTGTTATCTAATTTCTCACTATTGGGATTTTTGAAATTCTAAAAAATAGTTAATCAAAAGGGGGGGAGCCCTCAAGTGCTATTGTGTTTTTTTTTATAAAAAAGGGACCTATTCCCCCCCTCCTTTTAGAGACCCTTAATCTTCAATAATTTCAAAAAAAATAGTAGCTTAGAAACTAGACTCGGAGAACTTCAACTTTTGTTCTTACTACATCTTGAAATTTTGAGTGTAACTATCTTCAATTTCTCGTGGTGTAACTATCTTCAATTTCTTGTGCAAATTAGATTTTGCTGATTTCAGAAGAAAAAAAAAAGTGGCATTTTAAGAGCCAAAATTGTGTCACTGATCCATGCACTTACCCTTAATGTAGTTTAAACTTTCATAAGTTGTGCAACAACACCTTTGACTTTTGATCTATCAATGAACTTGTAGCTTGCTTACATAATAATAAAAACCCTACTTTAAACCAAATTCTCAAGAATATGAACTACCAAGGTAAGGGCTTGCACCTACATGAACAAAGTATATTGGAGCCCATCCAAATTAGAGAAAATTGATGATCACAAGGTCTTGAATATATATTTTAAGTCTCATAATCCAAAAATTTTGGTACAATATTTGAGGTTTACTATAATTTTCCTTGTTTGGATCCATCCTCAAACCATTTTATGAGGTTAAAAAATTTCAATATACCAATTATGTCTTTATAAAACTAAAACTCTAAATTTTGTAGCATAGGAGAAGTGCGTATAGAGAGTGTTGGGGTAGGTGAAACTTAATTCTCCTTCTCTCTCCCTACCTCAAGCTCTCTCTCTCTCTCTCTCTCTCTCTCTCTCTCTCACACACACACACACACACACACACACACAAACACACACAAACACACACACAACCTCTCTCCACCTACCCTCCCTCCCTCTTTCCTTACCTCTCTCTCACTCTCTTTATACATACATCTCCCACCCTCTATATATATGTACCTCTAGATCCCTCCCACCTTACCACTCCCTATCTCCCTCCTTTCCTCTCTCCCTCCCTCACACATTAACCTCTCTCCATGTACCCCTCCCTCTCTCCCTAACTCTCTCTATACCTACCTCACCTACCTTACCTCTCTCTATCTCCCTCCTTGCATCTTTCTCCCACTCCCTATCTCCCTCCTTCCCTCTTTCTCTCCCTCCCTCTATCCCTCCTACCCTACCACTCTCTATCTCCCTCCTTCCATCTCTCTCTCTCTCTATCCCTCTCTCCCTCACACACACACACAACCTTTCTCCACCTACCTCTCCCTCCCTCCCTCCCCAACACTCTCTATACCCACCTCTCCTATGCTACAAAATTTAGAATTTTAGTTTCATAAAGACATAATTGGGAAGGATTCATCTCAATGATGGTGATTGGTATTTGATCAATTTTTGAAACAAGTCTAGAAACATGCAATGAGTATGATTAATTAATCCAACGAGACATCAATATGGTGTTGAAAGACCTTATAATGAATAAATTGAAGAAATATGAAGTAGTAGTTCATAATGAAATAAAAGAATAGATGAATATTAGATAGATGGAGGATGATATGGTAGATGTAGTGAAATATTTTTCATATGATCTTATTTTAGATGTGGAATAGAAGAACAAAGAGTATTTTAATTTTTCCAAAGAAAACGGAGTATTGGTAGAAGACCTAAAGTTTGCATAAGAGTTATAATGCTTATGAATAGTCAAGTGGATGATAAATCCCAATAAATAAATTAGAGAGAGGTGATTCATTGGTCATGGAAAGATTTTTTTTTTAAAGTGATAGTATTGATAAAGAACTACTACAAAGGAGAAGTCTCTTTATAAATATATAGAAGACTAAATATACGTGCTATAAATTCATCATAAAAAATTTATTAGTAAAGATATTTTAGTGCCAAAAGAGATGGTTGATAAGTTAAAATTTAAAAGGTTAGAATATCCAAATCCTTATAAAATTTCACCATTGTAGAAATAACATAAGGTACTAGTAAGTGAGCAATGCTCGTTAAAATTTAAGATGGGTACATATCATGTGAAAGTATTGCATCATGTTAAAGGATATATTCCGTTTATTTTTGTGAATCTTGGCCATGATAGTATGAGAATAAATTCATACATTTGTATATAGAGAATACGTACACTATGATGAAGGACATAAAGAAAGATACTCTAATTGCATTAAAGGAAAAAGATAAACAAGTATGTTGTAATGCTAGGATTTATTTAGTATATGGTAAGAAATTCTAAGACATGAGAGGCTATGTTTTATATTGATTCTTAGATTAAATCATAGTATAGGTGAAGGAGAGGAACTACAAAAAGAAATTTTAGAATTGTTAAAAAACTTTAGTGATATAATTTTAAACAACATGCCAAATGGATTGTCATGAATAAGAAGTATAAGGCAACATTTATATTTGATCTAGGGAGAAATTTTATAAAATTAAGTTCTACCTACGATGATGCTAATACATGTTGCCCCTAGTTCTGATTTTCCACTTTCCCATTGCACATAGTGTACATGCTCCTTCCTCAACTCCTCAAGAGAAGGAATAATCTCTTTAGTCAATACATTATCTATCTCATTCACTTTGGCCTACTTATTTTCAATATTTTTTAGAGTAGATTCATTTTTCATTTCATACATTCTAGTACCTACTACCTCCTTAATAATTAACAAGATCTAAGGAGGCTTCATGTTCAAAAATTTATTGATGCACCCTTGCATAATGAGAAAATGTGGGTTGTTGACATTGAGAAATTTTTTATATGAAGCAACATGTGCAGTGTGAAATGTGTACTATGAAGGATACCTTATAAAATCCCTAATAATTATTTTCTATAAAATATTGGTCTCATGCAGTTGTGTGTATCATTTTATTTCTATACATTTGGAGAGGAGGATTACATCCACCAAAGAAAGGCCAAGAAAATGTTTTTCAAGAAAATTCCATGAAAATACCACTAGATCTCTCTCTTTGTACCTCTCCCACCCTACCTCTCTATCTAGATTTACCTACCTCTCTCCTTATTCATTGCACCTTGCCTCTCTCTACCTATGACTCCCTCCCTCTTTCCCTCTCTCTATATCCATCCCTCTCTCTCTATCTCTTACCTCTTTATCTCTAACTATACCTATATCTCCTAAATGTGATGATGATGTTGACACAACCTCTCTCCACCTAGCCCTCCCTCTCTCCCTGACTCTCTCTATACCTATCTCTCCTAAATGTGATTATGATGTTTACTAATGGAATAAAAGGAAACTTTCACTTGTATGATGATCTCTAGAGATAAGGTGGATGTGCCTTAGCATAGTAGGTTGAAAAAGTACTCAATTAACATCTTTTCTAGATATTTTAAAAATATCTTGGAGTTAATGTGTATATTGTTTTGTGACAAGTATTACACCCATTTTATTGGAGATAGTGTCCTCTTAGAGATACACATTACTTTAGAGAAATAAGTTCTTCCAAACTATATTGAAATATTATTTTTTTAACTCTTAATAAATAATTTTTAAAGGATAAAAATGGAGGGGATTTTCATATGGAATCATATCTCATTGATGCAACCAATGATTTTGTGAAATTTTCTCCTCCCCTAAAAATGAAAGTCTAGGTACAAGGTTCTAGTGCATGTTATGAACTTGAGAATTCAATGTAACAAATATAATTAGAAATAGATGACAAAGAAAAGGAAAATCATATCTAAGTCCAAAGAAAGATAATCAGTTGAGTGGAGAGAGGTTTTGTGTGTGTGTGAGAGAGAGAGAGAGATAGAGAAGTAAGGTGGGACATGTAGGTATAGAGAGAGTGAGATATGGAAGTAGGGAGGGAGGAAGGGAGGGGTAGGTGGAAAGAGGTTGTGTGTGAGAGTGAGTGGAGAGTTTGGGGAGGAGTTATAGGTTGGAGAAAAATAAAACTAACCAAATTGACATGAGGGGTGACTAACCAATTGGGTTGTTACATGTAGAGGGTTTTAAAACATAAATATAAAGAAAATAGATAATACCTATTACTTTAAATAACCTTGATCCTTAGATAGAGTTAAAAAGGAGTGTACCCTTGCTCTATTTGATATGGTCTCTCAGATGTTTGATTGAATACTATAAATGGAATGTGGATTTCTCTTTAAACCAACATAATTTGATGAAGGAGCATGTACAAGTTACACGCAATGGGAAAATGGTAATGTAGAAGTGGATAAATTAAAGAGGTTTTGGAGTGATGGATAACAAAATATAGGGAGTGATATGGTGGGAGGGATAGAAGGAACAATATACATAAATCAAATATTACATAGGGTTTGTTTGGTGGATATAATCCTCTTGAAAAACTTTTTTCTGGCCTTCATTCGATGGATGCAAGATTTCATCCTCTCCAATATATAGAAATCACTTTGGTTTGCTTCTTGTCATGTGTTTTTAAAGTAGATTCCTTTTTCATTTCATACATTTTAGTACCCACTCGAACATTTATGTATTTCCATTTTCCCATTGCACATAGTGCACATGCTCCTTCCTCAACTTCTCAAGAGCACTTAAATAATCTCTTAATTCAATAAATTATATATTATTGTCATTCTAAACCATTTATCACCATCCCCCTTTATCATACCAACCCAAAAACATTATCCTTATCCATCCTCCATCCTATAAATGCATTTTGGGTTCCTATTTCCCACAATCCACCATCACATATCTACATCCTACTAAGCCCATTTTGGGTCCTTCTATCCCTCCCAACATTCCACTTCCTATCTCTCACCTTCCATATTTCTCTCCCTTCCTTTATCCCTTCTACACTACCACTTCCTATCTCCCTCCTTCCTCCTCTCACTCCCTCACACACACACACAACCTCTCTCTACCTACCCCTACTTCCCTCCCTCCCTAACTATCTCTATACCTATCCCTCCCACCCTACCACTTTCTATCTCCCTCCTTCCCTCTATCCCTCCCACCCTAGCACTCTCTATACCTATCCTTGTCTCTCTCATTCCCTCTTTCTCTCCCTCCTATCCCTCCCACCCTACCACTTCCTATCTCCCTCCTTCCCTCTCCATCCCTCTCTCTATTATGATCTAGTGATAACTAACTTCAAATCTAGATCTTGGTAAAATAGGTTATGCCACTCAATTTTTTTATCAAATCATCCATAACTACTTTCAAATAAGATCATGTATGAAGGACGTTTCACTAGATATACCATATCATTCCTCATTTATCTAATATAACAACCCAATTGATTAGTCACCCCTCAATTCAATTTTATTAGTTTTATCTATCCATCACCTAGAAATCCTCCCCAATCTCTTCTCTCTTGAGCTTAAAACAAGCACAATGCAAAGAAAAGGTTTTCATTACAATAATTATAGGTTGGAAAACACTGGGTGTTATGAAAACTCCAACCCACATACAATTGTAAAACCATCTTCACATGACAACCCATTTAGTTAGGAACCCCTTAGGTCAACTTGGTTAGTTTTATGTATCCTCCACCTACAAATCACCCCCAAGCTCTCCACCCTTGAGCTTAGAATAAGCAAAATGCAATCACTCACAACCCACTGTGTTTTCTAATCTATGATTATTTTGTGTATTTCTTTTTCCATCATATGAGGAAATTGAAATGCAATTTTTACTCTTAGTAATAGTTGTGGTAAATTTTTAAATATCTTTCATTACATTCATACTCTCTAAATAAGAGAATTTTTTCATTACAACAATTGCAGGTTTGAAAACACTGAGCATTATGAAACTTGCAACCCACATGCTATTGTAAAACCCTCTATAGTTAACAACCCAATTGGTTAGACACCCCTCAAATCAATTTGATTTGTTTTATGTATCCCCCACCTATAAATCATCCCCAACATCTCCACCCTTGAGCTTAGAAAAAAAGGTTTTTACTGTGTTATGAAACCTACAACCCATGTAGTATTGTAAAACCCTCTACATGTAACAACCCAATTGGTTAGTCACCTCTTAGGTCAATTTGATTCATTTTATGTATCCCCCACCTAGGGATCCTCCCCAAGCTCTCCACCCTTGATCTTAGAACAAGCAGAATGCAATCACTCACAACCCACTATGTTTTTCAACCTACGCTTATTTTGTGCATTTCTTTTTCCATCATATGAGGAAATTGAAACATATTTTTTACTCTAAGTAACAATTGCGGTAAATTTTGAAAGTTCCTTTCATTATATTCATACTCTCTAAATAAGAAAATGTTTTCATTAAAATAATTACAAGTTGGAAACAACTAGGTGTTATGAAACTTGCAACTGTCATATTGTTGTAAAACCCTTTACACGTAACAACCCAATTGGTTATTCACCCCTCAAGTCAATTTTATTATTTTTATGTATCCCCCACCTAGAAATCTTCCCCAAGCTCTCCACCCTTGATCTTAGAACAAGAAGAATGCAATCACTCACAACCCACTTTTGTCTACTTATTTTCAAGTGTTTTTGGGTCCCTATGTCCCACAATCCACCAACACATCTCCCCCTCATACTAAGTCCATTTTGGGTTATTCTATCCTTCCCACCCTACCACTCCCTATCTCCCTCATTCCCCATCTCTCTCTATGTATGAATTTATTGATTTGGATATTGTAAACATACTTATATTTAGTTTTGTATATATTTCTAAAGATACTTCTCCTTTATACCAGTTCTGTATTGATACCTAGATCATTGTTTAACAAAACTATTTCCATGATCAATGACACGCATACCACCTCTCTACCTCTCCCACCCTACATAGATCTCTCTCTCTACTGTGTTCACCTGACCTCTCTCTACCTACCTCTATCTTCTTCCTTCCCTCTCTCTCTCCCTCCTACCCACACAACCTCTCTCCACCTATCCCTCTCTCCCTCTTTATTTAGAAAGACAAAAGATAAATTTTATTCATCTCAATTTTAATCAAATGAATTAAAAAATTTATACCATGCAATGACTACTAAGAGGTTTCTAGAGGTATACCGCATGTGTAGACCTATTAGGATTGGAATGTGTGCTAGAAATTAGAAACTAGAATTTATTCAATGGTAGGAAATGTAAGATGTCTAGAAACACTTTGTAGCATGTTGTAGACATACTAATTCCACCATATTTGATCTTTAATCCTACATA
Source organism: Sequoia sempervirens (assembly GCA_007258455.2). Lineage (NCBI taxonomy): Eukaryota > Viridiplantae > Streptophyta > Pinopsida > Cupressales > Cupressaceae > Sequoia > Sequoia sempervirens. The sequence goes on along the minus strand of VDFB02000015.1, from coordinate 460,978,910 downwards.
CTAATTCATCCTAGCCAATTCACTCTAACATCACCATGTTGACTAATTAAATTAATTACTTAATTAATTGCACCATGTCATAACATTATATTTTGAATTTAATTATCTTTAAGCCTCTTTTTCCTTAGCTTTGAGAGTTTCTTTATGATTATAGAATGCAAATGTTTCGTCCAACAATTTTTAACAAGAAATTTCTACCTTTTTAGATAAGACTTTCATGTCTCCATCCAATAGATTCTCTTTTTCTCTACTTAGATCTGATTTTACCTTCCTTATCATCTATTTTCATTCTTTTTTGTTGAACCATTGAATTCTTAAGTTCAATTTTATTTTATTTTATCAATAAAAGTAGGTTTTACCTTGCATTATTTTATTGATAATGATTTTCAATGTAGTACAATATAATATTCACCCATCAATACAACCCCATTTTTTACTAACCCCCAACACCTACCAACAACAACCAAACACACCTAGCATCATTTATCAAAAAATTCTTATACTAGCAATAGCTAACACCATCCTATAACGCTCGTACCATGCTCCACTCTACATTATTTGCTTGCCATTGGCATAAATTTGAACAACTTTATATGCTTATCTTAAAATCATACCCCTACTGATTTTGCCTCTCGCCATAGCCTACTATACCCACGCTGACATGTTCTAGCACCTCAATCTGAAGCACACAAAAATCTTCCTCAACAACCTACCAATTTTCCCAATTACTACTAACAACCCAATTCACTAACTTATATGCCACATCATTACCACTTCCTAGCGTGTGAGCTAATTTGAATTCTTGGAACTAATTTATCTTTTTTTGAATGAGCTTAATAGTTTTATTTATCTTCCAAACCTATGATTGACCATTTTCTATCGCATTTATGATTATTTGTGAATCTCCTTCTAGATGTAATTTTTGTATTGTAGATTTGCATGCCAAACTCATCGCAAGCAAGGTAGCATGTGCCTCTAATTCATTATGTCTTCCCTCATACAATTTTTGAGCCCCAAATTCCAAAATGTTACCATGCCTATCTCTAATAACACATTCAACCCTAGAAGGGCCAAGATTCCCTTTTGCTACCCCATCAAAATTAACTTTTACCCACCCTTCCTTAGGTTGAACCAAACCAACATTCCTATAAGATTTTGGCACCTTATCCTTTGCATTGTAACCACCTACATATGGAACTTTAAGCATTATAATAACCTAAGAGCCAGTCTCAATTATCTAGATGTTTTCTTTGCAAAATTCTTTCCCATTTCTGATCTAGGTTAGTAAGTTTGCACCCATGGATTCATTCATTATCTCCCATTTGTGCAACCCAGCACCCCTTGCATCTTTTGGTTGGCATACATTATTCCATGCTACTAGTGGTATTTTATACTTATCATTGCTTCCATTCTAAAAAAAATTCCTCATCTTCTGCTCTACCAACAAAATTACTTTTAAATGTAATTTATAGCACATCATAGAGTATATTGGTATGGCTGAAATAACAGATTTTAACATTAAAATACACCTTGTTGAAGTAATCCATCTTCCTTTCCAACCTTCCAATTTTCCTAAGCAATGATCCACTAATTGCAACCATAGATTAGACTTACAACCCCCCACAAATAGAGGCGTACCCAAAAGTTTACCTAGAAACTTGCCAACCTTGATGCCAAGAATTCTACCAATCTCTATTTGTTTGTCCAACTTTGTATTAAAAAAGAAGATTTTTGATTTGTGTCAATTTACCTTTTGTCCTAATGCCATACAATATTTATCAAGATAGGCTCTCATCACCTGTGCCTCCTGTAAATAAGCAACTCCCAATAATAGTGTGTCATCCATGAATTGTTGATGAGAATCGCCTTCATACCTTGAGTAATTTTGACCCCCTTCCATAAGCTTGAAACCCTTTCCTTGTTGATGTATCTACCTAGCACTTCATCCATAATGATAAAAAGGAATGAGGGCAATGGGTCTCCTTGACATATGCCTCTCTTTGAAGAGAAAAAACTTTGCAGACTACCATTCACCAAAATTGAATACATTGGTGTCTCAATACAACTCTTAATCCAAGAGACTACTTTTGGACAAAACCCAAATTTCTCAAGCACTTAAAGCAGAAAAAAATCTATTCACATGATCATATGCCTTTCTTATATCTAATTTTACCAGCATCCTATTATTTTTTTCTTTTTTGATTGAGTGAATAGATTCATGTGCAATGATAATCCCTTCCACAATTGATCAGTGAGGGACAAAGCCACTTTGTTCTTCTAAAATAATGCTGCCCAAAATTTGTTTTACCCTATTTTCCACAACTTTGGAAATCACCTTATAAGTTGTGTTACATAAGGAAATCAATCTAAAATCATCAAACCAGAGCACTTTCTTCTTATTTGAAATAAGCGCTATGACTGTATTGTTCAAGTCTATTAGCATATATGAATGCGACTGAGATTCTTCCACCACTCCCAAAAAATCCTCCTTCACAATATCATAGAAGGTTTGATAGAAGCTTGTTGAAAATCCATCCAACCCAAGGGATTTTTCCCTACCTAGCTAAAAAATAGCAACATGAACTTCCTCCATTTTCACAACCCTGTTAAGGAATTGATTTTGTTGATCATTCAACACCTTTGGTATGACATTGATCACCTCGATATCTTGCAATTCCCAAGGTTCCTAATCACCATTCAAAAAAATTGTGAAATACCTAATAGCCTCATCATTAATATCCTTAGATTTTGATAGCATCTCCCCCTTCTCATTCTTAATCATAAATATGTGATTTTTGTTGCTTCTAAATTTAACTGCATTATGAAAATACTTAGTATTTCAATCACCCTCTTTAAGCCAACATTCCCAAGGTTTTTTATGCCAGAAGATTTCTTCACATGCTAATACTTCATCTTACTCACTATTCAATTATTTCTCTATTGAAATCAAATACATCCATACCTACTTGTATTACTTTCACATGTAACTATTCCAACTCCTCAATTTGATCTTTTTCAGAAAAAATATTTTTAAAATGATGCTTATTCCACTCCCGCAATTTAGATTTAAAATATATTAAAATTTCTTGAACAACCTAAAATCTTTGGTAGCAATGTAAAAGGGAGCCTCTATCCACCATTAAGCCATTAAAAACTTCAATTCTTCATCCATAAGCCACATATTTTTTAACTTAAAAGGACATTGCACTAGAGGCTCCTCCAAAGTAAGGGAAAGTGAAATAGGATAATGATTAGATTATACCACTAGGTGGATATGATATTCTACAATGAAAGGGATATTACCCTAGTTTCCAATAATAAAGAAATAATCAATTTTTGCAGCAATGTTAGTAAATCCGTTATGCCTGTTTGTTCAAGTAAACATCTTGTTTTTCAACACCACCTCCCGCAACCCATTTAAGGTCACAAAATGCTGAAAATCTAATTGGACAATGTTGTGACTACCATAAGCCCCCCATTTTTTTGTTACTAACAATGTGGCATTAAAATCACCCCCAATTATCATTAGCACATCCCCTAACGATTTAATTACAAAAGGTAACTGCTCCCAAACAACCCTTTTTTTGTTTACTACCTGTTGGACCATATACATTGACTAGAAAAACTAACTCCTTAAAGACACTAGCTTAAATTTCAACCAATTGCCAATGTTGATTTTGGGCTAATTTGAAAACCTTCAAACAGTTTGGATTCCATAAAATGCATAACCCACCTGAGGAACTCACAAATTCCATAAAATATCCCTACCACTACTTCCATTTCTGCATTAGTTTATCCACTCCCACCTTGTCCAATTTTGTTTCTTGCAGAAGTACTAGGTTCGATCGCATTTGATCAAGCCATCTCTTGATCAGATGCCTCTTGTCAGAGGAATTGCATGTCCTAACATTCCATGATAAAGTTTTCATGGCGACCCAAGAAGGGACAAGCCCTTCCCAGAATGTGATTTTCTTTGGACCTTAGCACTGCCAACAATTTCTAACATAAGTTTTTTAGACTTTATTCCTCTTTGTTTTTTTCTCTAAGTTTGATTTTATTTTCAGCTGATGCACTTTTCCCAATCATCCTTTTCTCTAAAATTCTCCTATGCATCATTTTCTGAATTGACTTCATCCTCTAAGAAGTCAATCTCTCCCCAGTCCTTATCTCCACAACAAGGGGTTTCTATATTACCTTCAACACAAGTTACATACCCCTAAAAATCTATATTTTTCAAAGATTGAACTCATTCCAATCTTGTAAATCTATCCACCTCTTTCTAATTTTTATTCTCTGCAACCTCCACTACATTATGAGTAAACTTAGTAGCATTTTTTGGGTTTGCACTAAGTGTTTGCTCTACATTCATGATAGAATCTACCTTCACGTTGGTCACACCCTCTTGCATATTTGGATTTTCCTCTTCAACCACCTCCCTGTTACTTTCCATTATAGAATTTCCAATGTTTTCCACTAGCTCGACTTTCTCGCTATGTGTCTTAGAACCCATTGCAACTTTTGAACTTGACTACTCAATTTCCTAGATCACTTCACTAGCATTTTGTAGAGCTTTCTTTGTATTTAGAATCTTGTTCAAAATTCATGTACTCGTAGTTTCTTTCCCCTTGTTTATTTGGAGACAATTCAACTCCATATGTTCAAAGCTCTTATAAATTTTACAATTTCCTAACTCCTTTTCAATCTCTAACTTTTGATGCCATATTCCTTCATTTGTGTAGATTTATATTTCTTTGGGAAATGGAGGATATGGATTCTAGTTAATGCAAATCCTTGCATGCATACTTCCATCTATTTGGTCCACCACATGCTCAGACTTTAAAAAGGACCTAAGCCTATTGCCATTTTTTGTTAACATTGCAGGATCCCAATATTCCATTGGGAGGCTACATAGGCAAAGCCAAATTGGGGTATCTTTGATTGTTTTTTTCATAGGCTCAAAATTTGAAACCAACTCCTTAATATAGAATCCCATCCTATCCATTAAGAAGGTCCCATTATTGAGAACCCAATGTTTCATTTGCCTAGTATTGCATTCCACAAAAAAAAATCCATTGGCTAGGATTCTAAGCTTAATGCTAGGTCCCTAGGTTTCATCACACCACTGCCTAACCCTCAAAAAATTGTCTTTTTCCCTTGCCCATTTCATAAAAAGGGCATTTTCTCTAAAATAATCTATCAAATCTAACCAGATAGGATTTCTAATTTCAAAGGAAACAACCTTGTCATTTTTCAATGTGATGCATACATGTTCGTCATTCTTTTCCTTGCACGCTGCATTATCCTTTGAGTGGTTGGCTTGGGATTCCACCTACTTTGGATTCCATACATTTTCTTGAAATGCCTTGTGAGGTTGTTTAGTGATAGAGATAAGCCTAATATATCCCCAAGTAGGGGATTGTGGCCTCTTGTAAGAGTATCTACCCTAATTCAGCCCATACCAATGCATGTACAGACCATCCCAGCCCCAAGCACAATAGAGGGAGAGAGAGAGAGAGGGAAGGAGAGAGAAGGGGAAGGAGGGAGATCGGAAGTGGTATGATGGGAGTGGTGGAGAGAGGGAAAGAAAGAGGGAAGGAGTGAGATAGGGATTTTTAGGGTGGGAGGGATAGAGGGAGAGAAAGAGGGAAGGAGGAAGATAGGGAGTGGTAGGGTGGGAGGGATAGAGGGAGGGAGACAAAGAGGGAAGGATGGAGATAGAGAGTTATGTATAGAGAGGGTTAGGGAGCTAGGAAGAGGTAGTTGGAGAGATGAGGTGTTTATGTGTGAGGGAGAGAGGGATGGAGGTTTTCTCCACCCAATTGATTCTCTCATTGATCCTCATATCTTACCTATCTACATGTGCTCTCTGGGTTGCCAAATATGAAATATATTTTTAATTTTCCAATTCAATTGATTTTTTTTGTGTCAAATACAGATATTAAGATCGATAGGTAAAGAGAGGTGGTGTGTGAGAGAGAGAGTAGGGAAGGGAGAGGTAATTAACACCTTTTGTTATTAAAAAATGCCCAGTGTATTCTAGCATGAAATTTTAAAAAATAGTATGGATGTAATTGTAGTGTAGAAAAGTGTATCCCTCTATATTTTTACACTTATTTGGGCCCTCCCTACTAAAATTGGGTTTCTTTATGCCTTATTTGGTTCTATTTTGCATCCAAAAGCCTTATTTAATGCATCTTTCTAAGGATAATCCTAATACATACCTAATGACCACTCATAATTTAATGATTTTGATTTGTATGGACTAGATTTAGTGATCTGGGACTCATATGCCACCTTGGATGTATGGGTCCCACCCAAGTTTTGGGGCCTAAACCTAAATTTTGCATTAAACTTAATAATTCTTGAAATTTGTGTCCCAAGCCTAGGCTACTAGCATATGAGTCCCGCTTAGCCTGGACCTAATTTTGAATTCAATTCTTGGTTAGATTTTATTCCCCTAGATCTAATGTTGTCTTATAGTGTTGTAATTTTAGGAAATTTGGCATAAAATTATATAAATAAAAGGTTGTTTCACATATTTTCTCCTAGCAATTCAATTATTCAAGCATTATAGAAAATTTGATATCACAATGGTTCACAAGAGGATTCAAGAGTGATTATCAAGTGTTTTGGACCATTATTCAATAATCAAGCATCATGTCAAAGTCATCATGCATCATGTTTTTTTTAGCTAACATTTGTGATGTGGGTTCTTATGATTCAAGAAAGAATTCAAGTCAAGATCCATAGCATTCAATCAAGAGTCAAGATCTACATTCATGCTAGCCATTACTTACAAAATTGTAGCCTTTATTCCAAGGGTTTTGTGAGTTGCAATATAGCTTATCTGTTCATTCATCATTCCTTCATTCTATTTCTATTCATTTCAAGGTTTGATTACCAAAATGGGGTTTGACCAAGGCAAACTCCTATCCACTAAAAAAATAACAATTTTCCCTCTCTTTGATGTGTGATTTGCAAGTCTAGGTTTAAGATCCATTAAAGAGCGATATTGGAGAAAAAAATTCAAGTTTTCAAGTTGTCAAAGTTGTCATGTACATTGTAAGATCATAGAAAGCCATCTATAAATTGCAATTCAATGTTTTGAACTCAGAGATTTGACAAGAGAGAAGCTACAAGAGAACAATAGAGGATATCAAAGTTTCAAATCAACCCTAATACTAGGAATAAATAACCACTTGTAGCATATGAGTCCTAATATATTGGATTTCAAGCATTTTCTATAGATCCTGGTTTAGCAATCCAAAATTCCAAATTCCAGCCTAAAACCCTAAACTAGGAATAAATCACCCAACCTATCGTATGAGTCCCAATGTGCTTTAAAAGTTATATTTTTCAGGATTTCAAACCTTTTTCTAAGCTCCTTCAATTTTCCAGGTGCCCCTTTATCCTTTCTCAATTTATTATTCTGATTTCAATTTTCATATCTTGGGTTGCATAGTTAGGTTTTTCATATCACTTTCATTACTTTTCTTTCCAAGACTTGCTTGGTGGTGAACCCCTTATTATCTTTAATCACATCCTATGACACCTTATTGCATATCTCTTTCCCTCATTCCATCCTTATATTGAGATCTCTAAGGTTTCCTTGAATGAAACTTGAAGGAAATAGGTGGAAAGGTCCTAAAATCCTTCTTGTGTGTTTCATCTCCTAAAAGGTGGAGCACACCCCTGATTTTATAGGTTTCATTTTGGTGAACTTGACCTTTAGAACACCTTATTTTCTGATTTGGAGTGCATCATAGTCCTATATATAGCTTACATTAACTTTGCATTAGGTTTTGCATTAATTTGCATCTAGGGTTTCAAAATATTGCATTAGTGAAAGTGCATATAGGTTGCATTTTTGCATCTTGCATCATTGAAATTCACTTAAAATCGATAATTTCACTTAGTCTAGACATCATTCAAACCACAAAATCTAACATTCACTCAAAATTTCTTGAAATTAGTGTGAAACCCCTAATCTGGGACTCATACGCCCTTCTGGGAAATTTAGTCCCAGCATAGGTGGTTTTACCTAATTCTGAGTATTTTATGTGAATTTTTTTATCAACAGTTAAAACCTTGAAAAACCCTAATTGGAACTCATACACCCCTCTCAGAAATTTAGTCTCATGTTAGACCTAAAATTGCATTTTACAACATTAAAAACCCTATTTTTGTACTTTTGTTCATTGTTGTTAGATTTCTATTTCAAATTACTGAGTTTCTATTTCATTTATTTCATTGGATCTAGCTTAATTCAGTTGATTTCGTACATTTCTTAATTACATTTACAATATTTTCATTGTTGCATAGTGTAATCAGCAAATTACCTTGTTTAGATTACACTACATTTCATCATGGAAATGTGCTTTGGTAAGCTTTGGATGTCCTTAAAATCCTTAGTAAATGTGTCTAGTTGTGGCTTTGGAAATGATCCTAATGAAATTGAACTCACTCATGATTAGTCAACTCGTAATGCATGTCCTCCTCATTGTAAGGAAGCTAAGGTAGCAGAACAACTTCCTACACTAATCTTGAGAGGAGAATAATGCAAAACTTCTATAGATCTTAACAGTTACAAAAACTTTAAAAAAATAAACATAAATATCATGCATACCATGACACAGTGATTTACATGGGGAAAACCCTTTTGGGAGAAAAACCCCACACTCCAAAAGCCACCCAATATATTATTCAATAAATCAAAATGATTACAATATACTTGCAGAGCAAGCTTCTCATAGGAGTTGTGTTAATGTTAATTTGAGTAATCTAAATGAATTAAAAAAAACACAAAATGAAACATTAAACCAAAGAAAACTAAATAAATTGAATTCAAATGAAACAAACAAAGTTTCTTCAGAGTCGTTTCATTTTCCTCTATCTCCAGGGATTTGTTTTGGAAGCTGTTTCTCTCAGATTGTGTAAGCAAAGCTTCTCCGAATGGCAACTTGTAGAACGAGTATGCAAAAAGGAAAATGATTCTCTATCCTATATGCTGGTGGAGTGAAATTGTTGATACGGATATGGACAAGGGCTGTGGATTATGCACAGGGGCTGTAAACGGAAGATGTCATGATTCTATGCTACTATTGATATGCTATGAAAATACTGTGAATACTATGAATGCTATGAATGCTATGAATGATTATGCTACTTGAAATTTGACTATAATTTTCCTGCTTAAAACTTCTATATCATTTGGAGTACCCGACAGTCATATTTATAGCTTTTTGCAGGCATAATCCTAGCTGGCAAGAATCTACGGCTGTGAGATTGTCTGGTAGAATTGAAAGGTGAGAGATGGAGAGGTTGAGAAGAAGATGGAAGAGGTTGAGAGGTTGGAGAGAAGGATGGATTCCTGTCTTCAACCCATGGGAACAAGCCTACACAGAAACAGAGAAAATTAAATTTTCTGTTTGGGCAGTTTGTTTCACGGGTGTTAAAGATAATCCCCAAATTAAATAAATAAATAAATTTATTTAATTTCATGAGTTTGATTTTTGATTTTTGCACTATAGAAGTTTTAATTAAATATTTTAGAATATTTAGTTATAATGTGACTTTAGAAGAATATGAAATATTAGAAGAATTAATTAAATATTTTAGAAATATTTAATTATGAATAGATATTTGAAGAATTTGAAATGGTTTAAGAATTAATTAAATATTTTAGAATATTTAATTATAAATAAATATTAAAATCGAATTAGAGGAATTAATTAAATATTTGAAATATTTAATTATAAATGATATTTAGAAGATTTAATTTAGAAAAGAAGAATATTTTAATCTTTATTTGAATGAAATATTCAAACTAAGATTATATGATAATTAATATAAATAAACCATAATGTTTATTTAATTAATTAAGAAATGAATACGAAAATATGATTAAATAAACTTATTTATTTAATCGAAATGAAATAATGAACAATATAAATAAATTATTTAAATTTATTTATACATAGATAGAATTCAGAGATTTAATTAAATATTAAAAATATTTAATTAATTACCAGACAATGTGATGTGACCATTTTTAGGTGTATACATTTTGCCCCTCTTTGAAGTGATGTGTTTTACGCATTGCTTCAAAGAATTTTAAAATTTTCCCCAAATGTTGACTGTCGAAATGTTGATAGATATATGCCCCCGCGAACGATGAATTGATAAGATTTTGAATTTTTATGATTTTTTGAATTTTTTTGAAATTTTTATGGAATTTTTTATTTTTATGATTTTGAAAATGTCGATTCATCGTTTGAAAATAATGATGTGAAGAAATTGACCCAAAGAGATTTGAAATTAATGTCAAAAATTGCCCCTGCTCTGTTAAAATGTGTTAAAATGCCCCAATTTTACCATTATATAGGTTAAAATGTCATTTTCCATGTCATTTTCCATTTTAACCTAATAGAATTTGCAAATTTTTGAGCTCTGGTTTGATAATTATGGCACTTCCTATTCACCAACACCGTTTTGAATGGATCCGACGACATCAGCGACCAACACACTATGGACCTCCGGTATGTGTCCCGTAAATTTCCTGCCTTTCAAAAAAATTTCGTTTGTGACACGTTTTTCTAATGTTTTAATTTTTGAAATTTGTGTTTTAGCGCCCTTAAGTCTTTTCGTAGTGCATATGAGCATTTTCGTAGCGCAATTGATGGATTTGGTAGCACTCTTAACATTTTTCGTAGCGCAATTGATATAATAGCGCCCGTAATAAAAAGCGTAGCGCCCTTGATTAATTTTGTAGCGCATATGATTCCATAGTGCTGATGATGATTTCTGTAGTGCATTTAACCAATTTTGTAGCGCATTTGATGGATTTGGTGTTGTGACTGATAAATTTGTTCCCAAAGTTGTTGGAAAACAAATAAGAACTGATAAATTTGCTTTTAAAGTTGATAAAAACAAATAGGACAGATAAGTTTGCTTCTAAAGTTGTTAGAAAGAAACATGATTTTGATTATCTGCTTTCCATGATGATGAAAAACAAATAGTTTGATTGATTTTTTTGTGTCTAAGGTTGTTAAAAACAAACATAATATTAATATTATTTGCATTTCATGATGATGAAAAACAAAATAATTTGATGTTCAGTTATGATTGATACGTTATGATGATTTGATACTGAACTTGCTTTGATGATGTGTGAACAGGAGAGATTAGGTGTTTTGCAGTTACGGGAGGCATTCCCTAGTACATGGAGTTTGATACCACAGTTGTTACAGTCAGATAGAGATGTGATTGATGCATGTGGATTGAGTGCATTACTTGACATGCCTGAGGTTCACCTCAACAGGGCTCTATTGACAGCACTTGCAGCGCGGTGGCATAGTGACACCAACACATTTCATTTACCGACTGGAGAGATTACCGTGACCCCTGAGGATGTATATCGCATCTTGTGGATTCCAGTGATGGGAGAGATAGTTGTATTTGATAGCCGAGAGGTTGGAGGCACCAATTCTTTGAGACAGGTATTCAGAGATGATCAGATTGTCGGATACTTCATTCCATGGGGTGAGATGATAGATACATATCCACCTTTACCAACTGTACTTGCAGGATTCATTGGAGGTGTGTTATGCCCCGACCATAGGTCGAAGGGGTTCGTGATCAGGTGGGGTTGTGTTTCAGAGAGTATGGTGATGCAGGGGACACGGTATGCGTGGGGTACATGCATGCTAGCCCACTTATATGATGAGTTACATCATATTGTTTATGGTAGAGGCCAGAGTTTTGCTGTTGGGTGCTCATTACTACAGATATGGGCATGGGAGCACTTTTCTATTTTACGTCCATTGACTCGAGGACAGTGACCAGCTGGTCGATCATACAGATGGAGATATGCTCATATTATTGCTCAGCCAAGATTGGGCAAACTAGTACATTGGCAGTGGCTATTGGATAGTCTAGATACAATATGCTAGCGGCCATATTTAGATTGTGAGCCATGGCCAGAGGATGCGAGGGAGATTCCCTATGTGTGTACTTCCAGATTTTTGATTGGGCGAACTCCATGGATCATTGAGAGATTTCTTGCTGGATGAGTATGTCGGTAGTTTGGACGGATTCAGGGTATGCCTGTGGGTTCAGCCATTTATGCACGGCGACAGCCAGAGCTTGTAGTATGGGGTCCACAAATTTTGTATGAGACAGCGGTGGCAGAGTTCACCAGTTTAGGAGCAGTCATGTGGGATTACCGAGTGGATGTCCTTGACGCAGGGACAACACCAGAGTATTTCCAGTATGTCTTAGAGCATCCAACACCGCGTATGTTTGATCCTAATGAGGCTATTGTTCCTATTGCTGCACAAAGATGACGACATAGAGACTCAGTGTTAGAGGATGATGATTCAGAGGATAGTGATGATGATGAGAGTGGAGGAGATGATGACTCAGAGGGAGATGATGGTGGTGATGGTAGGGGTGGAGATAGAGGTGGCAGGAGAGGTGGTAGGAGAGGTGGCAAAGGTGGTAGAGGTGGACCACGGATGAGACACACAGACCCATCTCCTTCAGTAGATCCAGCAGTATCTGGTCAGCTCTCCTCTTTACAGAGTACAGTACAGAGTTTGCAGACCCAGCTAGCACAGGCATAGGCCTTGATTTCACAGTTGCAGGGACAATTGACTGCAGTTATTGCTGAGAGGGACATAGCGAGACAACGAGGTGAGCAAGTCATTGCTTTGAATGATAGCCTACAGAGAGTAGCAGGTAGCACCCTACCTGGTGATATGATGAGAGAGGTGACCAGAGCCACTCGGGAGGCTGAGTTTTATAGGACTAGATATCATGATGCAGTTCCACCTGAGCCGCGGGAGAGTTATACTCAGTCACAATCTACCCATAGTCGTTCTTGTACTACCAGCAGAGGTGTGACACAACCATTACCTCCAGGAGGGCCATCAGGGACAGGCAGTGTAGGTCCATCAGGGGCAGGTGGTATAGGTCCCAGACCAGCTCCATTAGAGGATAGCACTGCCTAGTGCATTGTAGATGATGTTTTTATGATATTTTATTGAGACATTTGTATACACCTTGAGACAATCCCATTTTTGATGATGTTATATCATTTGTAGTTGACATCTTTGTACATTATGACATTCATTTTTGAGATATATGAAATGCAGCGATGATTTATGATGAGATAAATGTGTCTATATGATGTGTATGATATGATGGTTTCATGGTTATGATATATATGTATACATGATATATGAGATGAAATCTATTTGATGAATGAATGTATATGTTTATGATGTATGCTTTGATTTTATGAATTTCTAATGCAAATAAAATGATGTATGAAATGTTGTTTTTGTGAATGTCAAAATATACTTAGTCATGTATTCGAAAAAATATAAACCATTTGATTCTTTGCCAGTTTTTTTTTTTTTTTTTGGGAAATTTATGAATGCAAAATGCAGTTTCTAACATGAATGCAATCTATACTAACCATGTAGGACATCCATACAATATTTCCATTTGGAGAGCTTATTCATGCTTTTTGTATCATCATAGAGCTTTAAAATGTTGAAAGTTAATACAAGCATCAAAGGGTATGTTAGCATCTGTGATGACCTGAGTATTTCTTTCATGATTTTTGATATAGCAAGTTAATACAAGCATCTAGGAATAATTGAACCGAGATGACCTAAGTATTGCTTGCATAAACAGACAAGAGTTAACCCGTTTCCCATGCAAATTCCGAAATGTCATCCATGATACGTAGTAGAGCATGTCTCACGACCAATTTGCATAGTACTAATGATTTCCTCACAAACAATAAACAAAGAAAAATCATACTCCTTCCTTGCTTTTCTAGTTCAGTACATCATTGAATTACTCTAGAGATATGATAGAAAATCAAACAACCATTCAAATCTTGCTTAAAGTATTTCAAACATTTATTTAGATTAAGATCATCCAAATTTGGTTATCATCATTGTTGTTCTCGTTTCAATAGTCGTTTAATCATGTTGTGTTCGATTTTCATTGGCATTGAATAAACATGTTGTAGTTGATTTGATACGAAAATGTTTGTTTTGTTTTGGCAAATCATTTTTGTGTCTATTTACAATGTTTGAAAAGCTTGTTGCCCCTCTCTTCTTCAGTCTATGTTTCTGCATTTTTCCCCCAGTGTAAACACAACCTAAAGAGTACGGATATGTACAAATTTCATCAAGCCATGATGAAACATAAAGATCCCCGTCAAATGATATGGATATATATAGATGATAGATATAGATGGATGATGCCTAAAGTGAATGCAAGACATAAGATAATAGATGGAAAATCCTATTTTGATCACAAGTAGCACCCGTTTACCAGGTTTTCACCACTTGTCTTTATTGCACTTTTTCAAGATTTTTCTGATTTTTTTTTTTAGGACTTTTTATGATTTTTTTAATTTTTTCAAGACTTTTCATGATTTTTTTAATTTTTTCAGGACTTTTTATACATAAAACTTCTTCAGATGAATACTATTGATCGGCTCTTCAAACAGGTCCCCCTCTAACGTGGATAACTGATATGCACCAGAACCGTATGCTGCAATAATGACAAATGGACCAAGCCAGTTAGGTTTAAATTTCCCTTTCTTTTCTCTGTCTTGCTGATTACATGGATTTTCCCTTAAGACTAAGTCACCCACTTGAAATGTCTGTGATTTAACTGTATGAATGTAACTACGAGACATAATCTATTGGTAACCCTTCAAATGATCAGCTGCATGTTGATGTCTTTCATCTAGCAGTTCTAGCTCTTGGAGGCGAGAAACTCTGTAGTCCTCATCACTTATCAATCCCTTGAGTGAGATCCTAAGTGAAGGTATTTCAACCTCTAATGGTAAGATTGCTTCTGCTCCATAGACCAAAGCATATGGGGTAGCTCCTGTTGGTGTGCGAATATTAGTTCTGTATGCCCACAAAGCTGGGTTGAGTTGAACATGCCAATCACGTCCAACGTCATTTACTGTCTTCTTTAATATCTTCAAGATGGTTTTGTTAGAAGCTTCTGCTTGACCATTACCCTGTGGATAGTAAGGTGTAGAAAAATTGTGTTGGATGTGAAATCTTTCACAAAGTTCATCAACATCCTGATTCTTGAAAGGTCTTCCATTATCAGTGATAGTAGAATTAGGAATTCCATATCGACAGATAATGTAATTTAGGATAAACGAAGATATTTGTTTACCCATCACCGTTGTCAGAGGAATAGCTTCAATCCATCTTGCAAAATACTATGTGGTTGTAATGATGAATTTATGTCCATTTGATGATGAAGGATGTATTTTTCCAACAAGAGCAAGTCCCCATTGAGAAAAAGGCCATGTTGGAGTGAAATGTTGCAATTCCTATGCAGGTGCATGAATAAGATTCCCATGAATCTGGCATTTAGAACACTTCTTGACAAAAATAAAAGAATCTTTTTCCATGGTAGGCCAATAGTATCCCATCCTAACAAGTTTCTTGGCTAAGGTCAAACCACACGAATGAGTTCCACAAATACCACCATGAACCTCTTGTAAGGCTTTTTCAGATTCGTCATGTTCAAGACATCTGTAGTGTACCATCAAGACCACGTCGATAAAGGATATTGGCAATTAAGGTATAACAGGATGATTGACGAATGAAATTCCATTTTTGGTTGCGGGATAAATCCGAAGGTAAGATATTATCTTTCAAATAGGTATAAGTCTTGCCATATAAAGGTGAATCAGAACCAGTTAAATGACATATGACTTGAGTTTCAGGATTATCATAGGTGGGAGAAAATAATTGTTCCACCAAGAATTCATACTTAGTTTGATCTTCTAAAAGTTGTAATAAGGAAGCAATGGTAGCCATTGCATCTGCAGCTTTATTATCAATCCTTGATATTTGTGAGAACTTAATTGACACAAAATACTTCTTATAATCATCCACCATATTCTTGTAAGGTAGCAACTTATCATCTTTAGTTTGATAGTCATCATTAATTTGATTAATGACAAGTTGTGAATCACCATAGACTTGCAGCTCTGTAATCCGCCATTCCAAGGCTATTTTCAATCCTATGAGAAATGCCTGATATTCAACTATGTTATTTGTGAAAGGAAACATCAACCGATATGATCATGAAATAGTATGTCCATCAGGTGTAACAAAGAGAATCCCTGCCCCCGAGCCATATTGTGTATAAGATCCATCAAAGTACAATGTCCATGATTTTTGAATTGTTGCTGTGAAGACATCTGCATCAGGAAACTCAATGTGCATTGGATTTTCTTTTTGTAAAGGTGCTTCAGCCAACTGATCTGCAATAACCTGTCCTTTAATAGCTTTTCGATCTACATAGTGAATATCAAACTTACTTAAGATCATTACCCATTTTGCAAGTCTTCCTGTTAAAGTAGCTCTACTTAATAGGTGTTTTAATGGATCAATCTTTGTTATCAGCTTAACTGTATGAGCCAACATATAATTTTTCCACTTTTGAGAAGAAAACACCACTGCAAGGCAAGCTTTTTCAATGAAATTGTAGTTTAACTCATGTCTTGTTAAGGTTCTGCTGATATAGTATATGGCCCTTTCCTTACCTATAGAATCTTCTTGTGCTAACAATGCTCCCAAAGATACTTCTATTGCTGAAATATAGAGTATGAGTGGCTCTCCTGGAATAGGTGGAATTAAAACTGGTGAATGCGTAAGATATTGCTTGATCTGATTAAATGTTGCTTCACATTTGTCATCCCATTTGAATGGTACATTTTTATGCAATAAATGTGTAAATGGCAAGCTTTTGTCTGCCAGTTGAGCTATAAACCTTCTGATGGACTGTAATCTTCCTTGCAATGATCGAAGTTGACTGATATTTTGTGGTGGGGGCATGTCCATTATAGCTTGTACTTTTTCTGGATCAACCTCTATGCCCTTTTCTGAAACAATGTATCCTAGGAGTTTTCCAGATGTAACACCGAAGACACATTTCTTTGGATTTAGTCAAACATTGAACTTCTCCATTCTGATAAAGATTTTTGATAAGATTTCCAGGTGTTCTTCTCGTGTATGAGATTTGGCAAGTAAGTTATCAACGTAATCTTCCATGAATGTATGCATCATGTCATGAAAAATTGTCATTTCTCTTTGATAAGTGGCTCCAACATTCTTTAACCCAAATGGCATTACATTCCAGCAATAGGTACCCCAAGGGCATGTAAATGTTGTTTTATCTTGATCTTATGGTGCAATTTTTATCTGGTTGTATCTTGAAAATCCATCCATTAATGAATGCATCGCATGGCCAACAGTTAAATCAACAATCATATCTATGTTGGGCAAAGGAAAGTCATCTTTAGGACAAGCCTTATTTAAATCTCTAAAATTTGTACAAACTCTGATCCTTCCATCTGGCTTTGAAACAGGTACAATATTGGAAATCCATTCTGCATAATCAATAGTTCGAATGAATCCAACATCCAAAAGCTTCTTTAATTCTTCTTTGACTAGTAACGCAACATGTGGATGCATTTTTTTGAGTTTTTGCTTCACAGGTTTTGACCCTGATTGAATAGATAAATGATGCATTATCAAATTAGGATCTAACCCTGGCATATTGGCATATGACCAAGCAAAGTTGATTTGATTCTCCTTCAAGAATTCCATGAATTTCAGGACTTCTTCAACTGTTAATGATGCTGCAATTTGCAAAACTTTTGGCTGCTCTATTGTACTTATGTTAATTGATTCTGTTGGTTCGATCAAAATAGAACTTTCATGATAATACTTGGGAAGACTGTCAAGTTTCTCATCCTTCAGTGCCTCAAAAAGGTTTTCACTATCAGATTCGCTCTTTATTTTTCTCTTGTTTTGATCTATCACTACCATTGTTCGGTTTTCACCAATAGATCCATCTTTTATTTCATTTATTTTGTAGCTAAGAAACTTGACACCCTCCTTATCAAAATCATGAGTATGAAATTTTTGAATGAAACAATTGTTTTCTTCATTTGAGGAACAAAGGAAATTTATAATGTCCTCATCATCATGGAATGTAGGAATATGGATAGGTGCGTCAATGTCCCAGTCAATAAGTTCTGGATAAACTAAAGGCATAGGATCATTAGGTTGGGTAAGGTCTTGAATTGTCAAAGTCATGATATGGTTATCATCCTCATGGTAGACAAGGTCTATGATGGTATTCTCCTGTTGATTGTCAATCTCATTAGAATCTAAATCATCCTCACTTGAGTCATGATCACTTTGTAAAACATAATCAAGTGGAGGCCTCGAGCCTTCTCCTTGTATGAGAACAGGTGCATATTTGTGTATGGTATCAACTTGTTTTTCTCTCCAAAATTCATCATTATAAATGGTGTCCCATTCATATTCATTAGAATTAGTATCTGAACTATTTTGCAATTGGAAAACTGATTCATGAGGTTTATCTGACACTGATCCTCCCTTATAGGTTGATTGTGCTTGCTGTAAAGTAGACTCTTCTTTATCTTTACCATATCCAAGTCCTGTTTTATCACTTGAATGCTTTGAAATAGGTTGAATTGGTTCCACGATTCCTTCTCTTCTTTTTCCTATAGGACCATTCCCTTCATAGCCCATCTTTTGCATGATAGCATACCCCTTACCATATTGTTCTATAGGTAACTTAATGTGCAAGAGAGAGTCATCTTCATCTTTATATAGCCAATTTAGGATGTCCCTATCTTCAGCTTCTTCTTCAGTGGTATTAGCTTTAATGAATTTTCCATCAAACTTTGTGATTGGCACAGAAGCTTGGAATATAGAAGCTGTTGCAATCTTTTGATTTGATAAGGTAGGCTGCCCGTGTGACCTCGGAGAAGGAGGTAAGGTAGAAAGAGATAGTGAATATTCACCTACCCCTTTGTCTTTAAACTTCAGCTTAGTATCAAGATTCTTTGTCAACTCTTGCAATTGAACTTGTAAATTAGAAGAAGAAACAACAAGAGCTTCTCTATTGTGTGGTACAAAGACATCTTGAGTTACTCGAAGATTTGAACAAGTTTGGGTACTATTGTAATCAGCTTGTATAGTTATTTCCTATCCATCATATGGAAACTTGATACATTGATGATACGTTGATGGTAATGCTTGCATATCATGAATCCACAGACGACCCAAAAGTATGTTATAAGAAAGATCCCGATCTAGAACCTGACAAAATGTGTTCTTCACAACAGGTCCCACTCTGATAGGCAGCAATATTAATCCTTTAGAAGCTCTTTCTTCATCATCATATGCCTTGATAGTTATTTTCCTTCATGGATCAATTTCATTTTATGATATTCCCAAGGCATTTATTAACTTTAAGGTACAAATATTCAAACTGGCTCCTCCATCTATTAAAACACGTCTAATTCGGTGTTTATGGATCATGACTTCAAGATAGAGCGAGGAATTATGCGGATGTGTCATGGAAGCATCATCTTTATCGAAAAATGAAAGACAAGTGGGGGAAGACAAATGTCCCACCATGGCTTGAAATTTGTTTACATCTAAATCAGTATCAACAGTTGTGTTTACAAGAGCTTCTTCTAAAATATTCTTATGTATAGGAGATATTTTGAGAAGTTCAAGGATGGAGATTTGAGCTGATGTTTTTCTCAGTTGATCAACCAGATTATATTGACTTGGAGGAGAAATAGTTGTTTTAGATGAACTTCCTTTTAGAACAACTTTTTCTTGACCTATTGTTGTCACATTAACTTGTTGATATTCTTGTTTTCCTTTGATTTTGATAACATTAACCCGTTGATCATCTGCGTAAATGTGACAGATTATATTGTCTTCAACATTGTGTATGCTTTTGACTTTGGTATCTGACGTTTCCCCCTTTTGATAGTTTGGTAAAGGATCTTTGAATGCTTGATGTCCGTCATTGGTATGATGTCCCTCAATTGTAATGGTACCATTGTCAATTAAATCTTGTACTAGATTTTTCAAAGCTTGACAATTGTTCATTCTATGACCCTTACATTGATGATAATTACAATAATACGAGTCATTCCATGATGGGGGTTTGACTCGTGGCTCATAATCTCTTTGTGGTGGTAAGGTGATAACCTTATTATCAAGAAGCTCCTTGAGAGCAGATTCAAGAGATTGACCCAAAGCGGTAAAATTCCGTCGATTTGAAAAGAATGGAGGTCTAGATGGATTTGATGTTTGGGTATTGCCAAGATTATTATTGAAATTACCACGATTTTGATTGGTCATGTTTTCTTGCTTGGAGGTTTGTCCTTGTTGATTGTTACTTCCTTGTTGAGTTGTATTTGCTTGTTGATTGTTTCGAGGAGCACTTGATAGATTGAAAACAGATGGTCTTGTTCGTAAATTATTTGCATCCACTATACCATCATTGACAACATTTTTGTTTCTATTCCAAAACCTTGTTTTATCGTTGTTGTTTTGATTTGATGTACTTGAGTTATCAAGTTTTATCACTCCCGTTTTAACCAAGGCCCCTTCAATAGTGATTGCGTTTTCAATCAATTTTTCAAAGTTATGAGGACAATGAAGATTAAGCCTATAGCTTAATTCTTGATCAAGGCTATTAATAAAGATATCCATCTTTTCCTTTTCAGGAATAGGATAGGAATATCGTGCAAATAACCTTCTCCACCTTTACAAGAATGTAGTGAAGGTTTCTCCTACCTTTTGTTTCACTTTACAAAGATCAAGCATTGTTATCTAGTGTTGAATGTTGTAGGAGTATTGTGATATAAATTGATTTATCAACTCCTCAAAAGTTTTGATGGGTGGAGTGATCTTAGAAAGCCACTCCATGGATTGTACACCTAGACTTCATGGAAACAATCGCATTAAGTATGTATCGTCATAGGCGAATTCTAGACTCATATTTCAGAAATCCCTCACATGGCCAATGGGATCAGTTTTTCCATTATACCTATCATACTTAGGGATTTCTTAATGTTTTGGAAATGGGATCATTTGAAGACTCCTATCAAATGGATAAGGAGATATGTCCTCCAAAACATATTTCTTTTTTTTACCCCCTTGCATTTCTTTTATTTGCCCTTGTAATTCTTTTATCTGTTGAGTAAGGGCACTAAAGTCAGTAGGAGGAGTTTCAGGATTCTGTTTAATCCCTTCTATGTCGAAATTGTGGGGAAACTTAGCTCCTTGATTAGCTAATGAAAGAAAGTATTGCTCTTTGTTTCATTCTAAAATTCTTTCCATAAGGGTATGGAATTGGGGATCTTGTTCTGCTTCTTGAAGCTTTTCTTCAGTTAAATCGTCAACATTAAATGTATCCTCTTCTTTTTCAGTATGGTCTCCCATTTTACTTGTAGTGGTTTCTCCCTCGTCTTTCTCCATTTGTTTTTGAGATCTCATGAAGACAGGCATAAGTTTTGTTCCAAATTCTACTCACTTTTGATCAAAAGAGTGAAATAGTGCAATTTATGTGATATATATGAAAGTCAGGATAGAATGAAGATTCTATGACTTACACAAAATTTATAATCTTTAGCTTGTGTTATTCCCTAAGTGAAAGGATGAAAATCCTGTTAACGGGAATCTAAGCAAAAGATCAAGAAAAGGATGGTTTTTGTACTTTATGAAGTTTTGATCATAGCTTTGTAAAAGAATGGATTTTGTGATAGATGCCTAATGTATTCTAAGTTCTCTATTGCAAAATTTGATTTGGACAAGTAGAATATTCAATTGCAGGTTGGGGAATATAACAGAAGCGAATGCGTTGACTATGGTTATGCCTTTGAGAAAGGGCTCTTCTTTGAAAGTAAGCTTGTGAATACAAAGGTTCTATGGCATAATCATCTAAAAGACCTCTAACACAATCATGATATCTATGAAGAAAGGTTCTATATTTAAGTAAAACTTTTCGGCTTTGATGCAAGAATTGTTGCTTCTTCAATAGTTTCTTGTGGTTGAGGGGTTTCTTTGGCTTCTTAATCCTTTTGAAAACTGATTTCTTTACAAACGTTGTGGATTTCCAATCTCGTAACATGAGATTAATCAATGTGATAGTGAGTGTTTTGGATGATTTTATCTGAATTAGTGTATTGAAAACACATCAAACAAGTTGTAAAATGGTTATATTAAGTCCTATGCTAAACATCAAGTGTATAATCAAAATGTTGTTCAAAAAGTGTTTTAACAGGTTTTACACATGATAAGTATTTCAAACAGACACACTCTTAGTTCTCAAGTAGGTCATCATAGTAATCAACAGCCCACATCTTAGAGTTGCGTCGACTCACACAGCTGTGTCACCCCTGAAAGGGCGCCCGTGTTTTTGTCTTTTCCAGGTGCGTACTCAAAGTGATGAAAGTGGATACCGAATCCCCTAAGCAAACAATCTGTGGCAGTTATATGGTGAGTATCTTGGGGGTAGATTCTTCCCTCCCTTGCACTATGATTAATATAATGTTCAGAAACTGACTCGGTAAGATACTACACTAGGTTCTTAGTAAGGGTTTCCGTTTTGTGCGACAAATGATAGAATCCCTCGAGAGACATCCCTACCTTTAGAAAAAAGGCTTTGGGGATGGTTATCAATGCACACTACCATCGAATGGGATTTTCATCAACCATCCACATTTGATTAAAGTGGGTTGGAAAACTTTGCTTTAGTTGTTCCCACTTAGGTCGTTCCCGTAGGGTGAGTACTTTTTCCCACTACGACAGGCCTTCTAAAGGGTGCTAATAAAACATGAAATTGCATAAATGGAAATAGGTGAGTTTGGCATTTTGATCACCCAGTTAAGGGGAGAGCATAGGCCTATCACCAAAAACAAAGCAGAAAATGGTTTATTTTAGTCCAAAAATAAAGATTTTCTATTCTAAGTGAAGATTTTGCTTCACACAAACACAAAATTATTTTTAGCCCAAAATAAAGTGTGAAATGTCTACCCTAGGATTGCTTCTTTTTAAGTTAGGTGTCTACCCTAGGATTGCTTCTTTTTACTTTTAAAACTACTAACTGTCCGCGGTTGCGTCGGATTCAGTTAAACTGTTTTAAACTTACAGATTACAAATTTCTGATATTCTAAATTTTGCACTATAATAAACATTAAGGGTGCTGCAGAAATTATCATAGGCGCTGCAAAATTTGTTATGAGCGCTCTAGAAGTTATCAAATGCACTGCAAAATTCCTGATGAGCGCTGCAAAAGTCCTTAAATGCACTGCAAAAGTCCTCACGGGTGCTGCAAAATCTATCACGGGCGCTGCAAAATCTTTCACGAGCACTGCAAAATATTTCACGGGCGCTACAAAATTTTTCAAGTGCGCTGAACTGGGTGTGAAGTTTCAGAGACGTGTTCCTTGTGCTAATCTGTTGTTTTTGTCCATAACCTGTCACAAAAACCTGCAAAAAGATGTTAATTTTAGGGGCAAGAGCCCCATGGTGGGCGCCAAAAATGTGTTAATGTTAATTTGAGTAATCTAAATGAATTAAACAAAACACAAAATGAAACATTAAACCAAAGAAAACTAAATAAATTGAATTCAAATGAAACAAACAGAGTTTCTTCAGAGTCATTTCATTTTCCTCTATCTCCAGGGATTTGTTTTGGAAGCTGTTGCTCTCAGATTGTGTAAGAAAAGCTTCTCCGAATGGCAACCTGTAGAACGAGCATGCAAAAAGGAAAATGCTTCTCTATCCTATATGCTGGTGGAGTGAAATTGCTGATACGGATATGGACATGGGCTGTGGATTATGCACAGGGGCTGTAAACGAAAGATGTCATGATTCTATGCTACTATTGCTATGCTATGAAAATACTGTGAATACTATGAATGCTATGAATGCTATGAATGCTTATGCTACTTTCAATTTGACTATAATTTTCCTGCTTAAAACTTCTATATCATTTGGAGTACCCAGCAGTCATATTTATAGCTTTTTACAAGCATAATTCTGGCTGGCAAGAATCTACGGCTGTGAGATTGTCTGGTAGAATTGAAAGGTGAGAGATGGAGAGGTTGAGAAGAAGATGGAAGAGGTTGAGAGGTTGGAGAGAAGGATGGATTCCTGTCTTCAACCCACAGGAACAAGCTTGCACAAAAACAGAGAAAATTAAATTTTTTGTTTGGGCAGTTTGTTTCATGGGTGTTAAAGATAATCCCCAAATTAAATAAATAAATAAATTTATTTAATTTCATGAGTTTGATTTTTGATTTTTGCACTATAGAAGTTTTAATTAAATATTTTAGAATATTTAATTATAATGTGACTTTAGAAGAATATGAAATATTAGAAGAATTAATTAAATATTTTAGAAATATTTAATTATGAATAGATATTTGAAGAATTTGAAATGGTTTAAGAATTAATCAAATATTTTAGAATATTTAATTATAAATAAATATTAAAATCGAAATAGAGGAATTAATTAAATATTTAAAATATTTAATTATAAATGATATTTAGAAGATTTAATTTAGAAAAGAAGAATATTTTAATCTTTATTTGAATGAAATATTCAAACTAAGATTATATGATAATTAATATAAATAAACCATAATGTTTATTTAATTAATTAAGAAATGAATACGAAAATATGATTAAATAAACTTATTTATTTAATCAAAATGAAATAATGAACAATATAAATAAATTATTTAAATTTATTTATACATAGATAGAATTCAGAGATTTAATTAAATATTAAAAATATTTAATTAATTACCAAAAAATGTGATGTGACCATTTTTAGGTGTATACAGGAGTATCACCACTCAAAGATCAAGAGACAACATGATTGCTATCACTCTTAGAGTACATTGTCATCTCCCTACCACAACCATAATACAATGCCCTCATAAAATATAGTTACATTCTAGGGAAATACAGACCAAAAAAAATCCATCATTAGATCTAAACCCTAATAAATAACGGTCTAGATTTACAATGTATCATTTATCTAATATATGTTAGTCATTTTAATAGTTTCCTAAAAAAAGAACAAAAAATTGTTTACACACACCCCACTCCTCCCCCTTGATGATATTACACCTATCGGTGTAACGAGGAAATATTATATATATATATATATATATATATATATATATATATATATATATATATATATCCTACCAACAATAACCTTTATATAATTGCAAGGTTGAGACCCATTTCCCAACAAAACTCCCACTTTTTGAACACCTTGCAAGAGCAATGAGAGGGAGTAAACATTGTCTCTTAATTTCTAGGGGCTAAAAGGCCCATAATATTTAAACACCATCTAAACTTCTATGTGCTCACAAGCTTAGTTAAATAATCAAAAACATTCATCAAAGTCTCTTCCTTAACCAACTTCACTCTATTGAAATCAAGGAACACTGAGAGGGGGGGTGAACCAGTGTTCTGCAAAATTTAACTTTATTAACTTGTTATTTAAACCACTTATAGTATTGAACCAAAAGACAGATGCAAGAACACAAGAAAATCAACTACAACACCATAACACAAGGATTTTTACATGGAAACCCTGTTAGGGGAAAAACCACGATGGAAGGCCAATTCACAATATGAGTATACTCAAAATAATTGTTTACAAATGGGAATGCACATGCATTCAAGCACACTACATAGAGCTCACTACTCAAATAAAATAGGATTACTGCCTAAAAGAAGAATCACTATCTTGCAATCATAAATAGACAATATGGAGTGGATGAACTATGAAATTAGAATCTTCTAATGCCTAAGTATAGCTTTGGTTAAGAACATTAATCACATTCTTCACACTCTGTCTGATTCTTCTCTTGAAACTCTATCTGCTCTAATTTGAATCCCAATCTTTATTCTATGCAAGTAAAATTGTGTACAATTGATCTATAATAATTTCTTACTTTTGAATCTTATTGCAACACACACCAAAATGAAATGAATAATCAATTATATATATCCACATTAAGAGATTACATCAACTGCATGTTGACTTTTACAAAATATAAAATATGTACAAACAATTAGCTCAATCCATAAACAATTATTAGTGTGAACTAATCAAATTCAGCCACAACATAATGAGGACCCAAAAAAATATCCTCAAACATGAAACACCTTCAAAAATTATTCCTTGAAGATCCACAACACGCTACAATCACCAAGTTGGCCTTTTTGCACTGTTAGATTGAAAATCATCAAACTGGATCTTCTAACTTGCACACCAATCAATACGAGGCTCTATGATTCAAGGGTAACATAGTTCATACATCAAAATACCTTCCCTAAGATCCACAACTCAAAATGATAATAGGAATTTACATATGAATCGATGAACACAACTTTGTCGGATGCCCTATTTCAGCTTTGGTAGTTTAACACATATCTTCAATCAGACTTCTGGTACGAGAAAATATTGAAGTGCGGATAGGATTACTGACTAGGGTTGCCATCAATGACAACACCAAATGACATGTATAGTGTCTCTTTCCAACAATCTCCCCCTTTGGCATTGATGGCAACACTTAGTGAAAAATGACTAAGTGTCAGAATCAATACCAACATGAATACGCTGCAATCCTAAAAACTTCAAAACACAACTTTTAATCACAACTCCCCCTAAGATGAATATGAAATTTTTCACTACCCTACACTCCCCCTTTGACATCAATGGCAAAGATGGGAATCCGCATACCAAAAATCATACAAAATTTCTATGAACAAACTGCATATGTACAAGCTTGCTTTTACAACTTACATGGACTTGAATATATCTGCAAATTATTCTTCAACAAGATCAAACTAGTGTCCCAACCCTTTTTGAGACTCTGCAAAATAGTCATCTGAACACAAAACAAGTAGGATTGCATCTTTTTTGACTCAATATTTTTTGGATCACTGACAACCATAGCATCATGTGCTTCCTTCAATGCACTAAGCATTGTCTCTATTTTAGGACCAATAAATCCTCTAAGCTCACATACTCTTTCAACAATTTTGTCATTTTCATGCTTCAAACTTTTAATTTTTTCAAGTAGGGATATGACTTGACCTTCTTCCTTGCTCACAAAAATGGTTAGAGGATCAAAGGCTTGAGAAATATCTGCTAATTGTTTCTCATATTCCTTAATTTTCTTCTTAGTGACCTCAGTGAATTTAGACAATGGTATGCATGACTTATAAATATTTCCACCTTTATATAATGCACCTTGAATGTTCTTTACACAAGTAGCTAGTAAGTATTTTTCATTAGCTATCATGCTCCTCAATCTACTGAACCATTTTCCATCAAATTCTTTATGAACCTTATCCTTAGCTAACTTTTCAAGAGACTCAAAGTGAGTACTTACAAAGTTGATAATTTTCTTCAGCTGACCAAATGGAGAATTAGATGAGTCCTTGACATGTTTAGAAATGATCTCCAAGATATCGGATGCAATTCTTAGCAGTTCATTGTCCTCCATGTCAAATTTCAATATCCCCTCCCTTACCTTAGCCTAAGCAAACAATGCTACCTTTAGCTTCTGAATAGGAGATAGAGCAGCCAAGTTGATAGGACTTTGAAGAAATTCATGGTCAAAATCCTCTTGTTGTTCTTCTAAAAACTTATTTACCTCCTTTGCAGTGTCTCCTGCTTCCACAACAACTTCCTTTACCTCAGCCTTCTTTTCTTCAACCACAGATTATTGCTTTCCTTTGGGAATCTCTATCTCATCAACTTTAGGAGCTTCAATTTCCATGAGAATTTTAGTATCTTGCAATTCTAGAGGAATCTGAGTGTCCTCAATGGTTTCTTCTTTCCCTTCTTCAATTTCCATACCAGGGGAAACATTTTCATCATGAACTTCTTCAGAAACAACATTGTACCTATTCTTCAACAAAACTGCCTTAAGAATTTTCCTAGTATCTTTTGCCACTTCCTCAATCTATCCAATCATAAGATTATTCACCCTTTTTTTTCTCTTAAAATACTTTTTATCATCATTGAGGATTTTCTTCATTTCTTCTATTGACATTACCAGACATAGATCAACAAGTATGCATTCTCTCATTTATTCTTCTTCAATTCTTGCATTTACTCTCCTCATTTCCAAGACTTCATCTAACCCTTTAGGTAACTCTGACATTATTTCTATGAGATTCATATTGAAATTATTCAAGTATTTTATTGTAGCTTCTTCAAGATTTCTCTAACCAACACTATCAAAAGTGTCATACCATTTAGAAATTGGTTTTAGATTACCATCCTTAATTAAAGCTTTTTCCACTTCCTCTATGGGTGAAGCCACAATAGTGGTTTACAATTGAAGTGAGGAAGGAAAAATCATAGAAAATGAATGCATGGCAAAAAAAAATTGATTTTAGGGGTTCATATGAACCTATTGGTTTGACCGAGCCCATTAGGGGTTCGCTAGAACCTAGGATCAAACAAACCCTCCTAATACTTTCCTGCCAAAAAAGCCATCAAAACCCCTTATAGAAGTGGGGTTCGAATGAACCCTAGTTCGAGTGAACCCCCTTTATTCCTCATCCCCTCCCTAAGACACAAAAAAAACCTAAATTTTAGCACTTCGAAGCGAGGGTTGAGGATGAAAATGGAGGAATCTTTACAAACCCAACTTGAATCAGGTAGTCCTTAGAACGAGCTATCGAATGAATATAAATTGAATATGTTTTGGTTTTATTATGTATTTGTTTTTTTAGTTTTATTAAACATAGGTTTTTCATCAAAAATGAAGGTCTATGTTCTGCACATGTGGAAAAATAGTAGATTATCAAAAAAAAATGAAAAATATGAGTGCACTAGATATTGAAGTCCTTGATCCAACAAAAACAAAATCAATTTCGATATATACAAAAAATTTATGCATTATACGGTCATGCTATGTCTGAATTGTAATTGGTTTGACTTTGAAACTTGATTAAAGAAAAAATATTCAATAAAAAATGTCTAACCAAGTGGAAGCACTAGATATCAAAGTTAAAAATCTAAATTCGAAAGAATTATAATTTTATCCTTCACAGAAAAAAAGTTGTGTTATATGGTGTGCAACACTTTTTAAAAATGTTGTTTTTTAAAAAAAGCTAGTTTAGGGAGATGGAAAAATAAGTGCAATCTGATTCCAAGAATTTTGAAAAAATATTTTTAGAATCTATAGACAAAATGTGATGAGACTCTAGTTTTCATCATCTTCAAATTCTTCATGGTTTAGCTGCTATAGGTGCCGAATGTGAAGATTTAGTTTAAAAATAATTTCATTGTCTAGTTTGGCCAAAAATTGTAAACCACTATTGTGGGATCACCTATAGTCATATGGGTATGTGGGATCATGATGGGCCAAAAGTGGCGATATGATGGGTATGTGTAGGGTATGTGGCTGAAAACATTTTTTTACCCAAAATTGATTAAATGAAAAGGGTTTTTAAAGGAGATTCTCAACTTTCCACCAATATAAATTATGCTTTACTTTGAATTTAATAAATAATTATTATTCATTTTCTATTTGAATTACACTAAAGTCGATTGATAGGTTGATTGAAAAACATCTATAGCTTCAAATGGTATCACATTTTTTGAATCTAAAACATGTGTCACATTTTATGTTTCACATACTATGGGATTAAAAATGAATTTCATGAAGTTTTCACCAAGTTAAGGTGGTCAAACATATGAGTTTTATATTTTTTAAAAGTTGTAATAAAAATTCATAATTAATTATTTACTTGGAAAAAATTACAAAAAATATGCATCACATTGGGACATGAGTCCTCTATTTATATCTAAAATCTTATAAAAAAATATTATCATTTTATTGTGGTTAGGGTGGTTCAAACACCTACTTATTTTTTCCCTAAAATTCAAGTGCTCTGCATTGAAATTTAAAAAATTTAAAATAGATTTTAATTTTTTAAATAAACCTAGTATTTTAGAAACTACATTCAATTTTCTATAGATTCTATTCTTACATATTTTTGAAATAATATAGATAACTTATTAAAAAATTTACATCAAGTTTCCTAACTCTAGTTTTTTTGAATTTTTTGCCACTTATAGGTCTGTTTTTTCTATGATGTTCCTGGACATACCCATACCTGATCTATCATTTTTCACCTTTTTTCTTTGCTTTCTCTTCATCGAAGGGCTTGTCCTTGGATACTTTTGATTCCTTTTTTCCCTTATGCTTTATTTCTCTTACTTCTTCATTAGATTCAGTTTCTTCATCATCTTCAACTACAACATAGACTCTTGTGATTTTATCCTTCTTCCTTTCTCCTTCTCTACCAAATTTCTTGACTTGAGCTTTCACTGGGCTTGGTTTCTTTGTAGGACTAAATAAGGGTGTAGATATCCTTGTAGATCTATATCTGGAAAAGGATGCTACCGAACTAGTAGACTCAATTCTAGTAGACTTTCCTTCTTCAGCTTGTTCTCTTTTCCTCCTAGCTTCCCTCACTGCTTCAACTGATATGCCCATGCTTTCTACAAAAGCTTCAACTTCCTTTCTCAAAATTTGGATTATCATAGGCTTCTTCAGTTGTTTATGCACTTGCATATCCTTCTCTTCAAAGGTACCAAACCTTTCTTCTATCGAATCCTAAGGTTTTCTCAACAGGTGTTGGGCATACAACTACAAAATTTGTTCTTTGACCTCATATCCCATAGGCATTATCCAAACTATTCTAGGTTATGCTGCTTCCATCAAACATTGATCAATGTCAACCATGAAGCAAATAGTGACCTTATAATTTTCCACAATAGATGTAGGAATCCTTTCCCAAGCTTGCATTTCACTTTGAAAACTTTTGAAATAACCCCAGATAGCAGTTTTCCTTGCTTTGTTGTCACTAATTCTATATTAGATGTCTCTGATTTGAACAACTACCAGTTTATCACCTTGCCTTTGCACTTTTCCAACTCCCAGAACTTCATTCATGAAGTAGAAGAATAGACATAACAAAAAAATTCTATACTTGAAAGAGTTCTTTTCCTTCTTGATTTTTCCAAGATTTTCAATTAGTTGGCCCCAGAGTAACTCACATAGGTCATATTTTGCATTTTGCTTGACCATCTGATAAGCTACATAGATTGCAGTACCGGATATAGAGTTATCCCGAATGGAGTGATAGATATTATAACCAATAACCATAGAAGAAAACTTTACATCTTATTCAATGATGTCATTAATTATTATGGCCCATTTATCAAAGACTGAACCGGTTGCCTCAGTAACTATTTGGTTCTTCACAGATTTCAATGTCGGTAACCCACCAGATGAATTCAGACTAGGAACAATCCTTATAGCTTCCTTTGTGATCTTGAAGGGTTGAATTAACCAAATGAACTTGACATGTACTCAAATTAGTATGTACCAAACCCATTAATTTTTTTCAAACACAGGAAACACAATTTGTGTGAACTTCTCCTCCAAAGTCTTGAATTTAAGCCTTACACAAAGATCTTCTCCCACAATGTGATTTGTATACAAATTTCACAATCGGGAGCTTCCTAACTCCTCAACATTCACATGAACATATGCTCTAATATCTTCAATATGAAAAACAACATACGGAATGGAAGAAAATGTGGGTATGTGCAAGATCATCATGGAAAAAATAGGCCCTTAAGTGGCGAAAAATTCAAAAAAATCAAAGTTAGGCAACTTGACGTAAAAATTTAAATAAGTTATCTATATTATTTCAAAAATATGTAAAAATAGAATCTATAGCAAATTGAATGTAGTTTCTACACTGTTAGGTTTATTTTTAAAAAAATCTATTTGGTGGAAATTTGAAATTTCAATCAAATACTTGAATTTTAGGAAAAAATAAAACGTGGTGTGCACGACCACCCTAACCACAATAAAATGATAATAATATTTTATAAGATTTTAGATATAAGTAGAGGACTCATGTCTCAATGTGATGCATATTTTTTTATAATTTTTTTCTAAGTAAATAATTAATTATGAATTTTTTTATTACAACTTTTAAAAAATATAAAACTTGTATGTCTAACCACCTTAACTTGGTAAAAACTTCATGAAATTCATTTTTTTTAATCCTATAGTATGTGAAGCATAGAATGCAACACATGTTTCAGATTCAAATAATGTGATATTGTTTGAAAGCTATAGATGTTTTTCAATCAGCCTATCAATCAAGACTTTAGCTGTAATTCAAATAGAAAATGAATAATAACTATTTATTAAATTCAAATTAAAGCATAATTTATATTGGTGGAAAGCTAAGAATCTCTTTTAAAAACCCTTTTCATTTCATTAATTTTGGGTAAAACAAAGTCGTCAGCCACATACCTTACACATACCCATCATATCACCACTTTTTGGCCCATCATGACCTTGTACATACCCATGCACCTAATGGTTCTATCTCGATGGATTTGAATAGGTGCAATTTGAATTTTGGATAGGGCCTATCCTTAATATCAATACCCAACGAAGCAACCATTTCCATAAATTTCAAGTTCACAAGTTATGAAGATAAATGCCTTTCACCGGATTAGGGTTTGATCACCGAATCACCTTTAGACTTATATCTCGCCAAAATTCACTTGCAGAGCTCTCCAAAATTCTTCTCAAAATGTAATGCAAAATAAAAGTAACATTTTATCATTCACACACCTAACCTTTTATCACAATAAATGCTTTTCCCCTAGGTCTTCTGGATACCCTATTTTTACAGTCTGTGAAAGAAGATTCTTCTATGGACCTTCAATTTTGCATAAGTTTCCTCCATAAGAGATCCCCAAACATTTTTAGATCACTAATGCATTTGTTTCAATTTTCCACATCTTGGTACACCAACTACCAACAGAGGGTAACAGATTTTCTTAAGAGCTCCCCCTAGGCTAGAGGCCATAAACTAATTCCCAAAGGAATTTCTAGTACCAGATTCTGGTGCTGACTTATTTCTTGCATCTGAAGCATTCTTCTTCACCCATGTATTCTTCATTTGATTCCTAATCTCATCTATAATAACTTTTCATTTTCCCTTATCATCCTTTTGCACATTTTTCCCTTTGTTTACCAGACCCTTCTTGCTTCTATAGAATCTAGCAATGTGAATGGATTTGTTGCAATTGTATCACACCACATTTCTTTGTCTAGACCAATTATTCCATTTATTTTCTCTTGATCTGCACTGGTTAGCAATATGGAAAAATCTATTGCAGGAATAACATCTGGCATCTCTATTGAAAATTTTGTTTGAAATATTTTTGCATTCAATTGACTTATGACCATACTTAATGCAATTGAAACACTGACCTAAGAATGATGGACCACTTGGATTCATTTTATTTATACATTGAGTAGCCATATGACCAAATTTATTGCAAAAAAAAATAGTATCCATTGAACTTTTGAGCATTGGGTTGTCTTACTGGATACCTTTTAGCTTTTTCATCTGATTTCCTGACCTGAAATTCCTTTGAATAGATCCAAAGCTTTCTCCTTTCTCATATCCAAGACCTTGCTTGTCACTTCCAGTCCTCTGACTTTGAATCAGTTCATCAAGCTTAGCTAAGCTAATCCTGAACTACTTGTATTCATTTGTAGTAGAAAGTTCATCCCTGAGAGTAATAATTTTTGTTTCAAGCTCTTCTTCATTGTTTCTGGATTGTTGCAATTCAAGCTCCAACTAATTGAATCCTTTATCAATTTGGTTGCATTCTTCATATTTTTCTTTCAAGGACTGATTAAGATTCTCTTCATTCTTCTTTTTGTCTTCAATCTCCTTGGTCATCCTCATGACAATAGATTTCATCTCATGCTTTAGGACAATGTTATTACTGGTGAGCTTTTCACATTCTTCTATATTTTCCTTCAAGGCTTGACTTAGGTGTTCATCTTCCATGCTTTTACTTTCTTTCTACTTGATCTGATCATAGAGTTCCTTTCTCTTTCCCTTAGAATTATTGATTTGATCTTTCAATGATTGAATGAGTTTCTCAGCATTCATTACGCTTGCTTGCAATTCCCAAACTTTAGATTTGGACTAATCAAGATCATCTAGTGCCACCAAAAGGTCTTGTTGAAGACTATCAAAATCCATTGAATCATTTTCCTAGATCTTCCCCAAGATATTAAACTTCTTTCAAGGAACTAGGATCTTATACCAATTGTTGGAATCAAGGAACACTGAGAGGGGGGTGAATCAGTGTTCTGCAGAATTTAACTTTATTAACTTGATCTTTAAATCACTTATTTAATAAAATTGAACCAAAAGAAAAATGCAAGAACATAAGACAATCAACCACAACACCATAACACAAGGATTTTTACGTGGAAACCCTATTAGGGGAAAAACCATGATGGAGGGCCAATCCACAATATGAGTATACTCAAAATAAGTGCTTACAAATGGGAATGCACATGCATTCAGGCACACTGCCTAGAGCTCACTGCTCAAATACAATAGGATTAATTCCCAAAAGAAGACTCACTGTCTTGAAATCACAAATAGAAAATATGGAGTGGATGAACTATGAAATTAGCATCTGCTAATTCCTAATTATAGTTCTAGTTTAGCACATTAATCACATTCTTCACACTCTGACTGATTTTTCTCTTGAAACTCTGCCTTCTCTAATTTGAATCCCAATCTTTATTTTGGGAGAGTGAAACTGCACACAATCAATCTATAATATTTCTAATTTTTGCATCTTATTGCAACACACAGGAAAATGAAATGAGTAATCAATTATATATATTTGCATTAAGAGATTACATTAACTGCATGTCAACTTTTACAAAATATAAAATATGTACAAACTGTTGGCTCAATCCATAAACAATTATTAATGTGAACTAATCATAGTTGACCACAACATAATGAGGACCCAAAACAATATCCTCAAACATGAAACACCTTCAAAATTTATTCCTCCAAGATCCAAAACACGCTACAATCACCAAGTCGGCCTTTCTGCATTGTTATATTGAAAATCATCAAACCGGATCTTCTAACTTGCACACCAATCAATACAAGGCTCTATGATTCAAGGATAACATAGTTCATACATAAAAATACCTTCCCTAAGATCCAAAAATAAAAATGATAACATGAATTTGCATATGAATCGATGAACACAACTCTGTCGGATGCCCTATTTCAGCTTTTATAGTTTAAAACATATCTTCAATTTGACTTCCGGTATGAGCAAATACTGAAGTGTGGATAGGATTACTGACTAGGGTTGCCATCAATGACAACACCAGATGACATGTACAGTGTCTCTTTCCAACACACTTTTCCATATTTGACCATATCTCGAACAAAATTATATTGTACATCAATGTGCTTGGTCCTGGCATGAAATGTCGAGTTCTTAGCTAGACATATCACACTCTGACTATTACAATAAATTGTCACTGCACCTTGTTTTATTCCAATATCTAAACACAGTCTCTTAATCCAAATGGCTTCTTTACAAGCATGATTAGCTACCATATTCTCTACTTCAGAAGTGGACAAAGCAACCATGACTTGTCACTTACTCATCCAACTGATTGCACCACTTTATAATGTAAACATATAAACATGGGTGGATCATCTTCTATCAATATCACCTACCCAATCTGAATCCACATAACCGTGAATATCAAAGGAAATCTCATCTTCAGTCATATTATTATGATAACACAAGGAATAATTTGAAGTACCAAGCAAATATATGAATTCCCTTTTAACTTCATCCCAATGAACTCTACCAGGATTAGACATATATTTGGAAAGAACTCCCATTCCTTGGGAAGTGTTTGGTCTAGTACAAACCACATCATACATCAAACTTCCAACTACACTCTGGTAAGGCACTCTGCTCATGTCTTCCATCTCTGATGGAGATGTTGGACAATCTAAAATAGATAACTTTGTTCCAATAGAAAGGGGAACACACAATGGTCTATAACCTACATGTTAAATCTCTATAAAATTGAATTGACATACTTACTTTGGCCAATCCATAGCTTTCTATTCACTCTATCTCTTTTAATTTCCATCCCAAGAATGTGCCTATCTACACCAGGATATTTCATTTCAAATTTAGTAGCAAGTTGAGATTTCATTTATGAAATCATACCTTTCCCTTTGCCAATAAATAACATATCATCAACATATAATGCAATAAACAAGAAATGATCACCATCAGTTTTATAATAAACACAATGATCTGATTTAGAATGCTCAAATCCCAAACTCAACACATATGTATCAAATTTTTGGTACCACATCCTAGGACTATGTTTTAATCCATACAAAGATTTTTTCAATTTGCAAACCAACTTACTTTTACCTTTCACCATGTAGTGCTTTGGTTTTGTCATATAAATATCCTCCTCCAAGTCACCATGAAGAAAATTAGTTTTCACATCCATTTTCTCAACCTCTAAATCATAAGCAGTAGCAATAGAAATAAAAAATATAATCATGGATATCATTTTTACAATAGGAGATAATATCTCACCATAGTCAACACCCTCAACTTGAGAGTAACCTTTTACAATCAACCTTGCTTTGTACTTCTCAATACCTCCATCTAAACCAATATTTTTCTTGAACACCCATTTGCAACCAATAGGTTTTTGTCCTTCAAGCAATGGTACAAGATCCCATGTATCATTATTTTCCAAACATGTCATTTCTTCATCCATAGCAATCTTCCAAGATTCTTCATCATTCATGCCTAATGCCTCTTCTACAGATTTGGGTTCATCCATGTTATTATTCAAAGAAAAAATACATTTCCAATCATCAAGTGTATACCTTTCAAGTGGTTGTCTATTCCTTGTAGACCTATGAACAAGTTTAGTTGGAGGTTCTTCCTCCTCTTTTGAAGATCCAGAGCTAGATGAGCTTTCCTCAACTCCTTGTCTATCCTTGGGCCTCAATTCAACTTTCTCAGGTGTAGAAGGAAATTGAATCATATCTTCCTATTTACTTTGTTATGGTTGCAATGTAACAAAAGAAGGCTTAGTTTCTCTAAAAATAACACTTCTACTATATATTACATTTTTTGCAACAAGATCCCAAAGCTTGTATCCTTTCACACCATAACTATATCTTATGAAGATACATTTCATAGCCTTCTTCTCCAACATTGTTTACTTCTCCCTTGGCACATGTGCATATGCCTCACAACCAAAAACTCTAAGATGTCTTAATGAAGGATTGTGACTTGGCCATGCCTCTATAGGCATCTTATCAACAAGAGTTGATGTAGAAGGCCTGATAATTAGGTAGCAGGCAATGGCAATAGTTTAAGCCCAAAACCTTTTTTCTAGGCCAACACCACTCAACATACTCCTATCCTTCTCCATTAGTGACCTATACATTCTTTCTACAACTCTATTTTGTTGTGGAGAATACAGAGTTGTCTTTTGTCTATGAATACCACAATCTTTACAAAACCTATCAAAATAGTTAGAGAAAAACTCACCATCATTATCAATCCTCAAAAATTTTATTTTCTTTCCAGTTTGCAACTCAACCATTGCTTTAAATTATTTAAATCATCTGAAAACTTTAGATTTAATCTTACAAAATATACCCATGTCCTACTATAATCATCCAAAAATGAAACATAATATGTGGATTTACCAACTGAATGAACATCTACAAGACCAAACACATTAGAATGAATAAGATCCAATACACCACAAGATTTATAATAACTCAGGTAAAACTGAATGTGGTTTTGTTTTCCATAAATGCAATACTCATAGAAATCAAATTCAAGATTACAATCAAACAAACCTTAAATAAATAAAAATTTCAAGGTCCTCAGACCCTTTTTCCAATGTGGCCAAGTCTTTGGTGCCATAACATTTTTTTTTTGTAGGTAACTTTGTCTCAGAAGAAAGAGCGCCCTTGGGTACCCAAAATCCATGACCATCTACTGAAGGTGAAACCCTCACTTCTTCCATAGAATTTTTTTTCATAGAAGTGTTATTGCACTCAACAATGCAAGCATATACAATGTGTCATATCTAACACCTCTAGAAATCACCATAGCACGTCTAACCATCTTACATCCTGCATTATAAATACTACCTACACACCCACATCTATTATTTTACTTATAGATAACAAATTTTTTCCTAATCCAAGGATATGCAAGACAACATTAATCCTTTTTATTCTACCATCAGGAAATATGATTTTAACTTTACCATGGACAACAATGTCTAAATGAGAATCATCACCTAAGTACACCTTACCTCCATCAAATTCTTCATATTTAGAAAACTAATCTTTATTAAAGGTCATATGGAAGGATGCACCTAAGTCAATTAACCATGCATCATTACCTGCACAAGTTGCCAAAGTTGTAATAAATGCATCACCATCTTCCTTCTCATACTCAAAATAAGAATCAAATTTATTATTTTTCTTCTTTTATTCTTTTCATTCCTTACGAACATGTCTAGGCTTACCGTAGTTCTAGCAAATAACTTTGGACTTTCCAAGGGATTTAGATCTCCCCATAGACTTGGATTTGTCACACTTCTCATTCTTCTTTCATTTTTCCTTAGGTCTTCCATGAAATTTAGGGCCTCCTTGGAAGTGATGGATACCTTCCTCCTCATCTATTTAGAAAGAAAAGAACCAACCACATCTTCAGTCTTCAAAATAACAGTATTCCCAATAGCCATAATAAGATAATCCCATGAATCAAGCAAAGAACAAAGCAAGATTTGACAATTTTCCTCCTTGTCGGGTGCTGCCACAATAATGGGTTACACTTTTTGGGACATCCTGATTTTTTCCTAAAATCACATATTTTTAGAAAATACAATAATTTATGACTTTAAAGGTTCCATTTAAATTATTTTAATTAAAGAGGGATTGATCAAACCCCCTTAGATCAAACCCCCTTGGATAGAACCTTGTTAGATTTAAACCATACCTATAATCGAGTCTCCTCTACACCTATCAAAATACTGATAAAAAACCAATTTTGATTTACCTTTTGAGTAATCAAATGAATTCATTTAAAATTTATGTTTTGTAAGCCTGTAGCCCTTATTATAAGCTTCCTAAAAAGTATAATTTTAAATATGTTTAATTTGATTATTATATTTACTTCTTATTTCTTGTGAATGTAGGATTTTCAATGAACATCAAGTTCTTTATTTCACACATACGAAAAAATAGAAAAATAGAGAAAAAAATTCTTAAAAATACATGTACCCTAGGCATTGATGTCCTTATTCCAACAAAAAAAGAATAAGTTAATTCAAATTATTACAAAAAAATTTATGCGTGTCAAAGTACACCTCTGTCCAAATTCTAATTACACTGACTTGGAAAATTAATTAAAAAACAAAAAATTATGAAAAAATATCCATCCCCTAGATATTGGTGTGAAAAAATTGCATTTTAAAAATCAGAATTGTATCCTATCTATATTATGTAAGTGAACATCACTTTTTAAAAATGTTGATTAGTAGAAAAAATAAGTTATTAAAATTACATAAAATGATTCACAATTTATTTTTTAATTTATTTTTAAAATATAATTAGAATCTACACAAAATATCTAACAAATAACTAGTTTGATTCATCTTCAAAACCTTAATGGTTTAGCTGCTATAGGTGTAAGAAAGTGAATGTCTGGTGAAAAATCTTGATTTTAATGTCAAGTTTGGCCAAAAATTGTAACCCATTATTGTGGGATCACCCCACGTCCATTTTGACACCAACTGATGCCAACTAAGCCACCAACATATTGAATGCTTCCAGGTGATATATGATTCATCCACCCTCTTCCATTCTCAAGGAATACTTCTTCCTCAAGAAAATCTTATTCACTAAAGATTTTTCCTAATACATCTCACCAAGCTTCTTCCATAGTTTTTATGCAGAGATCTTCTCATGGAAATTAATAAAAATAGATTTTTCCGAGCACAATATAATTAGACCCTTGGATTTATAGTCCATAACATTATATTCGGAAGCCTGAGTAGGATTTGTAGGACTAGAAACAT
Organism: Sequoia sempervirens; assembly: GCA_007258455.2. Taxonomy (NCBI): domain Eukaryota; kingdom Viridiplantae; phylum Streptophyta; class Pinopsida; order Cupressales; family Cupressaceae; genus Sequoia; species Sequoia sempervirens. Next base: position 460,938,922 of record VDFB02000015.1, on the reverse strand, counting down.
TCTCATCAATAGAATCCCATAGATCTCGATATATCAATAGATCCTCCATCTTCAGCTTCCACATTTCAAAATTATTTCCAGAAAATGTATCCACCTCTATTCTCCCTAATGAACTTTCCATCTAAAAATTCCTACAACAAGATCACAAAGTACCTTCTACACAAGCTCCCACTCAAACCTAGATTAGTCCAAAAAATCCAACAACCCACAACTAAAACCAAAGGTGATCATGCTCTAAGACCACTTGTAAGGAAGTTAAGGTAGCAAAACAACTTCTTACACTAATTTTGAGAGGAGAATAATGCAAAAATTTAACAGATCTTTAACAACTACAAAAACTTAAACATAAATATCACGCATACCTCGACGCAATGATTTACATGGGGAAAACCCTTTTGGGAGAAAAACCCCACACTCCAAAATCTGCCCAATATATTATTCAATAAATCATAAAGATTACAATATACTTACAGAGCAAGGTTCTCACAGGAGTATCACCTCTTAGAGATCAAGAGGCAACATGACTGCTATTAGACTTTCAGAATACATCACTGTCTCTCTACCGCAACCATAATACAATGCCCTCATAAAATAGAGTTACATTCTAGGGCAAGACAAACCAAAAAAATACTCACATTAGATCTAAAACCTAATAATTAATGGTCTGTATTTACAATGTATCATTTATCTAATGTATGTCAACCATTTTAGTAGTTTCCTGAAAAAGTTAACAAAAAATTATTTACATGCATCCGACTCCTCCCCCTTGATATGTATATTACACCTATCGATGTAACTAGGATATATATATATAATATGTATACGTATATATATATATATATACATATATTTAGTATATATATGTATATATATATATAAATATAAATATATGTGTATATGTATATATACATATATGTGTATATGTATATATACATATATATATGCATTTATATACATATGTATATATATGTATATATATGCATAGTATATATATATATGCATAGTATATATATATATGTGTGTGTGTGTGTATTCATACATATATCCTATCAACAATAACCTTTATATAATTGCAAGGTTGAGACACATTTTCCCAACACTCGTGATGTTGACATCATTGGAGAAGATGATGACAACATGAACAAATTCATAAATGATTTCCTTAACAAACTTGAGACTAATGCATCCTTTTATCCTTCAATGAAACAACCAACAACTATGGAAATGTTTGGTGTTTTGTATTTTGAAATTGAAACAAAACTTGAGCCTAAGTTCCCTACAATAGGTGATCCTAGCACCTCTAATCAGTAAAACATTCAACCATCCTCTATTAAAAAAGTGACAAACACTCCCATCAGTCTAGAAGAGACATATGGAAGAGGATTCATGCTCTTAAGTAAACAAGGATGTGATACAACAAGTGAACATGAAATTCCTCAACTCTTAGAAAAAATATCATCTGAAGATACCAAAGGGTTAGGATATCAAGGCCCTCATCCCAACATAAGTGTCCTCCTTCCTAAATAACAACCAATGCCTTGTAACAATGATAAGGATGATAGGATCATCTTAGGTCCTCCTACTCAACATATAAATCAATAAATTGGTGAATCTAGCCTTACAAACTAAAGAAGCTAAATTTCCCTTATCCCATGTCTGCAATTGAAAGAACCTTACACATACTTCTAACCCAAGGACTTATAGCATTACCTCCCATGAGAGAAAATCCAAAAATATATCCTAAGGATGCAAACATTCCACATTATCTATACCATAGAGTTCTTGGACACAATACTTATGAGTTTCTCACTTTTAAACAAATATTTTAAAAGTTTGATATCATAGAAATTGTGATATCCAAATGTTTTACCTATTCTAAGCAACTAAAATTCAATGGAAAAACATAAAAAAACACCTCAAGATTAGCCTAAGAAATTTGTAAATGCAAAGAGAAAAAGTGTAAGATGATGTCAAATAGATATACCTCCCCTTTGCAGCTGAAACTCCTTGGTTGGCCCTTGATTTTGATTTGATTTGTATGCTCCTTGATGGATCTTGATATAACTAAATGAAAGATTTGACTATGCGCTTGAATGCAAATGCAAATACATGAAATTGATGGCTAGATGAGTGCAAAAAATGGCAGCATTTAGTTGCAAAATGGCTAAGTGTTCTCCTTTTTTGCCTTAGAGGAGGGGGTATTTATAGATAAACTTGAATTCTCTAGAGAATTCAGTGGTTGAGATTTATCCAAAAAGGCCAAGATGAAGGGCCAAGGTGAGTTGAGAGCTCACAAGCCCTCACATTTTGACATGTGGAATGTGAGATGGCTAATGGTGAAATGATGTGTAGGTGATGTGGAAGGAGAGTACATAATGTGGAGGAAGGACATGTACCTTGGAAGTACATTAGGAGATGAGAAGATTCCTTGGAGGAATAAATGTGAATTCACATGCTTGGGAGAATATAGTGGATAAGAGAGGGTCTCCAAAAAGGTGGGAGTTTGTCACATGTGACTTGATGTGACAAGTCAAAGATTCTAGAAGATGCATGGGAAAAGGGGATTCTAAGAGGAATAAAAGTGAATTAAAAATTCACATGGGGAAGAGAGGAGCCTTGGATGAATAAAAAGGAATTAAAAATTCCTTGGGGGATGGGGAGAGTTGACCAAGGTATTGATTAGGCTTAACTAATAAGTAATTAGAGGATAATTAGGGGTTAATGAGGATTAGAAGCCAACTTGCAAAAGTTGGAGGATGTGACACATCCTAATCAAGGATTAGGCATGTGCACATTCTTAATGAAGAGATTAGGAGATGGATTAGGATTAGATGAAAATGACATGTGAGGAATTAAATAAATGTAATATTTATTTAATTCATTTGATGAAAAGAGGATTAAGGAGGGTAAGGTATTTAATTATTAATTAAATACCTTAGGGATTTGGAAAAATTAAGGATATTAATTAAATAATAGTAATATTACTTAATTAAGTCAGATAAGAGGATGTTTAGATGAAAGTGGATAAATTTGGATAAATTAATTGTCCAAATTTAGGTGTCTACAGAAATAATCATTTAAACCATGTCATTTCACTCCTTACCATGTAATGGTTTTACGATCTTACTATTCTCACTATTACATGTCTTACATTTATTGCAAGTCATTTCAAAAATTAAAGGAGCTCCTCTTCCTCATCACCTATCTCAGCTCATTCTTATCTTGCACTTAGTGGGGGACAGAATTAGATAGCCTTTTCCTAGTGTTAGAATTTTGCGTTGTCCCTTTGGCTAGTTGTCCACCTTTTGTATACACTAAACACGATTGGGATGTGGATGACCTGCTAGGTTGACTCACATGTGCCTTAGTAATCTTATATTTATTTTATTTTACATGTTTCTTGTATGTGATTGCATGTGTGTAATGTGATCCCCTGTACTATTCTTTTTGATGTATCTCTATCTTTGTGACAACCCTCTATTCATACCTACATTCTTCTATATGGTGTAAACCTTTATAGTTTCTTTGTCTTGTGTTTTACTTTTGGGGATGATGCAAGGCATCAAGAAATTTAGGTCTCTTCCATCTTGACCCAAAATCTTTTCCTTTATTCTTTTCTTTGTCTTTTTTTTTTCCTTTTGTAGATGATGCAAGGCATCGAGATATTTAGGTATCTTCCATGTTGAACCAAAAGCTTTTCCTTTATTCTTTTCTTTGTCTTGTGTTTTCCTTTTGGGGATGATGCAAGGCATCAAGACATTTAGGTCTCTTCTATGTTGATCCAAATATTTCCTTTGTTTTCACTCTCTTTGTGTCATTCTTCCTGTTCCATGAGTATTTTGGGAATGTTGATAGTTTCGAGCTCTCTAAAAATATTGTAACAAAGATATATTGACCCTGAATCCATAGATCCCTTTTGTGATTTTGGGATTTCATTTTGGGGGAAACCCCTTTTTCATGGTGTAGCTTCATTTGGAAACATATGACTTGGCATAGGGCTTTCCAAACAAGTTCTCATGTTCTCTTTATTGTTAGCATTTATTATTTGTACTTTAAAGTAATTTCTCACAACATGGTGTTTAGCAATTCTTTAAAGTGGGGGCATACATTAGCGTTATTATTTTGAATTTTTTATCTTGTGTTTCATAATGTGGTTTTCTTACTTCATCTGATGTTTTTTTCTCTTTGTGGTGACATTGGATGTGATGTCCTTCAAGAGCGCAATCTCTCTTAGCATATTATATTCCTCTTAGTGGGTTGATGTGACACACTACATCCCCTAAGTTGTGAATCTTCTATTTTTTTATTGGTCCTCTCTTGAAGACACTAGGCATAATGTTCCCTAAGTTGAGACCTTACATGAACTAAGAAAACCCCCTTTGAATGTACCTTAAACTATTTTTCATTTGGGTAAAAGTACAAAATTGTTTGACACTTTCAGCCAATTTATCAACACAACTGTTCATTTAAGTATTTCTAACTAAAAATTAATTTTGGTCAAACATATGATCTAATGAGATTCATTCTAGCTAAGTTATACCTTTCCACAAATTTTCTAACTAAAATTACTAGATAAATGAATATGTAGCAGCACTTTGAAGCCAATTTATCAAAAAAAAAAAAATTGAAAAACTTGATGTTTTGACAACTCCTAGTCATGTAAATAACAATTTTTTAAAAATATAAAAATACCCTTTTGTAGATCCATAAGTGCAGTTTTCAAAAATATATATTTGAATATTTTAACTATTATTTATATTTTATTTTTTATTTTTATTAAAAGTAGGTTATCAACACAAAAATATTAGGTTGATTACCATGTCAAGAAAAATACTAAAACTTATTAAAAAAAATTGAAAAAAATATGATGCACCTGATAAAAGAATCTATATCAAGATGGTATAATTTTTTTTCTATTTTAGTTAAATAAAAAATATAAAAGTTAAAGTCGAATGGAAACAACTGTGTTTCAGTACATGTACATTTTAATATTTATTTAAAAATATATACTCATCGAAATTTAAAAATAAAATATCCATCCACTAAAGTTTAAAGTTATAAATACATACAAAAAATTTGAAGGAAAAATAATAAAATTTACTATATAAAGATTGATGTCTTGTGTAACTTCATTTTTTAGCATTTTATTAACAACAAAATTGTAGTGTAAATTTATAAAAAAAAACTATATTCAAATAATTTTTTAATTTTTTTAAAAATACAAACATAAAATATACTAAAAAATACACATTTTATTAGTTTACATCATTTCAAAATTTAAAACATATATGCCACTTTTTAGTGATTCAACTTTAAAAGTTGGATCAGTGTTGGTTGTTTCCTTTATAAAATGTGACACAACTTTGTGCTTTTACCCATTTAAAATATATGTTATATGGCCACCTTGCATAACACACTTTTTTTTTTCCTATGGAGTCATCTTGTTTGTTCATGAGTATCAAGCATGCGAAGTCTTGCTTGCCTCATGGAGCTCAAAGTTCATTATTGTGTGGCGTCTTATCAAAGTTATCAGGAGGTATAACTTTGGTATGGTTGTGTGAATGGGAGCTGAACTTAGGTGTGACTTTCTCATAGCCACTTGCTTATCTATGTGAGTGCATACCGACCACGTGTGTATGTGTCTCACTAGGGGCTCACCTAGTGGATGGTCTGAGGTTCCACTAGCCCTTGTGAGTTTGTGTTTGGTTTGCATGGTGGACATCGTGTTCCAATTGTAAATTTTTTTTGGACGAACAACTTAGATATAATCCAGAGCGTGTGGAACAAACAATCGAAGCTTGAGCCATCCCCATTTTTTTTTTTTCTTCTTTGTGTCATTGGCAATGTATTCTTGTGCCGATGTTGGTTTGCATAGGATCTTGACCCTGGGGGCTTGCACAACCCTCTTTTATCATTTTCATCCTATCTTACTAGCATTGGTACACTTAGACACCTCTTGAAGTAGTTTTGTCTACTTTAGTGTTAGTTAAAGCAAGTTCATCCTCTCACTAAAGTGGGGGATAAATGTAGTGTATAAAAATGTATCCATCTACATTTTCACACTTGTTTGGACCCTCCCTACTAAAATTGGGCTTCTTTATGCCTTATTTGGTCATATTTTCCATCCACAAGCATTATTTAATGCATCTTTTCAAGGATAATCCCGACACATATCTAATGACCACTCATAATTAAATGATTTTGGTTTGTATGGCCCATATTTAGTGATCTAGGATTCATACACCACCTTGGGTGTATGGGTCCCACCTAACATGGCCTAAACCTAAATTTGGCATTAAACTTAACAATTCTTGAAATTTGTGTCCCAAGCCTAGGCTACTGGGACTCATATGCCCCAACTAGAATATGAGTCCTTCTTTAGCTTGGACCTAATTTTCAATTCAATTCTTGGTGGGATTTTCTTCCCCTAGATCTAATGTCAACTTGAAGTGTTATAATTTTAGGAAATTTGGAATAAACAAGTATAAATACAAGATTATTTCACATATTTCTCCTAGCAATTCAATTATTCAAGCATTATAGAAAATTTGATATCACAAGAGTTCACAAGAGAATTCAAGAGCATTCAAGAGTGATTATCAACTATTTTGGAGCATTATTCAAGGATCAAGCATCATGTAAAATTTATTGCACATCATGTTTGTTTTTGAGCTAACATTTGTGATGTTGGTTCTTATGATTCAAGAAAGAATTCAAGTCAAGATCCATAGAGTTCAATCAAGAGTCAAGATATACATTCATGCTAGCCATTACTTACAAAATTAAAACCTTTCTTCCAAGGGTTTGGTGAGTTGAAAAATAGCTTATTTGTTCATTCAACATTTCTTCATTCTATTTCTATTTATTTCAAGGTTTGATTACCAAAACGGGGTTTGACTAAGGAAAACCCCTATCCACTAACAAAACAACATTTTTCCCTCTCTTTTATGTGTGATTTTCTAATCTAGGTTGAAGATCCATGAAAGAGCAATATTGGAGAAAAAATTTCAAGTTGTCAAGTTGTCAAAGCTTTCATCTACATTGCAAGATCATGGAAAGTCATTTACACATTGCAATTTAGTGTTTTAGACTTAGAGATTTGACAAGAGAGAAGCTACAGGAGAACATTAGAGGATATTAGAGTTTTAGATCAACCCTAATACTAGGACTAAATTGCCACTTGTGGTGTATAAGTCCCAGTATACCAGATTTCACGCATTTTCTAGAGATCATGGTTTAGTAGTACTAGATTCTAGATTCTAGACTAAAACACTAAAATAGAACTAAATCATCCAACCTGGCGTATGAGTCCTAGTGTGCTTTGAAAGTTAGTTTTTTAGGATTTCAGACCTTGTTCCAAGATCCTTCAATTTTCTAGGTACCCCTCTATCCTTTCTCAATTTATTCTTCTGATTTTTAGTTTCATATTTTAGGTTGCATAGTTAGGTTTTTCATATCACTTTCATTACTTGTCTTTCCAAGCCTTTCTTTGTGGTGAACCCCTTATTGTCTTTAATCACACCCTAGGATGCCTTATTGCAGATCTCTTTCCCTCATTCCATCTTTATATTGAGAAATCTAAGGTTTCATTGAATGAAACTTGAAGGAAATATGTGGAAAGGTCCTAAAACCCTTCTTGTGTGTTCCATCTCCTAAAAGGTGGAGCACACCCCTGATTTTCTAGGTTTCAGTAATCAAGACCTTTTTTTACTTAGATAGTTAGAATCTTATGTAAGGCAGCTTCAAAATTTATAATAATTTTTAGTTACAATAAAATTGTGTTTCAATTTCTTCATATTATTGAAAATAAATGCACATAATAATGGCATGTCGGAAATCCATTTATAAGAGTTTCATATACTATTGGTTTTTCAACACTTTATTATCCACTAGCATCATTGTATGTACAAATTTATTTCGTAAAATTTCTCCCTGGATCAAATATATATTTTTCCTTATACTTATTCATGGAAATCTATTTGAAATTTGTTTAAAATTATGTCACTAAAGTTTTTGAACAACCATAAAATGTCTTTTATAGTATCTCTCCTTCACCTATTCAACCATTTACTCTAGGAATCAATATAAAAAATTGTCACTCATGTCTTAAAATTTCTTAGGTCATCTACTAAATAAATCCTAGTATTACCACATACTTGTTTATCTTTTTCCTTTAATGCAATTAGAGTATGTTTATTTTTGTCCTTCATCATAGTGTAAGTATTCTCTTTATGAAAATGAATAAATTTATTCTCATTCTACCATGGACAAGATTCCCAAAAATAAATGATGTAATACTTCTTCATGATATGTACCTACCTTGTACTTCCTTTTCTAAGTGGCTAATTTTTCATCTTTTGTTTTTTTGCTACAGTTTCAACACTTCCAACTATTGTCTTTGCATCTACAAGTTTATCATTGACACATTTTTTTCTCATCCCCACTTCTCTTACCTATTAACACCCCCTATTACCTTTTCATGATATTCTAACGTCTTTTTCATATATTTTACTTGAAGCTTTAGATCAGTTGCTCCCTCACCAACCCTTAGGACAACAACATCCCTTTCTTGGATAGAGTTTTCAATGTCTTGAATACTTTATCCTATCTTTATAGCCACTTGTTTCTTAGCTTTGAGATTGTATTTATGATTATAGAATGCAAATGTTTTTTTTTTTAAGTTCTTTACAAGACTTTTCTACCTTTTTAGATAAGATTTTCATGTTACTACCCAACCGATTCTCTTTTTTTGCACTTAGATATGATTTTTCCTTTTTATTATCATCTGTTTCCAATTGTATTTATTCCATGGAATTCTTAAGTTCAAGAATATTGGGTGTTATGAAACCTACAACCCACATACTAGAGTGGTAGGGTGGGAGGCATAGAGGGAGGAAGAGAAAAAGGGAAGGATGGAGATAGAGGTATAGAGAGTGGTAGGGTGGGAGGGATAGGTATAGAGAGAGTTAGGAAGGGAGGGAAGGAGGAGTAGGTGGAGAGAGGTTGTTTGTGTGAGAGAGGGAGAGAGGGGGAAGGAGGTAGATAGTAATTGGTAGGGTAGGAGGGATAGAGGGAGGGAGAGAGAGGGAAGAAGGGAGATAGGGAGTGGTAGGGTAAGAGAGGTATGTATAGAGAGAGTTAGGGAGGGAGGGAGGGAGGCATAGGTGGAGAGAGATTGTATATAATGAAGTCCACCTTAAAGTTTTAGAACAACTCTTTGGTAAATTATAAATGGAATTTCACTTTCTTCATTTGATTGGAACAAAAAAATTCTCACATTATAAGTAATGTTGGAAAATACACTATCCCCTATTAGTTATTTTCTTATGAAAATTTTATGTTTCGTACACACCAAGAATGTAATGAATTCCACCTTCAAATTTTAGAACAATTTTTTGGTATAATAAAAATGGCATTTCACTTTTTTCATATGATTGGAACAAAAAATGCTCGCATTATTTGCAGTGTTGGAAAACACACTATTCCCTATCCGTTACTTCCTTATGAATTTTTTTTGTTTCTTAGGCACCAAGAGTGTAATGAAGTCCACCTTAAAATTTTATAACAACTCTTTGGTATAGTAAAAATGGTATTTCACTTTCTTCATTTGATTGGAACAAAAAAATGCTCACATTATTTGCAGTGTTGGAAAACACACTGTCCTCTGTCAATAATTTATTTATGAATTTTTTTTCGTACACACCAAAAATGTAATGAAGTCCACCTTCAAATTTTAGAAAAACTCTTTGGTATAGTAAAAATGGCATTTCACTTTCTTCATTTGATTGGAAAAAAAAATGCTCACATTATTTGCAGTGTTGGAAAACACATTGTCCCCTATCAATTATTTCCTTATGAAATTTTTTGTTTCATACACACCAAGAATGTAATGAAATCCACCTTCATATTTTAGAAAAAAAAATTGGTACAGAAAAATGGCATTTCAATTTCTTCATTTGATTGGAAAAAAAATTCCCACATTATTTACAGTGTTGGAAAACACATTGTCCCTTGTCAGTTATTTCCTTATGAAAAGTTTATGTTCCGTACGCACCAAGAATGTAATGAATTCCACCTTAAAATTTTAGGAAAACTCTTTGGTAAAATAAAAATGGAATTTCACTTTCTTCATATGATTGGAACAAAAAAATGCTCGCTTTATTTGTAGTGTTGGAAAACACACTATCCCTCGTCAATTATTTTCTTATGAAAAGTTTTTGTTTCATACGCACCAAGAATGTAATGAAGTCCACCTTCAAATTTAAGAACTCTTTGGTACATTAAAATGGCATTTCACTTTCTTCATTTTCTTGGGAAAAAAATTCTCGCATTATTTGTACAGTATTAGAAAACACACTACCCCTTTTTAGTTAATTCCTTATGAATTTTTTTTGTTTCATACGCACTAAGAATGTAATGAAGTCCACCTTCAAATTTTAGAAAAAATCTTTAGTACAGTAAAAATGACATTTCACTTTCTTCATATGGTTAGAAACAAAAAAATGCTCACATTATTTATAGTGTTGGAAAACACACTATCCCTTGTTAGTTAATTCCTTATGAAAAGTTTTTGTTTTGTACACACCAAGAATATAATGAATTCAACCTTCAATTTTTTGAAAAACTCTTTGGTACAATAAAAATGACATTTCACTTTCTTCATATATTGGAACAAAAAAATGCTCACATTATTTGTAGTGTTGGAAAACACACTATCCCATGTTAGTTATTTCCTTATGAAATTTTTTTCTTCCATATGCACCAAGAATGTAATGAAGTCTAACTTCAAATTTTAGAACTCTTTGGTACAAAAAAAATGACATTTCACTTTCTTCATATGATTGGAACAAAAAAATGCTTACATTATTTGTAATGTTGGAAAAAATAATGTCCTCTGTCAGCTATTTCCTTATGAAAAGTTTTTGTTTCATACATATGAAGAATGTAATGAAGTTCACATTCAAATTTTAGAACAACTCTTTGGTATGGTGAAAATTACATTTCACTTTCTTCATATGATTGGAACAAAAAAATGCTCACATTATTTGCAGTGCTTGAAAACACACTATCCCCTCTCAATTATTTCTTCATGAAATTTTTTTGTTTCATACACACCAAAAATGTAATGAAGTCCACCTTAAACTTTTAAAACAACTCTTTTGTATAGTAAAAATGGCATTTCACTTTCTTCATTTGATTGGAAAACACACTATCCCCTATTAGTTATTTCCTTATGAATTTTTATTTTTTGTACACAACAAGAATGAAATGAATTCCACATTGTCTCCTGTTAGTTATTTCCTTTTGATAAGTTATTTATTTTTCGAGCATATGAAGAAATTCAAACAAAAATTTTACTCTAAGACTTGTTATAAATTTTGAAGGTGAATTTCATTGCATTCCTACTATAGTGAAAAAAATTGTACGCTCTTGAAAGTAATGCAATTTCACACTTAATTTGGACCTATTTTGGCACCCTTGCATTAAATAACCTTTAAAATCATCATTAATAGGCCCCTAAGACCCATTATTTCAGATTTCAAGGCTTATTTCAGCTAAAAACCTGACAAAATTATCTAAAACATCAAAAATTCTAAAAACCCACCCCAAAAATCTAGGGTGGGACTCATTTGCCACCTTGGGTAAATAAGTCCCCCTAGGTGGAAACCATTTTCCACCTTGGGTGAATGAGTCCCCCTAGGTGGGACCCATTTTCCACCTTGGGTGAATGATTCCCATTTAGGGTTTTATAAAAATTTGAGCGAGAAAATCACATTTTTAATTCAATTTTTTTATTGTTATCATCCTTTGAGATCTGAATAATGGTAAATTAGGTTTTAATGCCTATATAAGAAAGTTTCTAAGTATTTATTTCATCTAAGGAGTCTAAGAAAGCATTTCTCAAGATCAATTTCAAGATCCAAGCATTCAAATTCTTCAAGCATTCATTCACAAGAGCATTCAAGTTTCCAAAGCAAGCAAAGTAGAAGTCTTGGAGCAACATTAAAGTGTTTTTGCAAGTCTTCAAGATCACTTTCATTCAAGATCTATAATTTTCAAGGGTTGATCATGGTTGTCTATGATTCAATTCATAGTGGATTCTAGGTTTGGGAGATGCAAATATCCATCAAGCCAAGCCTAATGACTTGTTTCCCAAGTGATTCCATCCTCCATTATCACTCTACATTCAGCCTAAGGAAGGTACAAAAATCATTGAGGCTCATTTAGGTGATTCAAGATCTCTCAAAGTGACTCATCCATTGTCATATTTCATTCATGCATATCATTCTTGCACATTATAATAGGGTTGAATTATGTTTTAGATTTCCTATTCTTAGACACACTTAAGGCTAGGGTTTATGTTCATATTTACATTTGAGTTTCATTATTTCCATCAAGGTTTAATTACCAAACTAGGGGTTTGACCAAGGAAAACTCCCATAAGCAAATCAAGTCTATATTTTATATTGCAAGCATTTTTACATATTCAAATCTAGATATCAATTTGAGAGAAAAGAGAAAGTGTTGAAGTGTAGATATGAACTTTGAATTCCTGAAAAAGAGAAATCGGATTGATTTGCTAGAAGTGGAAAATGAGTCCCACTATAGGTGAATTTTTAAGATTTTTGTAGATTCAAATACCTATTTTCCATAAATCTATATCTGGGACTTATTCACCCATGTTGGTGAATGAGTCCCAGTAGGTTAAAAGTTCAAATTTTCTAGCATTTCTGAGCCCATCTAAGTCTACTTTAGATTCCCAGGTACACACAATTCATCTTACAATTCTTTATTATGGTTTATTTGCATTGCTAGGTCATTTAGTGAAGCATTGCATTGAATTATGGTTAAGAATTTCATCTTTCATTTCATTTTTCTTTCCAAACCCTAGCTTGGAAGTGAACCCCTTATTAGTTTACATTCATCCCCTAGGATATCCCTATTGCAAGATCTCTTTCTCCTTTGTATTGATATATCTAGGGTTTGTTCTTGAATGAGAGAGAGTGAAGATTCTCATTCTAGGTCCTAAACCCTAGAAAATCATACCATTATCCACCTTTCATTTTGGTGAACCTGCATTTAGAACATCATAATTCTAATTTGGAGTGCATTATCATCCTAAATCTTCCTTGCATTAACATTGCATTAGGGTTTGCATTAGTTAATTGGAATCCTAGGCTTTCTAATTTTGCATTAGTGAGAGTTCATATAGCTTGCACTTTTTCATCCTAAATCGGTAAAAATCAAACAAAATATACACTTTCACTTACAATTAAGATCATACAACATAAAAATCATAAAAAACAATTGGAAATCTTTGAAAATTTTGAAAAAAATTACCATTGGGACTCATTCACCACCTTGGGCGAATCAGTCCTAGTGCATATTTTTCATTGTATCTTCTAGAATTTAAAATCCCACTTTTAGGCTTCTATTTGCTATTAAAATATTTTTGTTTCATTTTGCATAGCTTTTGTTACATTCAAATCATTTGAATTAGCATAATCTACATTCATTACAATTGTGGATAGAATTAGCTTCTTGCACTTTTCAATTTCAACATTAGTTCATAATCCAATAAGATTAGATTACATTAGGCATACATTAGAAAAAGAAAAAAGAAAAAAAAAACAAGATCAAACACCCAAACCACTTGGAGAAAGTATAGTTATTTGACTATGTCAAATCTCTTTTTCCAAGTTAACCTAGCCCTCAAGCCTTTTAAATAGTAGTGATGACTTTAACATGCTAGATGAAGCCCTTGAGGAATTCATCTCACAAGGTTCATCCACTAATGCTTTCCATGATAAACCAAAACCAAGATATGTTAATGTGATTCAACCTCAACTTATCCTTTATTCATCTTCACACAAACCTCAACCTAAAAACAAGCCTGAATTTACTCTTTACCCACCTAAGAACAATGTTTTGCAGCAATCAAATAATAATACCATTTCTCATACTTACAACACTCGAAACAATTCACAACCAAAACAACCAACCCTAACAACCTTACCTTTTCCTAATCCCATTTTCCTTAGTGCTCCTTGTTTAACTTCACATAGTGGGAAGGAGTATGATCTTGTTGAAAAACTTAAAAATACTCCTACAAAGATATCACTATGGGACCTAATTTAGAATTCACCTAATTATCACACTATGCTTCTGTGTCATATAAAAAATGGCCCCTTGTCATTTTCATGGCCTTTTAGGTCTTGTTTCATGGTGTTTGATATATTTTTATCTGATTTTATGTTGTAACATGGCTTGAACATGCATATTTAGGTACTAAAACTCAAATAATGACGTCTTGTGAAGTGTTGTGAAGTGTTTTAAGACATTTCTACATTCCTCTAGACTCTATTCATTACAATTCACCTAAAAAGCACCTTTTCATCACTAAAAAAGTCCTATTTTGAAGTGTTGTAAATTCTTGTAACATGATTTCACACTTTTCTAGGCATAATTTCACTATTTATCCCTTTCTTATGCTTTATTTGGTCCCTTTATGCCCTCATATGTTTTAATTAAGTGTATTTTTGAATGTTAGCTTGACAAATAACGTTAAATGTAACTTAATTCCCAACACCCATTTTAAGGTCCTAGGTGGGACCCATTTGCCATGGGTGGCGAATGAGTCCCCCTTGGCTCCAAATTCAAAAAATTTAAAATTTCCTTTCAGGTTTTTATTCACAAACACTTGATGTTGGCCTATGATGAGGTATGAATGGGTAACTAAGGCACAAGATTGTATAAATAAGTGATTTTTGCCTCATTTTACATCCTCCAACATTCACATCTCTCCTAAAATCTCATCCATTCAAGCATTCATTCACACTTCATCTCAAGTATTCAAGCATCTTACAACATCTTATCAAGCAATATTCAAGCACTTTGAAGAATCCATTGACATTACTTTAGATTTGCATCATCAAGGGTTTGGTAAGTTGATAGAAATTGCATGTTATTATTTTATCATTCTCTTTCATTTAATTGTTTCATTAAGGGTTTGATTACAAAAAGTGGGGTTTGACCAAGAAAAACCCCTATTTGCTAACCCTCAACCATTTTCCCCTATTGCATGTGTGTTTGCATACTTTTATGTGTAGATTTAACAATGTTTTTGGTGTTGAAGATTGGTCAACAATTCAACTAGGTGCTTCAAGTCAAATCAAGTCTATTTCAAGCTTGAAGAAGTTTTTTTGCTTGTTTCCTACAGAATTGACTTCGGCAACCCGACAAGCAAACATTTCCAGATCTAGTATTGCAGAGTTGTCTCCTAATTTCTCAAAATTTTGGGAGAGGACTAATTCGCCACCAGTGGCGAATGAGTCCCACCTTAAGACTGAAAATCTGATTTTTTGTCAAATTCTAGATCTTGATAGTCAAAAATCTATTTCCAACACTTTTTCACCAGTAGTAGGACTAATTTTCCACCATGAACGAATGAGTCCCACTATGAAATTTCAATAATTCCATACAACATTCACAATATTCCTAATTCATCAAATCTTGCCCAGGTGTACTCTGTTTCATCCTATTTCTTTCTATTCTACATTATTTCATCATTTAGTTCATTTTTTTCATATCACAGTTGAAACATAGATTTTTGGGACCTACTTTCTTTCTAGCACTTCTAGGGTTTTTCACCTAAAAGGAGAAAGATGGGTCCAAAAATGCTTATGTTTACATTCAAAGGTTAGTGTGATATGGATAGAAAAATGGATGCAATATGCCTAAATATAATTTTTAAATGCAAGAAACTAATAAGATTGCTCGACTAATAAAAAGAAACTAAGGTAAAATAACTTGTTTGAAAACACATTATGTAATGGCAAAATGAACTAGAAACAAATGCAAAGCTAAACAGAAATGAATGAAACTTGAAGTGTGCATCTGAAGGATTGAAGGAGATTGGAAATTGCTTCTGAAACACTGATGATACTAATTCTTAGGCCTAGAGGGACTCATTCTCCATTCTGGGTGAATTAGTCCCAGTTCTAGTAAATTGAGCTAGAACCTATTTCTGTCAAAGCGGTGTCAAAAAATGAAGAAAACACAAAAATAACCTAGAAATGGGACTCATTCGCCAACCATGGTGAATTATTCCACTTTTTAATTTTTGAATTTCCAAAAGTGGCTTCCGATGTTTCTGATCTGCACTTTGATGTTCTATAGGTGTCCGCTTCTAAAACTATGATTTATGGGCCTCAAAAATGAGATTTTGTTGATTCTTTGACTTGTTGAATGAAGAGAGGAATTTAAAAAAAATTCAACTTGATCTTCAATGATTTATAAGCTCACAAGAGACCTAAATCTGCAAACACACAAAAAGAGAAGAAATGGTGAATGTTAGGGCATGGGGCTTTGCCTTGGTCAAACCCCGTTTAGGTAATTAAACCAAAATGATGAAAGAATAGAATGAAACATGCAACAATGGAGTAAATTATTTTTTCATAATAATAGATCTTGAAAGTCTACAATAAAACATGTAGAATCTTCCCTTGGATGTCTTAGGAAGCTAAATTGATGAGTTGCAATGTGAAAGCCCTAACTTGCTTGACTTGAGATAGAAGATTGGTGGATAAGTAATGAAGAATGGTTATGAAATTGAATGGGTCTTAAAATGAGGTGAAAATAACTTATTTATACAATCTTGTGCCTTATTAACCCATTCATACCTCACCATAGGCCGACATGAAGTGTTTTTGAATAAAAACCCTAAAGGAAAATTTAATTTTTTTGAATTTGGAGCCAAGGGGGACTCATTCACTACCCATGGTGAATGGGTCCCACCTAGGACCTGAAAATGGGTGTTGGGAATTATGTTGTATTTAATGTTTTCTATCAGGCTTACATTCAAAAATACACTTAATTAAAGCATATGAGGGCATAAAGGGACCAAATAAAACATAAGAAAGGGATAAATAGTAAAGTTATGCCTAGAAAAGCATGAAATCTTGTTAGAAGACTTTACAACACTTCAAAATAGGACTTGATTAGTGATGAAAAGGTGATTTTTAGGTGAATTACATAATGAATAGAGTCTAGAAGAATGTAGAAATATTTTACAACACTTCACAACACCTTCACAAGATGTCATTAAAATCATTTTATTTAATTTGCAAGGGTTCAAGACCTAGTTTGGATGCATAAAATGTCTCACAACACTAGGTTAAGGCCTCATTAAGTCCAATTTATCATGAATTAATCCCATGCCAAGCAAAGGGTCTTTTTTTCTATGACACAACAATGTGTTTTCAAACATAGTTTAAATCTTAGTTTTGCATTCATATTCATTCATATAAATCACATGCTTGCATTTAGTTTACTTCATTTAGCTTAGAAAAAATAACACATAACATAATTTGAATGAACCCTTAGAATTTTTGGCCCTATCTCTCTCCTTTTAGGTGAAAAACCCTAGGAGAGCTAGAGAAGTGCATAGGAACCCAAAAATATATAGTTCATTTTGGTGAATTTTTGTAGTGCTCCTTGTTTAACTTCACATAGTGGGAAGGAGTATGATCTTGTTGAACAACTTAAAAATACTCATGTAAAGTTATCCCTATGGGGCCTGATTTAGAATTCACCTAATTATCACACTATGCTTCAAACAACTTTACAACAAGTAGTGGTTTCTCTTGGTACAAATGCAAATGATGTGGCAACTATAATATAAGGAATGAATATAGTCAATGTAGACATTACCTTCCATCAACATGAGTTGCCTCCTTTGGAATTAAGAAATAAAAATGATGCCTTCATGATAATAGCCATCTACAAAAGATTAGGAATAAAGAGAACTCTTCTTGAAAATGGTTTCACTCTTAATGTGTGTAGTATCACACTTTTGGATAAACTTGGTGTGGATAAGTCAAAAATTTAACCCGATTCCTTGTCAATTCGTGGATTTAATAACATAGGAAAACAACTATTGGGTGTGATTACTTTACCTATTACAGTTGGAAAATCAACCTTGCAGACCCCTATTCATGTAATACCCTATAATATTTCATTTAATCTCCTTTTAGGGTGACCTTGGATTCATGAAATGCATGTGGTGCCTTCAACCCTTCATCATATAATGAAGTATATCTACAACAATAAGGTATATCAAATTGAAATAGACCCCGAACCTGAAAGTTGTTTGCAAGTTGAAAAAGGAATGGGAAGTCTTCTAAACACATCAATTCCAACATCAAACATAGAACCTATGAAAAAGGAAAAACAAGGAATTGAAATAGTATCAAAATTATTGGATGATGATTGGGGTTCCTTAGAATTCACATGCTCATTTATGGGAGAATACACAATTACAAGTAAAGAAGATGAAAATAAAATACAACTAATGGTGATGTCAACACAAAATTCAAAAGAATAATTTCACAAGTATCTACCTCATCTACTTTAAAAGAAGATACAAGCTATACAACAAACTTTGATGAGATAGATTATCAACAACCACTAAACCAAAAAGAAATGGAAAGAATTTATGGGAAAGGCTATAATTTCATGAAACAAATTGTTTATAGTGGAAAATGATATGGTAAGAAAGAACAAGGTATTTGTGTTCCTATAGAACCTAATACACAAGAAACAAAAAGTGTTTTGGGATATTTCCCTTCTAAGATTGCGCAAGCAATGAAGAGACCCTCACTAAACATCAACACCATAATCTGTAATCCTATAACAAATCTCACCTTAAAGCATCCTAAATTGATTTATACAACTTGTGAAGAATCATTAGAGTTTTTGAAGATGATGAAGCCTTGAAAGAAATTCTAAGAGTTTATGACAAACCATTTTATCCTCCTAAAAAGAGGTGGCTGACATGTGCTATGATTATTACTAAGAAAAAATATGGAGAAGAATACAGTAGTGAAGTTGACACAAACAAAGAAGAATACAACCCTGAATGTTTGAAACAAAATGTGCTTCCTTTAAGAGATACCGTGGATATACCAATGAATATTAATAATGAAGAAAAAGTGATTAAGGTAGGAAATTTCCTTGACGATGATGAACAAGAAGACCATGCAAATTTACTTCATGACTTTCCCAAAAAAATTGCTTGGAATTATTTAGATATGCCATGAATTGACCCTAACATTGTAACACATAATATAGTCCTTGCTAAAAATGCTAAGCCTGTTAGACAAAAGATTCAAAAAATAAACCCTAAGATGGCCTTATTAGCCAAAACAAAGATTTAAAAACTCCTCAAGGCTGGTTTTATAAGACCTATAGATTATTCTCCTTGGATCTCAAACATTGTCATAGTTGCAAAACCTGACAATCATATTAGGATGTGTACAGATTTATGTGATTTAAATAAATCATCTTTGAAAGATGACTTTAACCTTCCTAATATTGACATGATAGTAGATCCGAATATGAGACATGCTTTTTTGTCATTCATGGATGGATTTTCTAGGTATAATCAAATCTTTATCAACCCTCAAGACCAATACAAAACAACATGTACAACAGCTTGGGGAACATTTTATTGGGTAATGATGCCTTTTGGATTGAAGAATGCAAGTGCAACATATCAAAGAGTGATGACATTGATATTTCACAATTACATGCATAAGATTTTGGAAGACTATGTTGATGATATTCTATCCAAATCTTTAACAAGACAAGATAGTGTAAATATCCTTTGAAAAATATTTGAGCGAATGTGAAAATACAACATGATATTGAATCTAAAAAAGTGTCTTTGGTGTAGATAGTGGGAAACTTCAAGGTTTTATCATATATCATAGAGGCATCAAGGTGGACATGAAAAAAATTGATGTTATGGTTAACATGCCACCTCCTAGAAATAGCTCTCAATTGCACACATTACAAGGAAGAATTCAAGCTATATGTCATTTTGTAGCATCTTTAGCCAATCGAACATTACCATTTACACATGTCCTCAAGAAATATGTGCACTTTGATTGGAATAAGGATTGTAAATAGTATTTTGAGAATTTGAAGGATTACCTTGTAACTCCACTCATTTTACAACCCGCTACACAAAAAAAACCATTCATCCTTTACACAGCAACATCATCCCATGATCTCGCAGCATTGTTGGCTCAATAAGATGAAAGTCATAAAGAGCATCATTTTTATTACATTATCTAAACTTTGATTGATTATGAGAAATGATACACAACAATAGAAAAACAATGTTTGGCTCTTGTATTTGCTACAAGTAAACTAAGACATTACTTACTAAATGCAGAAATACATGTGATGAAAAAATGTGATCCTCTAAAATATATTTTCAATACAACAGATTTATTAGGATGCTTGGCTAAATGGGTTATGTTGTTAACAAAGTTTGACCTTAAGTTTGTTTCACAAAAATTAGTTAAAGTACAAGCCTTAAAGTTGACCACTTAACAGACGCTCCCTCACTCCGGGCATTACCTAATGTAGAAATTTTCCCTAATGAGAATGTGTGGACTTTTCAGAAAGATTAAGAAGCATGGGAATTATATTTTGATGGATCTAAGTGTAGAATAGGCTCTAGTGTCGGAATTATAATAGTCCCACCCACAGGAAATCCTATTCCCTTATCACATAACTTAAACTTCCTATGCACCAACAACATAGTGGAATATGAAGCATTAATTGCTAGTTTGCATGCTATTTTAACTTTGAGAGTTCTAAATATTAAGATATTCAATGATTTGAATTTATTCATTAAGAAAATAAATGGGACATATCAAGAAAAGCATGATAAATTATCAAAATACAAGGATCTCACAATGAATTTATTAGAGAATTTTGAATCATTTACTATTGAAATCATCCCACAAAAGGATAATCAGCATGTAGATGCAATGGAAAGTGCAACTTCTCTTATATCACCTCAAGATCCTTCAAAGGATTTCACATTTATTTTCTATTCAATTATGAAACCATCGATTGAATCCAAAGCCAAAGAAGTATTAGCAACTATGGAAGGCTCTAGTGAATGGTATACACCAATATTTAATTATTTAAAAGAAGGTACCTTTTCTAAGCTGACAACTAAAAATAATCGAGATCATCTTTGCAAACTAGTAACTAAGTATATAATTCTCACCGATGTATTATATAGAAGATCCTTTAATGGCCTTTGATGTCTTAGACAATCTGAAGTCCCCATAGCACTTGAAGAAGCTCATGTAGGTGCCTATGGAGGTCATTTTGGAGGAAGATGATTAGTTCAAAAACTTGTTCGCCTGGGATACTACTTGAGACATATGGAAAAATATTGCTTCAAGTATGTTAAGAGATGTCACAAATGTTAGGAACATAGCAATTTGATTCATGTTCCTAATTTTGAGCTTCAGGCACAAATTCCCATTTGGTCATTCTTAGTATGGGGACTAGATCTGATTGGAAAAATCTCACCACCTTCCTCCTCTGGACATACTTTTATAATTACTGTGACAAATTATTTCACAAAATGGGTATAATCTATCCCTCTTCAATCAACAACTACTAATGTGATATGTAATTTCATATTGTAACACATTATTGCTCACTTTGGACTTCCTTCCACGTTAGTTTCTGACAATGGTACACCATTTAAGAATAATGATGTGAAGAATTTCCTAGAAACATTTAACATCCAACATCACTTTTCAACACCTTACTACATACAATCTAATGGTCAAGTTGAATCAACTAATAAGACCCTGGAACAAATTATAAGGAAAATTGTAAACAAACACAATAAGGATTGGCACACACAGTTGGTGTATGCATTGTGGGCTTACCATACTAGTATCAGAAAATCCATCAGGACTACTCCTTATAACCTTGTTTATGGTACTAAGGTGATTATTCCCTTGGAGTTAGAAATCCCCATGTTAAGGATTTCTCTTCAATGACTTATTGATGAAAAAACTTATAAAGAGAAATGATTGCATCAGCTTGAGATGCTTGATGAATAGTGCATTAACACTCTTGAACATCTCCAAGCTTATGCTAGAAATTTGCAACATAGTTATAGCAATCATGTCATCCCTCGGCTATTCAACAAAGGTGATTTGGTGTTATTCAAAAATCAACATAATGTTAATGCCAACCCAACTGAAAAAGGAAAATTAAGTCCTAATTGGTTAGGACCATATATAATTAATGAAAGTTATGGGTCTGGTGCATACATGTTAATAGAAATGGATGGCACACCTCTCAAAGAACCTATTAATGTCACACATTTGTGTCGGTATTATGTCTAATCTTCTCGACCAATGTGAATTATAAATTAGTGGTGTTAGAGTTAGTGGATAATATTCTATGTGTTCTCGCATTTCTTAGTTCTTGAAAAATAATTATTTGTATGTCTTGAATACTAAAGTGATTATTTAATTCATTTTTTATTACTTTAGGTTTCATGCTATTCAAGTTCATCTTGTATGTTTTGTTAGATTATATCCTTATATGCATTTAATGTTCTTTAATTAGATCATAAGTGAATTTAGTTTAGCATAACATACTTAATCACAATGTTGCATCTCAGAGAAACTAGAATAAGTTTTAATTAGATCACATAAAACGTGTTAAATCATGGATACATTCATTAAATAGTCTTACAAAGATTATTTAGTCAATAAAATTTCCATTTAACATTAAACACATAAACGCAAATAACAAAACATCAAATAATCATATATATATATATCAAAGTTTTGTGTACATGCCATTAATATATACAATGTTAGTGAGGTTTGTGACTGCTAGATCCATTAGGATATGGTGCTTGCATCTGTCTAGAGGCGGTCCATCTGGAGACAATGGAATGCAATCATGATTGCAAGCCTTTGAGTGCATTAAGAGTAAATTGTAAACCCTATACCATCCAAGGGCCTCCCGATGCTCCCCAGCAATCTGATCTCTCTCTTCCTATAGTCCAACTACCTATGATTGTAGTCTCTCAAACTCTGTTGGGGTTCAAGATGATTGAGTATCCTGGGCAGCCTCAGCTCAGTGGATGATCCTCTTGAGACTCTCATATGATTCCTGTCGTATGGTGTACAACTCAAACAACTCTAGATCCTACTCCATGATGGGTGGGGGCACATAGTCTATATCAGTAGCCTCCTTGTAAACTAATGGGGGCACAATCTTAGCAGCCACCTGATGATAGAGATCATGAAGGTCTCTCACAACTCTTGCAAGATAGAAATCATAAATATAATCAATACACATTATGATATATATATATACAAAAAATTAAAGAATAAAGCATAAACATAAGCATAAAGCATGAAAGTAAATAAAATATTATCACTTGGCTCTCTGACTGGCTATGTAAAGACAACCTTGTCATGTGTAGGAGGCATGGAGGATGTGTTAGCCGACCTAGTAACACGAATGGGAGATGGTTCTCCCCACCCATGGCCCATTGGATCCTCATCCACTACCTCACCACCCTCACTCACCCATTACTCCTCCTCTTCGTCCTCCTCCTCATATACCTCCTCCTCACCATCATAGTCTATATCTGCATCCTCTTCATACTCCTCAACTATCACATGTGTGAATATGTCTATATTCCTGAAGTGTGTCTCCTCAGCTCTTCCCTCCTCCTTGTCTCCCTAATCTGGGAGTGGCCCTGCATCACCTATTAGCTTTTCCACCAGTAATATGGGAGTTGTTCGTGATGCTACCCACCAATCCTCATAGCCATATATGGTATTAGCATCATGAATGTCAAAGATCAGAGGCATATTATGATTTGAGTGCTTAGAGTCACCATAGACACCATCATCAACAGTGAACCATCTACTATCTCCAGGCCTCTAGGAACTTCATACTGATCTCCTGAAAAAGGGTTGTGCCATGGACACTATCTAGACTTGACCAAATTGTCACATGATGTGATCATAGTAGAAAGGTCATACTATGTGATCATGTTTACCTATCAATAATCTTTCCATCTGTAATCTCCTCATCTGATGAGTCTCATCCAGCCACTATGGAATAAGATGGTAAGGTTTCCATATGATCTCCTCCTCATCTAGTCAGTCGAATCAAACTATCCAAAAATGTAAGTCACCATACTGTCAGAGCTGGCATAGTGGATAGTTGAATTCCTGAGGATACCCTAGGGTTGATGCACAAGGAAATCCTATTGGTATGGTGCATGCAATATTCTCCAAGCACCACACCTATAGCAGCATACAGTGTACCATACTGTCGATCTCATGAAATGAAAATCACCCAAGATCATAATAAAAGTGCACTAAGATGTTGCACCCCCAAGCATACATGGTCCTGTGCTCTTCCATCCCCTGAATCATATGTACTAGTCCTCCCTCTAAGTGTTCTTCTCAGCCATCAAGGATGAGAACTATTTCTACAATGAACATCATAATCCATTACAACAAGTGGGGCCCATGAATATAGTAGCATAGTTAGATTGATCTGTGGCCTCACCATACCATCATGAACTAGACCTCCAAGGAAATACTGCATACCATATTTCATCTCTCGAAATGACCGCTCCACTAAGAAATGTACCCTCTCACCCCGAATTAGAACTCGGAGTATACAATAGAAATCCTCTAGCATGATGGTCATCTTGTTGGTGGGAAGATGAAATGTGCATGTGTCTATGTTCCACCACTCTGCCAGTGCCATCAACATAGCATCGTGGTACCTCTTGGGGGGCATGAGGTATTCCTAGTATAACCCTGTAGTTTTTAATAACTATGTGTATTCTATTGAGAGTGTGGGAGATAGATATCAGAGGCAATTGATCTGTCTACCACCCAGATGCTACCACGAATAGGGAGGATTCTAACAAAAAAGAAAATATTTCCTATAAGAATTCTACAATATTAAATATATACATCAACAACCAAAAAAAGTGTACTAAAGTTGTTTTGGTGTACTCTCCTAAGGGTGCTAGACACTTTAGACCCCTTTTGGGACACTTCTAAAGAAACGGGATAGTTTGCGACAAAAAGGACACTTCACGAAAAAAGGGAACACTTTGGAAAAAAAGGGGACACTTTGCGAAAAAAAGGGATGTTTTGTGAACTTTTCTTCCAAGGCACTAAATTAACCTAGAAATGTGTAAAAATCATAAAATAAATGCGTAAGAAAAAAGCTAAGGAAAAAAAAAGCAACTCGCCTGCTAATAATGCTCGTCATGGGCCACCTAATCTCATAAGACGTCCAGTCTAGCAGGCATGTAATCTCATTGACTCGGCATCTTCAATCACTCTTCACCAAACTCAAGCTACAAGAAGGTAAATGAAAAGAATTAACTTCAATTTTTACTCTAATATAAGTTAAAATTAGGGTTTAATTATATTAGGGTTAAAAAGTGCCTTTTATTCAAATCAACATAACGGGAGTTAGAGAGATCCATTTTTTATGTCGTTTGTTGCATTAGAATCATGATTCTGCTCACATTTTCATCAAATTTCTATTATTATGTGGTATGGTGCTTGGAAATACCCTATGATACAACTTAATTTATTTAATGTGGCTAGATTGCTACCTTGATTCCACCTTCGTAAAGAAAATGGAATCAAGGGGGGCCATACATCTACCCTCGAATGTGATTTCTAGAAATAAGTTAGATAAGAGGATTTTTGGACAACTGACAAATTTGTGTTGTAGGAGTGGTTCCTAACATTGTGGTTTTGCAAATGGGGGCTTCATCCTCCCATATCATGATTGAACTTATATGTGTATCTTTTTATGAAATAGAGAGTATTGTTGGAGTCCTTTAGCTTGCATATGCACGTAGAGTCATGGGTGCTAAAGTGGGAGCTAAATGTATTATAGAAAATTATACGCTCTTGAAAGCAATGAAATTTCACACTTAATTTGGACCTATTTTGGCACCCTTGCATTAATACCCTTTAAAATCATCATTGATAAGCCCCTAAGACCCATTATTTTGGATCTTGGGGCTTATTTTAGCTAAAAACCTAAAAAAATTATCTAAAACATCAAAAATTCCAAAAACCCACCCCAAAAATCTAGGGTGGGACTCATTTTCCACCTTAGATGAATGATTCCTATTTGGGGATTTTTTCAAATTTGAGTGGGAAAATCATAGTTTTTAATTCAAATTTTTGGTTGTTGTCGATCTTTGAGATCTGAATAATGGTAAATTAGGTGTTAATGCCTATATAAGTAAAATTCTAAGACATTATTTCATCTAAGCAATCTAAGCAAGAATTTCTCAAGAGAAATTTCAAGATCTAAGCATTCGAAGTCTTCAAGCATTCATTCACAAGAGCATTCAAGTTTCAAAAGCAAGCAAAGTTGAAGTCTTGGAGTAGCATTAAAGTATTTTTGCAAGTCTTCAAGCTCACTTTCATTCAAGATCTATCATTTTCAAGGGTTGATCATGGTTGTCTATGGTGAATCATGATGAATTCTAGGTTGGGGAGATGCAACTAGCCATCAATCCAAGCCTAATTACTTGCTTCCCAAGTGATTCCATCCTCCATTATCACTCTACATTCATCCTAAGGAAGGTACAAGCATAATTGACTCTCATTTAGGTGATTTAAGAAGTCTCAAAGTGAGTCATCCATTGTCATATTTCATTCATGCATCTCATTCTTGCATATTAGAATAGGGTTGCATTATTTTTTCATATTTCCTAGTCTTAGACACACTTAGGGCTAGGGTTTATGTTCACATTTACATTCAAGTTTCATTATTTCCATCAAGGTTTAATTACCAAACTAGGGGTTTGACTGAGGCAAAACCCCCATAAGAAAATCAAATCTACATTCTATTTTGCAAGTATTTTTATATATTTGAATCCAAATATTAATTTGGGAGAAAAGAGTAGGTGTTGAAGTGTAGATCTAAACTTTGAATTCCCAAAAAATCAAAATGGGACTAATTCTCCAAAAGTGGTGAATGAGTCCCACTATAGGTATTTTTTAGGATTTTTGTAGATTCAGATACCCATTTTCCAAAAACATGTTCCTGTGTAGAAACTAAGATCTAAGACTAATTCGTCCAGATTGGTGAATGAGTCCCAGTAGGTCAAAATTTTGGATTTTCCAACATTTTTGAGCCCATGTAATTCTACTTCATATTCCCAAGTACACACAATTCATCTTACAGTTTTTTATTCTATTTTATTTTCATTCCTAGGTCATTTAGTGAATAATTGCATTGAATTAGGGTTAAGCATTTCATTTTTCTTTCCAATCCCTAGCTTGGTGGTGAACCCCTTATTAGTTTACATTCAGCCCCTAGGACAACCTTATTGCAATATCTCTTTCTCCTTTGCATTGAGATCTCTAGGGTTTGTTCTTGAATGAGAGAGGGTGAAGATTGTCATTCTAGGTCCTAAACCCTACAAAAGCATAGAATTTTCCACCTTTCACCTACTATGTACATATCAAAAGGTTTTTCATTACATTCTTATTATTTTGTAAATTTATACGTTGCACACTATGTGTTATGAAACTTGCAACCCATGTGTTGTTGTAAAACACTCTACAAGTAACAACCTAATTGGTTAGTCACCCCTTAGGTCAATTTTATTAGTTTTATGTATCCCTCACCTACAAATCCTTGAGCTCTCCACCCTTGAGCTTAGAACAAGCACAATCATATCACTCACAACCCACTATTTTTTTCCAACAGGTATAATTATTTTTTGCATTTATTTTTTCATCATATGAGGAAATTAAAACACAATTTTTACCTCAGTAAAAGTTGTAAATTTTGAAGGTTCGTTTTATTACATTTGTACTCTCTAAATAAAAAAAAGGTTTTCAATACAATAATTGCAGGGTGGAAAACATTGGGTGTTATGAAACTTGCAACCCACATACTATTGTAAAACCTCTACATGTAACAACCCAATTGGTTAGTCACCCCTTAGGTCAATTTGATTATTTTTATGTATCCCCCACCAACAAATCCTCCCTGAGATCTCCACCCTTAAGATTAGAACAAGCACAATCATATCACTCACAATCCCACTGTGTTTTCCAATTATATCATATGGTTTTAACTAATTTCTATTTCTAATTTTAGGCTTTCACATTATATCTTTATGAACCCAATGTTGCACTAATAAAATTAGATTTGCATACTTCTTAGAGCATTAAAATTTGTAATAGTTCACCTTATTTTAACAATATATAATTCAACCCTATATTCCCCCTATAAATGAGCCATTCCTTATTGAAAAAAATCCTCACCATTTCATTGCTCCACCTTCTTTACTCGCTACCCCTTTGGTTTTTGAAAATAAGAACTTCTATTTCTTGCAAGCCCCTATCAAGTAATGAACCTTCTTTCACTTCATCCAAACATAACCAATGATTCTATACACATCATTGTGACCTCTATAAACATGTCTTATCCATTCTTTTAGAATCTCAATTGATCATCCTACTTCCTCATGCCAATAAGAAATTTCCTTAGAATTGTCAGTCAATACCTCTCTATTGCATATATCATTAATTTCTAGTTCATTTTTCTAATCCATGCAAAGAACTAAAACATAAATACAACACCTAATTGATATAGGTGCCATCACTGTCTCCTAATAATGTATCCCGCCCTTTTTCATATGATGATGACATTAATTTGGTAGAACCCAAAAAAATTGTGGCACATCTTCTATCAATAATACAAATGTTATTGCCTACTTTTTATATAGACTTTCTATTAGTATACATATCAATTATTAATACTTTACATGATTTATAACCATCTAGGTATGTTTTGATTGTATATTTATATTTTTGTAATACTTTGGATACTAGTGCATGTGATAGCCATGGTTTCATGTTTCTTTGGATGCTAATATAGGACAATAACATTACATACCCCATAAAATTTCTATGCTCCAAGTCATATTTGTCCATTATCACCAATGTTTTTTCTTCTTTATGTAATGAAATTTTATTTTGGCATATCTTTGTTTACTTGTTACTTGTTATGTGGTACTTATTTTCTCTTTTACTTGTTGCCATTTAGTAGTAGCACAATTTCAAGTGCATAGTTTATTTTTAGTAATAGCACTACAAACTATCTTACATTAGCAAGAGTGAAGCCAACCAAATCAAAACTTTTAGGAAATTCTATTTTGTTAAAGAAAAAAAAAATTGGCCTCCATGTAGTAAGATTCTTTGGGGGAGAACATAAAGTAGAGAGGGGAAAATGCATTTGATTTATTCTTTAAGAGGATAAAATTTCATACATGAAAATTTTATCTATTGATAACATCAATTTTACATAGATTAGATGTAAAAAGATGCTACATAGAAGGGTTGTCATACCCAAATATTTTATTCAATTCAAGATCATAGAAATGAGGAATATATTCCTCTAATAGGGAATAAAACCCTAAATGATAGTGATTCATTCTCTACAATGCGATATTATGCATTTATGGTAGTTTCAATGAGTTCAACCTTTTTCAAAGATCTCATTTTCTTCCCAAATGTCAGGAAAGGATTCCTTTATATTGTGAATTCTTTCAAGTGTGAAGTATACTTCCTTTATAAACAATAAACACCACAAAATGTTATTTGCCTTGTCATAACCTACAAAGCTTGATAAATGAAAAAGTTAGACAACATATTATTGTAGAAAAAATGTAGACTTTGTTAAATCTCTATAAGAGAATGGAAACCTATTTCTCACAAGATAAATACTGAGCATAAACTTTGATATAGAGAAAGAAAGAAAAAAGACTCAAATCCACAAATATCTAAAGAGTGGCCAATGAGACTTGTACATACAAAATATACACACCAAACATTAGATGTCTAGAAATATGACTGGGAAAAATGTAGAATTTGTTGAATCTATGTCAAAGAATGAAAACCCACTTCTCCCAAGATAATACTAAACAAAATATTTCTTATAAAGAAAAAAAGAAACAATACTGAAACCAACATTTATCCAAAGAATAGTTAGTGGGACTTGTAAATACAACATATACCATATTCAAAGCTCAACATCTCCAAGACAGGATCAAAATAACATAAAAATAGAAGAGAGATAATGAGAATGATAAGAGAAAATTCTCCAACTTGGACGAAATGCATGTGGGTCCTCTTCAAGTTTTCTCCATTGAGTTGTAGATCAGCACATAGCTTAGATCTTTGTTGCTTGGTTGTATTGTTAGTTTATGCTTCATGCCTAATCTACCAACAAATCCATTACTTTTTCCTCTTTCTTAGTAAGATTTTGACTGACATAGTTACCTTTTTTCTCATAATGCATTAGAATTTCATAATCCTCAATGGGTTCTTGTAAAAATTGTAGGGATCATCTTTTAAATCATAGAGAAAGCATAGAAAAACATTTGAAAAACGAAGTTGGTATCCAAGTTGTTTTATAGATTTTTCTGGTTTGTCTCTTTCTGATGGGACTCGTCAAAATTTATTTAAGGCTCAAGGTCTACATTTTGTTTAGCATTAGCAATTATATGTTGCTCGATTAAGGAAAAATATATTCCCAAAATCAAGATTGTATGTCAATGGAAGGGATCAAGTTTCTTATGAAAAAAATGTGATGGGAAATCCCATATGGGTACTTATTTCTGCTTTTTTGAGTGCTATGTTACATGGGAGGTTTAGCCAATCTAAACACTCTTGTGTAGAATGAGGCATTTAAGGAACTCTACCACAAGAAAAAATGAAACCTATATAATGACTATGTGCCTTCACTCCAGTATGGTATCACTGATCAAGTGATCATTCTCAAAGCCAAGAGCTAAGGAGGGGAGTCAATATTAGTGATTTCACAATACCAAAATGTGCTACAATTGAGAGGAACCCAAGAAACGTTGTAATGGTTTACAAGAATTTTGGCCACAATTACTCTTATTTCTCCACGATGGGCTATAAATTTGTTGCTCTAGTTGTTGGTATTCAGGTTTATAATGATTTAGTTTCCAAGGAAGGAGAATATCCACTAGAACTCAAGATCATTTCCAAGTGTAATCCCATAAGCATCAACATCCCAATGTATAAGAGAAAATGTGGCAGATACAACTAGAAAATAAAGAGTTGAATGACATTTATAGAAGGTTAATGTATACAAAAACATCATCCAACCCCACTAGTAGCTCTCATCCCTAATCAAAACACACACCCAATGAATGAGTAAAGGAAAAAATAGGATTTGAATCGATTGGATTTTTCTATTTGTTTTTTTCTATTCTAAGGCAAGATCATATACAAAAAATTGTTAGTGTACAATGTATATTCTGAAACGAGTGAACATCAATCATTTTTAGCTAAATAGGAAATAAAAATTACCACTAAATGATTAAGGGTCTTCCAAAATTAATCAGTTTGGCTCAAGATTTGTCTTTCCTCTATCTATTGTATGCTATTCCCAAGCGAAAATTTCCACATTGTCGGCAATACCTGTAGAAATACAGATTCCTAAACTATTCCTTTGCTCCTTATGCCAAAATGATAAAAATTAGATAATCTAAAAGTGTAAATAAAAACATAACAAAACAAGAGAAGAATATCCCAACTAACCTCTTAATGCCTCCATGACCACAACTTCCCACCACCAAAAGATCCACCTGCATTTGGTTAACTACCTCAAATATTGCATACTTGGCTTCTCCTTCAACCACCGTGCTCTCCACTCCAACCTGAAACAAGAAAGAAAAAAAGGGAAAATGTGCTTTAAAGCTGATATTTCTGTTGGAAAAATAATCTCCAGTCAGCATTCTTACCTACCCCCCACGTAAGCTTCTTGCAGCCTAGTTGGCTTGGCTGTAATTAATATGGTAGATAAATTTGAATTTGAAAAGAATCACTTGTTTTTGGACTTGCATTGCCAATGAACACCTACAAAAATTAATGAATTTGGTGATTTTGAATTTTGAATGAAGCGCTCATTCTCATGAGCTGAAAGTAAGACAAAAGTAATGTCTTTGCAACTATTGGAGTTAGACAAGAATAGAAGTCAGTTTTTGTTTTGTAAGTGGTGACCCTACAGCAGCAAATGAAAAAGGGAATGGTCAACACAGAACAGTGACAGCAGCAACACATGAATGTTTAGTAGACACAGCGCATTGTCAGCTGCAGCTATCAGATTGTAGCAGTTTATGTATTTCGGTGTGAGTGTAGAACCTTATGTATTGGAAATTTGTCCAAGTTAGTTTAAGTTTATTTTTTTCATGTAAATCAGAGTATGTCCTCTGATTTTTTTTATTTTGAAGCAAACAAGGAACATATGAAAATTTATTTTCTATCTGTTTAGTTTTGTTGTGGTTGTGCATACTTTGTGCATTTTCTATGTGTTTTTTTTGTCAGTCCAGTAACAACAACAAAGTTGTGTATCAGCACCCCTGTCACCCAACAAGTGGTATCAAAGCCCTATTTATTTGGGAAGTCAATTAGTCAGTAATTTTATTGTGGGTAAAGCCCTAGGTTATCTATGCATTGTTTAGTCTTCTCAAACTTGAGAAATATGATAGGAGGTGATAGCAAAGGTTGGTAGCAGCCATCGAGTTTTGATGGAAAGAATTATGATATATGGGCTAAGAAGATGAGAACCATCTTAGTTACAAATGACCTATGGGATTTGGTCACTAATGGGTTCAATGATATCATAGAACCAAATGCATTTGGAGCCCTTTCAAATGCACAGAAAAACTAGTTGAAAGAGATAATAATGAAGGATGCAAAAGCCCTCAGTCTGATTGAGGCAGCTCCTTGAGTGAGGCTATTTTCCATGTATTGCAGCATCAAACTATGCAAAACAAGCTTGGGATATATTGCAAAATAGTTACAAGGGGACTGACAAAGTGAGGTTAGCTAAGTTGCGACTCTTGAGAAGAAATTTTGAGACTCTACAAATGAAAGATAATGAGTCCATTTTTTATTTTCATACTAAGGTTTCAACCCTAGTAAATCAACTAAGATTCAATGGAGAAACAACAGAAGAACAAAGGATTGTTGAGAAAATCCTAAGAATTATGCCTACTAATTTTGATTATGTAGCAGTTGCCATTGAAGAGGAAAAGGACTTGTCTCAAATGACCATAGATGAGTTGATGGGTTCACTACAAACCCATGAGTAGTAGTTGAATAGATATGATCCTTCCATAGAGAAAGAATTCAAAGCTCAAACCAATGCAAGAGGTTAGGGAAGATGAAGAAACAATAGAGGAAGATGTCAAAGAGGAAAAAGTAGAAACAATTCTAGAAGAGGAGGTTCTAACAACACAGAGGAGACGAGCAGCTCACTGTCAACAAACCAGAACCAAAGGACAGACAATAGTTTGAATCAAAGGAGTGACAAGAGAAATGTACAATGTTATTACTGTCACAAATATGGCCAATATGCTAGTGAGTGTAGAAAGTAGTGTGACCTATTAGAACTGTAAAAATCTGATGATTTTACATATTGATTTCACTCATAAATTTCCAAATTGGTCCTACTGTGTGCATATTCTGCCCATTTCTTGCCATGTGGTCTCATTTTTTCCATCGGGTCTTGCATAATTCACATCATGGTCTGTATCAACATGACAATATCAGGGTCTCCCCGATCCATTTTTCTGCTTGTAAACGTTTGTGTTGCCTATCGACAAGACATTTTTTGTGTCACAATGATTGGAGTTTACTCACTAGCAGTTATTGGCAAGACTTCCACATTGTTTTGGTGATTGAGGAGAATTCATATTGGTATGAGTGTTGTATTTGGTATGTGGTCTCACCGAGGATTTTTTGTCTCACCGACCAATGCACTGAATGTCTTATCGGCAAAAGTTACTGCTTCGGTGAAATGTCATAACGATTCCATGGTGTCTTACCGACTTGTGCAAAAGTTTATTTCGGTAGGATTTGGTAATATTCGGAGTGATGTCTCAATGACTTTGTTGGTTCTTGCTGACATAAGGTTTTTATCAAAAGGTTATCGGGAGGAGTCTTACCAAACAGCGTATGAGGATTCACTTCGGCCAGACTAAGCGATATAGGAGTAAGGTCTCGGCGAGTGACCTTCGGTCTCACCGACATTAAAAAAAAGGTTTCCATCGGTATGAGAATTGATTTGTCTCAGTGACAGAGGATGGAGGGATGGCTCTCAGTGAAACATGAAGTGATTTGTGTTACCTCTCACCGACATCATAAAGTCATAGCGAAGTGGATGAAATGAAGGAGTGCCTCTCGATGAGAAAACTTATTTGTCTCAATGACTAGAAGAGTATTACAAGGTAACCCTCAGCATGACATAATGTAATTGATATGGTGTCTCCCCGATGGTGGAAGGTCATGGTGAAACACAACAAACACAGGGTGACTAACGACGATTTAATTGCCTTCGGCATAACTGCAAGGCTGACATGAGATAAGCCCTAATTCTATGGTTGGCTGACACGGATTTTGAAGCGATATGATTCCTGATGCTGGTGTATATATATTCATTCCCAGTTGTAAATGAAACATTAGATCTTGGAATAGATACAGTAGATTAGGAATGGATATAGTAGAATAAAGTTCTCATATCAGAGACTATGATGCATGTTTTCAAATGGCGATTTCAATGAAAATCAGTTGGTGTGGCAGTTTTTTTATGGTGTCAATTGTCTGTTAAGTTTATTGAAAAGTATTGCTAAGCTATCTCCAAGTTGATTCTTTCTGGTTGTTTAAATTGATATAACAAGTTTATTTTTTAGTTTATCAGTGCACATTTGATGTATCTGTGTGATTAATTGATTGGTTCTTTCAAGGAGAGATTAAATCATTTTAGTTGATCATAGTAATCAGGGAGATTCATCTAGATTATTAAAGTAGAGCTTAGTAGTCATAATCTTGCATGTTTATACAAGTTATAAACAAATCATATGCCGACAATTTGAGTTTTTTCCATAATAAGTTTCCCACTTCTGTTTCATTTGACTCCGCATACCCAATAAGGCACTGGTCTCTCCATTTCATCATTTGGATTCATTCAATTTCTTTACATTTGTTAATTGAGCATTTTAGGATTTAGATTAAGAAGATTTCTATTGCTATTTGTATCAAGTTTGAATTCATTTGTTCACTTCCATCTGCCATTGTGGACAAATTATTACAAGAAGGATAATCATAAGTCAAGTCTGCTTCATTCAAAAAGGTACACCCGCCTAGGTTTAGCAGCACCTGAAGAGTAGAAGGTTGAGTTCTCTTGACCTTGTCTATTACCATAAAGCGTATCAAGAGATTGGTAGCCTCTTGAGGCATTCCATCTACATTTTTGAGAGCTAACATGACCATGGAGGTCAAAATGCTAATTTAGCAAATGAGAACAAATCTGAAAATGACAAACAGTCAAATGTTTTCATTGTTTGCAATCTTGTTGAGCATAGCAATTATGAAGTTTCGTACTTGGACAATGGATGCAGCAACCACATGAGTTGTAACAAAAATTTATTTTCCTTGATTGACAACAGTATAAAAATTGAGATCAAAATGGGAAATGATGAGAAGGTTCCCATAATTGGAAGATGTGTAGTTAGTACCCAAACCAAGAATGGTGAGAGGCAGCAAATCCAAGATGTCTATTATGCCTCTGACATAAAACATAACCTATTGAGCATTGCACAAATGGTCCAAAATAGTTACAAGATCCTGATGGAGAATGGAGAGTGCAAGATATTCAAGATAGAGGAGGCAGCAAGAGAGTGATGGTTGTACTGTAGATGACGAGAAACAAAATGTTTCCTCTCATGATGCACATAGTGTTTGCGACAGGAACAACAGATGGTCTACAACATCATTGTTCCCCGGCACTGACAATAGTCACACAAAAGTTGGCATTTGAACAACATTTTGCATTCAAGACAGTCATCAAAGACCCATCCAAACTATGGCATTTAAGGTATGGGCACTTAAGCTTTTCAAGTTTGAGTTTATTGTCTAGGAAAGGAATGGTTAGGGGTTTTCCATCCATTGTAGAACCCGATGGCAAGTGTGAGGCTTGCATTTTAGGAAAACAACATAGGCAGCCATTTCAATTTGGGTATTCTAGGAGAGCAAAAGCACCTCTAGAGTTAGTACACTCAAATTTTTGTGGACCCATGAAAACCCCCACCTTAGCTGGAAATACATATTTCATGACTTTCATAGATGACTATAGCAGAAAAATATGGGTCTATTTAATGAAAAACAAATTGGAAGCCTTTGAGAAATTTAAGTGGTTTAAGGTAGTAGTTTAAAAGGAGAGTGGTCACTATATCAAATCCCTTAGAACAAATAGGGGGGAGAGTACATCTCCAAAGAATTTCTAATTTTTTGTAGGAATTGGGGCATTCACAAACAATTTACAACAAAGTATACCCCACAGAAAAATGGAGTGGTGGAAAGGAAGAATAGGACCATTCAAGATATGGCAGCAAGTATGCTGAAAGCAAAAGGGTTGTCACACATATTTTGGGGAGAAGTTGTAGCAACAACCATCTATATACTAAATAGGTTCCCCATAAAGGTTGTTCATGATAGGATTACACAAGAGGAGTGGACAAATAGCAAATGGAGTATTGAGCACTTAAGGATATTTGAGTCTGTAGCATACGCACTCTTGCCAAAGGAGAAGAGGAAAAAAATTGATGAAAAAGGAGAAAAATGCATCTTCATAGGCTATAGTGAGGAGTCAAAAGCCTACAATTTATACAATCCCATCACCAAGAAAGTATTAATCAGCGGGGATGTTATATTCATTGAGAACAAAGCATGGGATGGAATAGTGGATGACACCATGAGTATTTTAGTAACAATACCCCTTGATGATGAAGAAGTTGTAGATGATGGAAAAACATAGGGGGAGCTCAAGAGAGCAATAGCTCTGCAAGAAACCATTGTAGAGCATTGGAAAATAGTAGCTCTGGTGATTTGCAGAAGAATAGTAACCCTGGCAGTGTTTAGCAGAGACAACAGTCTAGCAGCATTGAATAGAGACAGCAGACTAGCAGCTCCAGAATTCAGTAGAGCAGTAGGTCCGATAGTCAATAGTATAGTAGCTCCAAAGGTCAAAGTAGCAGCAGTTCAGAAGTGAATTCAAACACTACACTCACATCATTAATGCAAAGAAAGATAAAGAGTGTGAGGGAGATCTATGACAGCACACAACATGCTGATTTTGATGAGAACTTGGATTTTGCACTATTCTCCTATAGTGATCCAACATACTTTGAGGAAGCAATGAAAGAAGAGAAATAGTGTAATTCCATGGATGAAGAATTGGAGGCTATAGAGAGGAACCAAACATGGGAGTTGACCAATTTACCCAAGGGTAAGCAAGTGATTGGAGTGAAGTGGGTCTATAAGACCAAGTGTACTACAAAAGGGAAGATTGAAAAACACAAGGAAAGACTTATTGTCAAAGGGTACAAACAACAACCCGGTATAGATTATGATGAGACATATGCACTAGTTGCAAGGCTAGAAACAGTGTAGACAGTGATAGCAATTGCAGCACAACATCAGTGGAAAGTGTTGCAGATGGATGTAAAGTTAACCTTCTTGAACGGAGTGTTGAAGGAGGAAGTGTATGTGGAGCGGCCACCTGGCTATGAAGTCCTAGGGCAAGAGGAAAAGGTCTATAGGATCTGAAAAGATCTTTATGGGCTGAAACAAGCACCTCGAGTGTGGTACAACAGAATAGACTCTTATTTGTAGAGTAATAAATTTAGCAAGAGAAATAGTGAGCCCACACTCTACATCAAAGTGGCTAAAGGTGATATTTTAATTGTTGTTTTGTATGTAGATGATTTGATTTCTACTAGTAATAGTGATAGAGGAATTGTTTATTTTAAGGAGGTGATGAAAAATGAATTTGAGATGACGGATCTAGGTTTATTGAAGTATTTTCTTGGGATAGAAGTTCAACAAATAGTGCATGGCATTTTTATTTCACAATCTAACTATTCCAAATAGATTTTAAGGAGATTCAAAATGTAGAACAACCCTGTAGCCACACCAACAGTAATAGTTATAAATTTATGGAAGACTGACAGTAGTAAGGAAGTGAACCCAACCCTCTACAAAAGCATGGTTGAAATTTTGATGTATTTGACATCAACTAGGCCTAACTTAATGTATGTAGTAAGCTTGGTATCTAGGTTCATGGAGAAACCTAAGGAGACACATTGGCAAATAGGAAAGAGGATTTTGAGGTATGTCAATGGAACAACCGGTTATGGAATTTTCTATGTAGCATCTAATGAGTTCAATTTGGATGGTTTCATAGATAGTGATT
Organism: Sequoia sempervirens; assembly: GCA_007258455.2. Taxonomy (NCBI): domain Eukaryota; kingdom Viridiplantae; phylum Streptophyta; class Pinopsida; order Cupressales; family Cupressaceae; genus Sequoia; species Sequoia sempervirens. The sequence continues at coordinate 460,900,708 of VDFB02000015.1, read as the reverse complement.
GGGTAGGAAATGTGGATGATAGGAAGAGTACATCCGGCTATGTCTTCAACATGGGATCAGGTGCAATCTCATGGGCATCAAAGAAGTAGTTGATTGTCTCTCTCAACACAGCAGAAGTAGAGTACATAGTGACAAATGCATCATCTTTTCAGGCTATTTGGTTGAGGAGGATCCTTATAGATTTACAACAACAACAAGTTGACAGCACAACCATTCATTGTGACAATGTGTCCTCCATAGCACTGACGAAGAACCCCATCTTCCATGGATGAAGAAAACACGTCGAGATTCGATATAACTTCATAAGGGAGTTGGTAGAACAAGGTGAGATAGAACTTCAGTATTGCAAATCCGAGCAGCAACTCGCCAACATCTTCACCAAGGCATTTCCTAAGGATATTTTTGAACACCTAAGAGATAGGCTTGGCATTATAGATAGCTTTGGAGATCAACTCCATAAGGAATTTGTAGAGTGACAGTTGATTTGTAGATTAAGGGGGAGTGTTGGAAAAATAATCTCCAGTCAGCATTCTTACCTATCCCCCTCATAAGCTTCTTGCAACCTAGTTGGCTTGGCCGCAATTAATATGTTAAATAAATTTGAATTTGAAAAGAAGCACTTGTTTTTGGACTTCCATTGCCAACAAACACCTGCAGCAATTAATGAGTTAGGTGATTTTGAATTTTGAATGAAGTGCTCATTCTCATGAGCTGAAAGTAAGACAAAAGGAATGTCTTTGCAACCATTGGATTTAGACAAGAATAGAAGTCAATTTTTGGTTTGTAAGTGGTGACCCTACAACGGCAGATGAAAAAGGGAATGTTCAGCACAAAACAGTAACATGAGCAGCATAGGAATGTTTAGCAGATGCAGTGCATTGTCAGCTGCAGCTACAGGATTGTAGTAGTTTATGTATTTCGGTGTGAGTGTAGCACCTTATATATTGGACATCTATCCAAGTTTGTTTAAGTTTATTTTGTTCATGTAAATCAGAGCATGTCCTCTAATTTTTTGTATTTTGAAGCAAACAAGGAATATATGAAAAGTTATTTTTTGTCTGTTTAGATTTGTTGTCATTGTGCATACTGTGTGTTTTTTGTGTGTTGTTTTTTTGTTCTATCAGTCTAGTAACAACAACAAAGTTGTGTATCAACACCCCTGCTACCCAACAATTTCCACAATCAATCAAAATTTACAATCCAAAAACAATAGAGACAAAATCAATTCTTCGTACATTTCTTTTTTCACAAATTCCTTTTGCACAAGTTAAAATTTGTTTGGTATTAGTCTCAGGATTTGTCTTTCTTCAAGTGGTTTGATGACTAATATTTTATGCTCAAAATTCATGCTACATGAAAATAAAAATGGAATAGGATTTCAATAAACATTTAAATGTGCATCATTTTTAAATACTCCTACTTACTTTCAAAACTATCGGAAAAAATTGGAAACGTTTGTCAGTTTAAGTTTTCCATTTATTTTGTTATCATTCATCAATCAAGTCTTTATGTCAGTGTGTTTTTTCTAGCACATGGGATAGGGGATGGGATGTTATGTTATAATGTTACATACATAGGTGCATTTTGTCCACACTTTATCTTCTCCCGAGAATTTAGGGTGCATTATATTATGTTTCAAAAATCTTAAATTTTTCATAATAAATTATTAAACCCGTATTAAGACCTATTAATTTTTCTTTCATGGAATGATGTAGGCCCTCAAATCTCATGATTGGGTGGACCATTGGATTTTAACACTACTAGAAGTAGTAAATTGTTACAAATTCAAATATGACATTTTAATTCACTTAATACGAAGTAGAAACACATCTATATAATCTTGTTTTCTTTTTAATATTGTACAACTATAGAAACACATCTATATAATCTATTTCATTTTTAAGACTTCAAATTTTTTTCTGAAATGGGATGTTTGGTTTAGTTTGATACCATATTTATCTTAGACTCATGGCATGTCAGCTAACATATATTGGAATGCATTGGTTATAAATGCAATGAGTGGAAGTTTATATTCAATGGCTTAATTGAAGGGCAATGGAAAGTCTCATAGAGAATTATAAAATGTGTATACATAATTGTATATGAATTTATCTAGTATGCTAGATATTTTGTGTCTTGATTTACTCTAATGCTTCAAAGAAAGGTTATGTGATATTAAAAGTGAAAATAAATTTTAATTCTAAAATGAATCTAATTTTTTTATATAATTGATTTATATGATTAGTGGGGATCTCTAAAACTTTTTTTTTTGTGCTTATATTAATTTAGTTTTATCTTTGGAAGAAAGGTTGTCATGACATGGAAAACAATCTAAATTATAAAATAAACATAAATTATTCATATAATTGATTTATATGACTATTGGGGACATACCATTTTTTAACTTTCTTTTATCTAGTAACTTTGAAGAAACCATTCATACAAATTTTACTTTGTGGTTTCTCTAAATTATTTCACCTTTGAAAAAGGTTGATATGGCATTAAAAGTAAGAAAAAAATCTAAGCTTTTGAATGAATTGAAATCATTTGTACAATTTATTTATAATACTATTGTGGAGGTCTAGAGTTTTTATTTTGTTGTGTCCACTACTTTTGAATAAACCATTCATACAATTCATTTATATGACTAGTGTAGATGTGCAAAACTTCACTTTGTGGTGCCCACTAACATACTTCCACCCTTGAAAGAAAGGTGGGCATGCCATTAAAAGCAAGAAAAATCTAGGCAACCAAATGAATTGAAACCATTTGTGCAATTGATTTATATGATTGGTGTGGATGCTGATTTTTTTTGTGGTTTCCACTAACTTATTTTCACCCTTAAAATAAATGTTTAAATGACATTAAATGCAAGAAAAAAAATCTAAGCTATCAAATAAATTTAAATTGGTTCTACAATTGATTTATATGACTAGTGTGGAGAGCTAGATAGTAAACATATAGATATCATTAGAAGCATGACACTTTTTAAATTTTGAACACAAATTCCTAGATAAATTAATATGAAAAACATCTACATTAATACATATCATATTGTAGTTTGGTTGTCATTGATGTCAAAAGAGAGTTTTTTTCCAGTTGTTTGGTTGCTAGAGTCTCTAAGAAATTCTCTACATTTATCTATTGGTGATGGTTTGCTCCTTTGGTTTGAAAGATATCTTTATGGAGTGTCAAGACATGTGTGATCCAAGTTTCAGATCATTTGAGTTACTAAAAAGGTAGTTTTGAATGTGATAGATTGAAGTATGTGTTGTTTCTGTGAGGATGCTCATAGTGCTGCAAAGTTTAGCTTAGATTTTCTTCGTAGTTGCAAATATGGTTATGTGGATCAAAAGATAAGTGAGTTGTGAATGTGTTATATCCAAAGTTTCATGTTAGTAGTTCTTCTATAGAGAAAGTTTGAAGTGACAAATTACATGTTTATGTCGTCAAGTGACTAGTTTCAGTGTTTGTTGGCTTGCGCCAACTTGATGTTGTATGATGTTCTAAAAATATCATATGAGAGTGTTGTTGAATATCATGTGATGCTTTTTTTCTCAGCTAGATGTTGTCTAGCTTCTCCAAAATAAGTTATGGTCTGCAATGATTGTTTTGTTGGGTTATTCTTTTTCCTTTCTGACTAAGGTATATTGAGGGTGTGTGCCACAAGTTCAAGTTTATGTGGAGTTCAAGATATGTTTGAATATATTATATGGGTCATTTCAACTCATCTAGGAGAACCACAAGTAATGATTTACCATTCATGTGTATCACTAACATTGTGAAGGCCGACATACTTCATGTTTCATGTTTTCTTACTTAAGGTCGGCCTATTTTGAATTTGTGAAGCATTAAAATGTTGTTCATTGAAGATAGAAGGTGTGAAGATTGTTTAGAACCAGGTTAAAAATGTGTTGGAATCCACAAGACGTGTTCCTCTTCCTAGTGTTGTGTGTAGTCTTTTGGGTTTTTCCCTCTACATGTTTCATATTGTGTATTTGATCTTTGAATGACTTGAAAATGTAATATTATTATTGTTGTAGGTCGACATGTGAGTGTAATCAATGTAATATCATGTATAAATTGTAAACCCAGATGATCTAGGTGGGTGTGGTGGAACAAAATGTGTGACATGATGAAATTGTATAAGTGACTAAAAGAGAAAGAGAAAAATTGTAAGTTCCTATCTGGTTTCATCTTGAACATATTTTTGTGATAGAAGGTAGGTGAAGAAGGTGCTTAATTTTTTGTTGGAGGAAGTGATCCAAAGGAAAAACTTCTTGAAGGCTGAAATTAGTGAGCTAGTAAGATGCAGAGAAGACATTTGCAAAAGTGACAAAGCATAATTGCAATCATCAAAAGGAGAAAGGAAAAATTAGAATTGTAATCATCAAAAGGATCGAGCTTAATTGCCAATTCCAGATAGTGGAAGGATTTCCATTCAGTAGTCATTCCTAAGTTTTTTCTCATATCAGGGAGTTGTAGCTTCCTTGGGAGTTTCCCTAAAACCTCTCTTTAGGGAGTAGTAGCTTCATTGGGTTGTAGCCTTAAAACAAAGCTGTAATGATTATTCATTTGTGAGGCTAGATTAGGATAATATCTTCTAGAAAAAATTCTCACTATGGTTTTTCCCCTCTAGGGTTTTCCACGTACATTTGGTATTGTGTTGTGTTGTGCATTGTTTCTATCTTTCATGTTCTTGCTTATGCAATAGAGTTTGAAGTTTCTTTTGTTCTGAAAGTTTTGAGATATGATAACATACTAATTCACCCCCCATTTCAGTATTTTGGTGTATGTTCAACATATCTTACAAACAACATTAAATAATTACAAATTTTTAAATAACTCGCCCACCCAAAAGTCTCACACCAATATCTTTTTTAAAACATTTATTACATATTTTTACAAAGTTTAAAAAAATACTTTAATTTTTTATTTATAGTAATAGGAATGAATATATAAGTATTTATGTGGTAAGTATTAAAATTTTATCTTGTAATGTGATTTACAACTCTCTTTTTCCATACAAATTATAACTCCTAGTATTATTTTGTAATGTTCTCCAAAAAAATACATTTTCCCAATATACTCCTTTTAACTTTGAAAATTAGAATTCTTTTAAAAAGCTTACCTACATATAGAAATATTAAATCAGTGATACGAACTTATTTGTATCAAAATTGAAATTAAAAAAACCCCGAATATTCTAGATTGTTTATTTGTGCAATTCTATAATTCTTGTTTTTCTTTGGTTACTAGTTCAATTTGATGGTTTGCCTGATGTTTGATGTAGGATTATATGATTCACTTTTCCTTTTCAATAAATCTCTTTCTTTCAATTAAAAAAAGTGTGCAAGTGAACGTTAGTGTAGGGGATTGTTGAAGGTTTTCGTATTTGATAGTGACAGGTAAGCATGAGGCTCCAAGAAACATGTTGCATGTATCTATAAATTTATAAATTAATAATCAACTAAGTTAAAATTACTCCATTATATTTAGATGCATCAATAATGAGATTTATGGTCTCCAAAAATTAAATCAGCTCATTATTGATAACTATATTTTATCAATAAATTTCGAACACGATTCTTGTAAAATATTATTAATGTGGTATGTAAACACACCTGACATATCAACACAATCCAAATTTTCTTGAACTTTTTTCAATCCCATGAAATTCACATCTAAATTGGTAGAAATAAAGAAGTTAGGGAAGCTAAATAAATAATTATAGTTTAAGATAAAATTCCACAAGATCCTACAAAATTGGGGCTAATTTTGTTGTGCATTTTGTTGTACCTTCACCTACTATCAACAATTATGTTTTTTGTTTTTAATGTCAATAAAAGCGGGAGCACCGTGTCAACAAAGAAATATATGGGTCTTCTCATTTGTCTTAGTTATGCCTCTGCTCATGCGTTTTCATACAAACACCTTACCCATTCTTTCCTGCCTCAACTCTTCCATGCATTATTTCTACCAATTTGCACGTGCACCCATATTACGAAGTAAGTCTTTTTTTTATTGGGAAAATATAAGATACAAATAATAGAATGCAGTTAAAATTGTAGAGAACCAAGTCTAAAAGCCACCAATAGCAGCAACTTGACAAGACAATAACAATAAAAACATTAACAATGAAGACCATAGCAACAACAATAACATCAATCATTTAAAGAGTTACAATCCTGCTGAAGCAAAAGACCATAGAAGCAAACATTACAAGAACAATAAATAACATAAACTATTTAAAGAGTTACATTCATGTTGAAGCAAATTGGAGCAGCAACAATACAATGAGTAACAACTACAGTGACCTTAGAGCAGAAAATACAATAACCTTAGAGCAGCAAATATAGTGACCTTAGAGCAGCAACAAATCAAAGGCTAAATCAAAACTAAGATCTTAAAGCTTGAGCAGTTTGAAGACATTTTTTGTTGAACAACTAGTTCACTTGAAGCTTGATTTTTTGAATTTGAACCTTTAACTTAAGATTCTTCTCGGATTTCACCTACAATTACAAGAAAAAGGAACCAAGGCAATAAAAAGTGTCAGAATAAAGCTTTAAAAATACAATTTCCTAGTGATTTCCATGAATATTGAAAATTGTTTTACATCTGGTTCTCCATAAATGCAACAAGATATCCAGTCTCACACTAGCAGCAATAACATTATCATGGAGCCCTGACCTAACAAGAGCCTCTTTCCATCTTAATTTATAATAAAAAATAGTAGGAAAATCATTAAATATATAATTCTATGGCATTTTAGCAAGTTGGCATGAAAAAGTGTGTTAAATATCTATCAAACAAAAATGGGATGAAGCCTAATACATTTTAATCTACCACCTATGAGTAATGAATTACATAATTTTGATCTTTTGATTTCCAAATTTGACCAGAAAAAGATTTTCATTAAAATTGCAATGCACTTAAGATTTAAGCAAGGATTCAAAGGCAAGATAGAAGAAATTACATATATAATTTTTTTAAATGAAACCTTAGGAAAGGATAAGCTTCCAACCATAGCTAGTCTTTGAAGAAACTACAATGGATAGGAGTACATAATTTTATAGAAAAATCCAACAGAACCAATAACACACAAAGATCAAGAAAGGTCTAAATTTATTGCTCAAATTAAAATGTGTTTTGTTAGTGTCATGGCAGCCAACTCAAGGTAGAGAAATCCCAAAGGTCACCAACATTACAAACTCCTTTTTTGAATAAAAGATAAGACTGTTTAGGAAAGCTTAAAGCTAGGGGCTGCTCATGATAATGGATTAGTTTGTTCCACCAAATGGAAGATTTGGAGAAGTTGGAACAATGTTGAAGAGAGGCATCTCTCCATTGAAAAAGATGAAAAATACATTTCCAATCCTTCTAAATTGATTGAAGGGATGGGGAAGCATTAATTGAAAATTAAGGAGCATGGAGGACTTTATTAAGAAATCCCACCGATTACCACTTACCTTTGATTGAAGTTGAGTTAATTTTGTTCCTTATAAGAATATTCCAAGGTTCCTCACCTTTGACAGCTCTTATAATCCATTTAACATCCAAACAGATACCTTGAGTTTTTGGTTCAATTAACCCCAAACCCCCTTTGCATTTAGGTTGAATAGAATGACTCCATGACATGGATATAAATCTCATGTTACCATCCCATTTAGTCCATAAAAACTATTGAATAAGCTTAATTAGGTCTTCATAACCGTTGTTAGAAGGAATCCAACAAGAGGAATAGTAAACATGGGTGGCAAGAAAAATTCTATTGGCAACTTGGATTTTACCAACAAAGGAGAGAAATTTATTTCCCCAACTGAAAAGCTTATTTTTAAGTTTGTTAAGATACCAACACCACATATCAAAGAGGGAAACCCCAAAACCAAAAGGTATCCCAAGATACCTGATGATTTCTCCATGCTTAATGTGCTTCCATTCTTTAGGGATCCAAGGAGGAGTAGGTCTTTCCTGAACCATCAAGAATTCAGTTTTATCATGAGCAAGTTTAGAACCTGAAACAGTGCAGTATAGTTCAATAATTTCAAGCACATTGGGAATATTTTGTTTAGAATTTTGTGAAAATAGTAAACTTTCATCAACATAATGCGAGTTAATGACTTCAACATCATTTGGAATAGAGATTCCAGCAATAAGCTTGATTTTATTGGCACTCTGGAGCATATAACCCAACACATCAGTTGTGAAGACATATAAATATTGAGCAAGAGGACATCCTTGCCGAATAGAACTTTTTAAGGGAAATAAATCTATCATCATGTTATTGATAATAATTTGAGCATTAGCATCTTGAAACAACATTTGAATATGTGCTCAAAATTTGGGCCCAAACCCCAACCATTGCAACATGCTAAGGATAAAATTCCATTGAATTCTATCATAAGCCTTGTCAAAATCAAGTTTAATTAGAATTGCATTCTGACTCATTTTTTGGGCCCAATTACAAGTTTCCCAAGCTAGAATAAGATTGTCAAGAATAAATCTACTAGCAATAAAACCTGTTTGTTGAAATCTAACAATTTCTTGCACCACAGGTTTAATCCTAATAGATAGGGCCTTTACAATAATTTTATAGGATGTATTAAGAAAAGTAATAGGTAGCCAATTGGAAATTATATCCTCTTTTTTCCCTTTGGGGAGAAGTTTGATTATGTCTCCATTAATAATTGGTCCTAAGGATCCTTTAATAAAGGCTTCCAAATATAAGCAATAAAAATCATCCTTAATGAGATGCCACATAGCCTGATAGAATTCCATTGGAAGTCAGTCACTACCTGGACTTTTGTAAGGGGCCATGGAAAAAAGAGCATTTCCAATTCTTTCAAGGAAAGTTCTTTATCAAGGTAATGGTCGTACTCTAAATCAATTTAAGTAGGAATATGATCCTTGAAAATGTCTTCAAGTGTTTTTTGAATGTCCTTCCATTGATCACCTTTGAAAATATTTTAATAGAATTGTTTAAATAGATTGCCTATTTCAAAATGATTAGAGTGAAAAATGTCATAATTGTTGGCAGATGGTCAGCGCTCCATTTGGGATTTGTGACATCGACTAATCACCTCTCATGGATCCATTAACTTTGGTGGTTGTATCGAGCATTAACAAGTTGATCTTTTGGTCCAATGGCAACCGTGGGGCCAACAATTGGTATCTGAGCCAATGGTGTTGGGTTTGAATCCCCTTGGGTAACATTGAGGGGGAGATTTTTGGTAGATGGTCAACGCTCCCCTTAGGATTCATGACATGGATTAACCACCTCTCATGGATCCATTGACTCTAGAGGTTGTATTGGGAATTAGCAGGTCAATCTTTTAGTGCAATGGCAACCGTGGGGCCAATAATAATCATCCCTTATAGCATTGATTTTGGGTATGTGCAGGATCATCATGGAAAAAGTAGGCCCTTAAGTGGAAAAAAATTAAGAAAAATCAAAGTTAGGTAACTTGACATAAAAATTTGAATAAGCTATCTATATCATTTCAAAAATATGTAAGAATAGAATCTATAGTAAATTGAATGTAGTTTCTAAACTACTAGGTTTTTTTTTTAAATCTATTTGGTGAAAATTTTAAATTTCAATGCAGTACTTAAATTTCAAGGAAAAAATAAGAAATAGGTGTCTATCTGATCACCCTAACCACAATAAAATGATCAAAAAAAATTATAAGATTTTAGATATAAGTAGAGGACTCATGTCCTGATGTGATGCATATTTTTGTAATTTTTTCCAAGTAAATAATTAATTATGAATTTTTTATTTCAAATTTTAAAAATATTGAAACTCATATGTTTGACCACCTTAACTTGGTCAAAAATTCATGAAATTCAATTTTTAAAAATCCTATAGTATATGAAGCATAAAATGTGATGCATATTTTGATTCAAAAATGTGATACCGCTTGAAAGCTATAGATGTTTTTCAATCACCTATCAATCAGATTTTACTTGTAATTCAAATAGAAAATGGATAATAATTATTTATTAAATTCAAAGTAAAGCATAATTTATATTAGTGGAAATTTGAGAATATCCTTTTAAAACCCTTTTCATTTCATTAATTTTGGGTAAAAAAAAATTGTCAGCCACATACCCTACACATAGCCATCATATTGCCACTTTTTGGCCCATCATGATACTGCACATACCCTTTTATATTTTTTGTGTTTATAGCTGAGATAATTAAAATAGTATTTAGTTCCCTTGTTTCCTTCTTTAATCCAATGTAACCTTGATTTGACTTTAGCCCCTTTCCCTTTATAATTTTCAATTTTACGCAATTGGACTTTGGTAGCAGTAATGGAGGTTTGTATTTTAATATTGTTAGGATCAGCATTAAGAAGTAAATCCTATCATGGGAAAGTTTTCCTTGGAGAGATATCTCCTTACGTTTATGTATCCTTTCCATTTTTCAACCAAAATAACGAAGGAACTTAGTGCATTGAGTAGTGGTAGTACACCACCAATCAATCCAAGAACCTCCTTCATCTAGTCTAGGTATAGACTTCCAAATCCCCTCAAGGGCATCCAAACATGAAGGATTCTTGAGGTGAGAAATATTTAGTTTAAAAGGGAAAGAATTATCAGTGTTTAGAGATTGACATAAACATATGTTGCAGACGATGGGATAATGATCTGAAAGAGTAGTAGAGTAATCAACCTAGACACGTTGACCCAAGGAATCATGGATATAATGAAAATTAGGAGTAGCATAAAATCTATCCAACCTACTCAGTTTTCTATCACCTCCCATTCTGTAGTTAGACTAGGTAAACCAATTTGAAGAATGACTATCAAATTTATCATGAATTGGGTCTACCACACCCAAAGAGTTTCGACAAGATAGCCAACTATCAAATTCATCCTTATTGAGATTAGATTTTTTATACCAACTATGATCTTGGAAGTGTTCCACTATGTTGAAGTCACCACCAAGAATCCAATCTGCATTAGGAAGGTTATTGACCAACCAATCCCAAATTTGAACACATTCTTTCATAACATCGGAAGCATAAATAGAGAAAAATCCTATAAGTTGACCATTGATAATGGTGAGGATCCAAACACAATAGTGAGAGGGGTCCTCACCCTTATCAATGACAAACTTTGAGACCCAAGATGAAATCCCAATAACAACTCCACCTTTTCCCTTTAGATGAGACATCTGTAAGAAAGTAGTATCCCTCTAGATATTGCTTAAAGATTCCTCCAATCTTATGTGACTAAGTTTAACTTCTTGGAGGAATAGCACATCAGGTTTCCATTTCATCACAACCTCTTTAACTCTATACTTCCAATGAGGGAGTGAAATCCCTATAAAATTCCATGAAAGGAGTTTAAAGTTCATGAGGAAGAGAAGTTGAATCATCCTCCTAAGTCAGGACACTAAATTTATTATCAAGGGAAAGTTCATGCTCTTTGATCTCACAATTTTTGGTAGTGGAAGAAGGGGATCTGGATCTATGATGAGGACAAGAAGAAATGGCAGAAGGGTCAAAAGGACATGGTTGAGAGGAAGAATTATGGGAAGGGGAACTAGACACATGAGTAGCTAGCTTAGGAGAGGAAGGAGGGTAAGAAGGATGCTCATGAAGTGAAGGATAAGAGATAGGATGAGGAGATGGGGTAGGTGGCTCTTTCCTTTTCCTAACCAAACTCCACCCATCTAACATAACCACATCTTTAAAAGAAGAGGAAGGTTCACCAAACCCATCTATAGGGTTGGAAGGAATGGCAGAGAAAACGAGTGAATTATTAACAGGTGAAGGACAAAGGGATTGAGAAGGACTATGATCAGTAGGCTAAGATGATGATGGTTGAACTATTTTTTTTTTTTTATAGGGAACTCATGAATAAAATGGCCTTCTTTTTTATAGTAAAAACATGCATTTGGCTTATTCAAATAATCTATAGGTTGATCTAGTTCAAAGCCTGGGCCAATCAATTGAATGTTTTTAGGCAAGGGTTTGGTCAAATCAACTTCTACACAGGCTCTTGGATGAACTTAAGCTTGAAAATTTGTCTGAATTAAGCTTACACCAAATAACTCTGCCCGGCTAGGCCACAATGTCCTTTAAAATGGTCTAAAGGCCAAATTAAGGAAGGGAAGTTCAATCCACATGGGATAGTGTGACCGAGATGATCCTTTAGGATGAAAATTGAAATTTTGTATGCAAATAGAATATTTTTCCACAAATGACCCAAGTTCCATGCTGTAAAATAGCTTGGGCATGGTCTGTAAGTTTAAACATACATGGAACATAACCCTTGACAATGCCCCTTAAGGCTTCTATTTTCTAATTCCCACTCTCCCAATTCAAACAAGCCCATTTATAAAAGTCTACTTTAGAAGGAATTCCTTTTATGAAAAATAAAATTACAGTTCTAGTTTGACATTCAACAATAACATCCATAACATCATTAGGAAGTTGTATTTTTCATAGTTTTACCCAATTTCGTGGATATTTGGTCTTTTGGTATCACATCATCCATTGATTTTGGATCCATAGCAGCATTACCATCTTTCCTAGCCTTGGGCATAGTGGCAACTGCAACGTCTCCAGTTTGGGAAAGGCCATTTTCCTCCAAATTGCACTTCTTATCCATTTTTTCTACAAGATCTAGAACCATGGTGTCTCCATCTTGACGAGCTATCAATTTTATTCGCATTAGGGTTTTCCCTGTAGTAAGAGGAGTCTAATAAGGATTGCATAGAATGCACAGGCTTGGGTTTCATTCATTGTTCTTTGCTTCTGTAAAGTTCACCTTTTTTGTTTGTTGTTCTTTCCTTATTATGAAGTTAGCCTTGAGAAACAACATCAGGTCATTATTGACATCTCTATTTAATTAATGAATTTTGGACTGAATATGCACACTTTCCCTAGTTCAGAGTTCTTTTTTGGGATGATACAATCAAATTAGAAATAAATACTATAGATATAATATTAAAATTTTAAAGTATTAAAACATTTCTAACATAAAATTATAAGGAGAATATGTAAATTAAAACTAAACAAGTGTAATGGTCATTATTTGTCTTTCTAATTTTTTAATTAATTATAATTGTAATTCTAAATATAATTCTAATTTAAATTCTAATAAATTTATTATATTTTAATTAATTATAAAACTATATGATTATGATTATAATTAAATTTATATAATTATAATTATAATAATAAAGATAATTGTAAACTTAATTTTTCATTATAATTATATAAATAAATTATAATTAATTTTAATCTTAATCTTGATTTTAATTCTAATTAATTTTCATGCTATTTTTTATCAATAAGTTAGGCATTAGGGAACCTAATCCCATAAAATTAAAATAAGAATAAATATGATAAAGTGAATGCCCTTGAAGTAGGGATGCTTAATAACCACTAATCAACCATCTATACTAGTAAGTTAAGCTCATAAGGTGACCTCATGCAATATCCTTTTGACCCAATTTTGTATGTGAGCATAGCTTTATTTTATCTTTGTTAGTTGTATTTTTTAAATTCTCATTTTTCATTGTAACCGTTGTCCATTCATCATAATTTTCTAAAGTGAGTGGTGGTAATTGTTTTGCAACTTAAGTATTTTTTAGGCTTTGCACACCAACCTTTACAGTTTTGACTCCTATGATTTTGTGTACATGCAAATCAGCACTCAACATTGAGTTAATAGCTCTTATATTTTCCAACCATGGAGAAGGCATTTTCTTGACCTAAGGAGATTTGGGTAGAGAATTTGAGTCCTTCATAGATTGTTCAAGGGTGGCATCCATAGAGTAATGATGTGGATATGCACCAATCCACCAAGAACCTTAACAATCTATTTTGCTATTGGGTTGCAAACAATCTTTGGCAGCATGTCCTATTGCAAAACATCTAGACAATGAAAGGATGATCCTTCATAATCTAAAGATTGTAACTAGCAAAAACGGACCATTTTAAGGTAATATTTATGGGGAGATTTCTTAATATATCCATATCAACAAGGATTTTGTATAGGAGTGAATTCCCACCCCTTATGCAAATTCCCCTTTTTTCCTTTCTCCACTTTAGAAAACCAAGTTCGGAGGCTAAATTATGTTGAAAAATGGAGGTAAATTTTGTAGCTTAATACTTTGTAAAACTATCAGACTGTAGATCTAATTAAGTGTTATTTGTAACAATTTTTGTGTATGATTATCTTTTTAGATTAATTATTACCAATTGTAGAAGTAGACAGAAGATTGTAGAAGAATAAGACCAGAAGATAGAAGTGACATAACATATACATGGAGAAACTCTTTTATGAAAAAACTCCACCACTAGAATCAATAGTGCTTGTATTATTTAACCTTAGAACAAGATTACAATAACATTGTATCAATCCTTGATTGAGATGCTTATTTTTCCTTCAACAATTCTTCTTCACAACCTGCAATAAACTCTCATGTGTCTAAACATGAATCCACATATCCCATGCCATCCTTCACAAAAGTACTCTCTTAGAACTCTCTTCAACTTGCTGCAATAAATAGATAGTTGTGAACATTGTAAACTCCAAAGAGTTGACAATTACAAGAGGATAAATCCCCTCACAAATTCTATGCCATTCTTGTGCAAGTAGAGTTCTTTCATGAAAAAACAATGTCCAACCAAGTCCTTCATCAATTTTGGCATCCCAAACTGAAGTCTTAACTGGTTGTTGGTTTCGAAGATATCTTCTAGAAGCTTCTCCTCAAATTTTTCACCCAACAATGGTCCCACTTAACTCAACCTTGTAAATATTTTCTCATGCAAAAGGTGTTAACTCCAAGATGCCAATTTGGGTGCCCAAGGTGGGTCCAAGTCAATCTTTGTTAACAGAAACATATATCTCCATCAATTCATGGAAACATGATACATGATTGATCATCCCCACTTAACTAAATGTATCACCTGTTATTTTTCATTCAAATCAAGTCATTAGTCATGCATTCCAAGTCAACTAAAGTCAACTAGCATTCAATTGAAACTAACTACATGCAACTGAAGATAATTGGAATGAAATGAACTGAACTGAACTAAATTGAATTGAATTGAACTAAACTGGACTAAACTGATATTGAACTGAACTAAACTGAACTCCACTCATGTAAATATAAATTCCTAACTTCTAGGATCTTTATATGCATTACTAAAGTGTTATATTTCTCTAAATATCTAACTAAACTCAAGGTGGGTTCCACCTTCCATGTGGGCGCCCCATGTGCTCCTATTTTGTAGGAGCTCTTCTTGGGCATCCGCACATGTTCCTATCATTTAGGAATAATTACAAATGCCAATTTACATGTTCATTTCATTCGAATTTAATCTCTTTCTAATCCTAGTGTTGGGGAACACTTTCTAAGGATTTAGGAGATACATGAAATATGTTTAGGATTACAATTAAATATCATCATATTCCCAACAAATTACACATAAGCTCATTGCCTTCGTTCCACTTGGTGCATTTTTTGAGTGTTAGTGGGGGAATTTCTCTCAGGGATGCCCACGTGGCGTGCTTACATCCCTAATAGATTCTTGCGGTTAGAGCCTGTAGAAGCATTACACTTCTCATTGCCAGTCGACTTGTAATGCCCTATTCAGCCAACCGACCTGAATATGGACATTTTCTTCATCTCTCCTTCAAATCCCCTCCTTATACATGCTTCACAACTTTTTTTGCATCTCTTCAAGCAATCTTCAAACATTCCAGTCTCCATTCCATCATTCTAGAAACACTTTTGTACTCCATAGCAGCAATTACTTCACTCCATCACTTGAGTAGAGAAAGTGTGGGAAAACACCATTGTAGCAAAGGCTCGATTACTCTCATTCTCTCCTCCATTAGCCTTGAGTGCTCTTGTTGAAGGTGGTAAGCTTCCCATTCATCTCCTCTATTACTTGGTTGAGTAAGCACATTTACTATTTTGTATTATTTTTTGTGTTCTTTATTACATTACTTTCTTTATCATACTCACTTTCTTGGTTGTTTGTGGAGGTGGAAACACCTAAATGGGGGTCTGACTGAGGCAGGCCCCTATACAGCCACCCAACAATTTTCTTCTTCTTTGTGTGTAGGTGAACATGTTTCTAGAAGCTAGCTAGAAAATGAATTCCTTTGTGAGATCATTCTTGCCACCCTAACTCATGTGTTTTTACATTATCATATTAGAGCATATTTTGTTTACTTCATAGTGTTGTTTTGGCCCTTTAGTAGTAGCTAGCTAGTTTGTTAGCTTATTTTCCAAAGTTAAACCTTGTCTCTTTAGTTGTCTAGTCATACGGATGCCAGTACACTTGAGAGATGCTAGTGCATCGGGCTGTCATCCCTAGATTGCACTTTCGTCCTCGAGCAGAGGGCTTCCTAAGGCATAGTGTTGAACCTGAAAACTAGCTTGCCTAGCCCCGTTCTATATTTCGGGTCTGTAGAGTGATTGAAGGACCTTATAGTCCTCATCATTCTCGTTATGCATTTCCTAACACCTCATTAAGCTGAGGTAAGTTAGGGAAGCCTTCCTCTCTTGGCCCTATGTGATTTGGGGCCTTGAACGTGGTCAGTCTCCCTCTCTTACATTTTTGGTGAACCTGATGTGAACCAACATCTATTCATCTATTGGTGTTGAGACCACTCTCATGTACTCTGTGACAGTTGTATTCCTGAGTGTTGTGAAGGTTTATGAGAATCACAACCTAGTCCAAAAATTCTAGGTATATTGTTAGGAGAAGTGTACGACACCTCCCAATGGAAAGGACGAAGGTCACTACCAGTTTCTATACAAGAATTTTTTCTAGTCTCATCGTTAATGTGGTCATGCAGGAGCATTTGTCAAGGGGTGAGGTAGGATTCTCCGACAAGACCGATCACATCCCCACTCCTCCTACATCCCCTACACTATCGTCAGTGGACAAGTATGAGGTTGTTGAAATTCCTTCGGAATATGTCTCTTCCCTTAGTAAAGGGTTGGGTGCCTTAGAAAATCACTTGGAAAGGAATACAAAGATGGCTAGGGCCACTCAAGTCATTAGTGAATTAAAGTACATGATTGGAAAAGATCGAACATGCTTGGAACTCCTGGCTAGTCTTACTAGTCTAACAAAAGCATGTGTTATTCGAACACTCCTAGTGTTATAAGAGGAGCCACTTTTGAATATTATGAAGGAAATTTAGGAGTATTGATGCCTCCCACATTTTTCTACATGATCTATGCAGTCCCTTCTATCAGCATCCCTTTTGTCTCCGAAAATATGAAGCTATCAAAGTAAACAGGGTCCCTTTGGGCTTTAGCTTCACCCCTCCTGTCACCTCTAGTGGTGGAGGTTTTTGCGGGATGAGTGGTGGGGGCTTTGGTAGTGGTGATGGAATTGGCAACAGAGGTGGTGCAAGTGGAAGTGGTTCCATCCAAGGTCATGGTGGTGGCTTCAGAAGCAAAGGTCATTTCGACGGAGGTCCTACTAGTGGTGGTGGCTCTAGTAGTGGTTCTGGCGGAGGTCACATCAATGGTGGTTCTAGAGGTGGCTTTGGAGGAAGTTTTGGAGGAGGTTCCTCTGGCCCTCTATCTTCTAATGACCCTATTTTGAATACTCTTCTTCAAAATATAGGTAAAATGCAAAACCATTTGGCGAGTCTCTCCCAAGCCTCTACCCAACCAATCTTTCATCCCTTCTTCTGGCATAGCCCATTGTCTATTGCAATCCTGAACACTCCCTTCCCTCAAGGAATGGAGATCCCCAAGTTTAAAAAATATGGTAGTAAAGGGGATCTACAGACACATGTATTCACCTTTAACACCTTGTGCACAGATTTCTTCCACCACAATGCATTAATGGTGAAACTATTCCCTCGATCACTCAAGGATACAGTACTAGAATGGTATTGTTCCTTTCCTGACAATTCTATTTTCTCATTTGACCAAATTGTAATCAATTCCTCATACAATTTCAAGCTAATATCAAGCTAAAGATGACCTTCTCAAATCTCATTTGATGTAAACAAGGAGACAACAAAAAAATCATTGATTTCATAGCACGCTATCAAGCACTCCTTTCACAAATCTCATATCAGCTGCTCGATTCTGACATACAAAAAGTGTTCATAGGGAACTTACAAAGGCCTTGACAAGAGAATTTTTCCCTTATGAAGTACCCTTCTTTTGTGCATTTGTGTGCAGCACTATGAGAGTACCAACAGATGGTTGTTCACTTCAAGGGATCCTCCTTGCACTCTTGTTCTGAGGGAAATCTATTATATCAATCTCTGGGAAAGGAAAGGTTGTTATGAATGTAGTAGCCACTACTGATGACAACGGCATCAGATGTAACCGAAATTTCACAAAGCTATCGGAACCTTATTCTTCTATCTTACAGAAGTTGTTGAAGGATAAGATCGTAACCTTGCCAAGTCCTAAGCCTCTTAAGGTGACTTACCCTAATTGGTATGATGGGAGAACTTATTATCAGAACCATCGAGTTAATTGACATGATACTAAACGTTGTAACATGTGGCTATGTCATGAGATATAGGACCGCATCAAGGACAGTACCATTTGTCTCGATGGCAGTAAACAAAATACTAACAAATTAGTGGCGAAAGCTAATAGTGAATTGCAGATATACACAGACCCATTTTCGTCACATTCTACTAACATGATTATCGATCCCACTAATTTTGTTACTTAACCTAAGGCCTATGTTAACATGGTCATGGTGATTTCTATTGCTCTACCTACACCCAGTAAAGCACGTCACAAGATTTTCCCTTAAACAACAAGCCATATCCCCTCTACATTCCCACTCACCCCAATGGTAACATTGTGATGAGGATCTCGATGGACCCCGTGAGCCGTGTGAATGTCATTATGGAAGAAACGTTATTATTAAATTCATTATAGAGTGAAGAATATGAAGAAACAAAATCTTCCATCTGTACACACAATAGTATGTGTCTCAAACCAAATAGCTTGATAACTTTGTCTGTCCTAGTTGGACCTAGGGTTGTTGACATAGTTTTCGATGTTATTCCAAAGTTAGATTTATTCAGGTTGAAGTTAGGCATACCTTGGCTAGCTTCCATGAATAGAATCACCTCTTTTGTTCACAAATACTTCAAATTTTCCCACAAAGGTGTCATACATGTTGTGCATAACACTGGATACTAGCCCTTGGTGTCTCGTGGTGGATATCCATTGGATCACTTTTTACCTACCCGAGTTAGTTTGCTTCCTCCAAGAACGGACCTACTTTACAATAATTATGAAAAGTATAAGACTGGGAGCAAGGGACAGTCAAAACTGACCCTTCCTATGATATAGCAATCGGTCGCCTCCTCTTCCTGAGAGGAGAAAGAGAAGCCTACACTGACTGCTCCCCCTTCCTAGAAGGGAGAGGAGAAGTCCATGCTGGCTCCCTCTCCTCGTAAAGGAAAAGAGAAGGTTTTCTTTTCCCATACTGCATCATCCTCTCCCCTTTCTTGGGAGGAGTATTGGATGAGTCGGCCTGGTGGTTATCTCTGAGTTTGATGATACCTCCTTAGCATAGGCCCAAGCTCAAGATCTTTGATCTACCCAGTGAATACCCTGAACCATGGTACTACTTATATAGTAGAAAGAAAGGTTCCCAAAGGGAATTCGATCTACGGCCTCCTATCGCTCCTACTCCTAAAGTAGTGAATGGGAAGAGGCTTGTTTTCAAGGAACTTGAGTTGACTCCCCCTATTGCTCCCCAACCTACTCCTCTTGCTCCCATATAGGAATCCATCCCTCTGTCGGAGAAGGTTGTAGTGGACATTCACATGGTTGAGCAGGAGCTTTATGTTCCTTCACATCCTCCAGCCTCCAACTCAAAGAGTCATAAAAACCACCTTGCACATGAGCGCAAGTGTCAACGAAAGGCTCTCCTAGCTAAGTAGGCCACCTCATAGAGGAAGGAGGAAGAGATGACTATGCCTACTTTAGGGCCTCCGACAGTGTCTCCCTCTCTCCTTCCCTCTGCTTCCCTTCAATCTAGTTTTGCATTGCTTCCAGCTTCCAACGCGAGTGCAAATGCACCTAACCCCAAGGGGGTATAGGTGTTCACCCCTTCAGTGGAGCTACCTTTGTAGATTTCTTTTCTGGATATCCATCCTTTTCCAAAGTCCATGGATATGACTAATACCTCAGTTGTATCCACTACGATTCTTTCCAACTCTTCCTCTACACCTTTAGCCTCATCTATGGGGATCTTGTCTCCTCCGAGGAAGCAAAAGGTGGAGTGTGATCCTTCTAGAAATAATGGATGTAAGAGGAGCTCACCTTCTTTACAAGGTGGTATTGTGCTAACTTCTTCTATCCTAGTGACAAAACCAGTCATGGCTTCCCCTGAGTTCATCACCTCTCCCAAGTCATTTGGTGAGCCTAGCAGTGAATCTTAACTACAACCTACCCCATCCACTGAAGTTAAACGTGATGCTCCTATAGGGTGCACGTTGAACTATGTATATGAAGTTATGGCCTTGTTAGCAATCTTCATGAAATCACTAACCCTAGCTCCACAAGAGCTCGATGAAGAAGACATTGTGGGGCCCTCTTCCTTAGTCGTTGTTGCAGGAGGGCCCGATGCTCCTTCTCTTAACATCCCACCATTTCTGGCTCATCCTTCTTCCCCCTACGATGATCTAGAGTGGCAAATGGATGACCTCTTGTTCAATCAATGTTAGGAGGAGGCATCTTCTTGATCTTTTGTGTGTGTGTTTTGTGATGTGTTCCCCCGTGATCGTGCTATGTGTTCCTAGATGACCCTTGTCACCCCTATTGGTTCTTGGATATAGGTGTGGTTTGTGTGTTGTAAACCTTCTTCTATTTGTATCATCATTCTTCCATGTTTGTGCTTGTTTTTTGGTAAATTGGGGACGGTGCAAAGTGTTGGGGGAATTTAGTCTTCCCTTCCATGTTGACCCATTTTTTTATTTTTACTTTTTTTCTCATGTATTCTTCACATGGTATGATATAGTAGGGGTTGATGACAATTTATTTATATACTATTACTATAGATATATATATATATATATATATATATATATATATATATGAGCAGTTCTTACCCCAAAATATCAAACTAGACCCATGTGCCCTTCTTCTTCTTTTTTCTCTTTTGCTTTCTCTTTATCTTTCTCTCTTCTTTGCTTGAGTTGTCCCTCTCATGTGTGACAACACCTTTCTTCAACATTTCAATTTTCAGAAAATGCATTCATTGCCAACAAATATTTTCTCGAAAATCTTCACAAATCTTTCTTCATAATCACATTCTCAACTTGGAACCCTAACTGAACATGTTTCCTTCATCATGGGTTCGTAAAGAAATGACTTGAAAACATTCCTCCAAAGAAGGAACAAATTTGACCTTCCCCTCATGTAGGGGAATATTCTTCCTTTTGAATTCCTTGATGAAGTGAACATCTTTCAAAAGGATCCCTTGATGATGGATCAATTTGAGAAAAAAATATTTGCTTTCAAACTATGCATCCCTTCAATGGACCCCTTCTTCACGACGAGTTCCCGAGGGACCCCTTTGAAATTCTTCCAAATTATAGACAATCTACGCGACTATCCACTTACTTGCGTACATGGACGCTTCTTGGCTTTGTGGAGTCTGCTTTCCTAGGTTTCCTCCATCCGATAGATCTTGGGGGTACCTCCCTGTAGGTCTAATATTTTGTAGGGTACTTCCTTTGAGCTTCCTCCATGCGAGAGATCTTAGGGGTGGCTCCCCTACAAGTCTGCAGGATTGTAGGGCGCTTTCTTGGGTTTCCTCCATGCAAGAGATCTTGGGGGTTTCCTTCCCTGTAGGTTTG
Organism: Sequoia sempervirens; assembly: GCA_007258455.2. NCBI lineage: Eukaryota > Viridiplantae > Streptophyta > Pinopsida > Cupressales > Cupressaceae > Sequoia > Sequoia sempervirens. The sequence goes on along the minus strand of VDFB02000015.1, from coordinate 460,878,865 downwards.
CGGATTTGTAGGGCACTTTCTTGAGTTTCCTTCATGCAAGAGATCTTGAAGGAAACCTTCCCTACAGGTCTGTAGGTCTGTAGGACGCTTTCTTGGCTTTCTCCATGTGAGAGATCTTGGGGAACGCTTCCTAGGTATCCTCTATGTGAGATTTATTGGGGGAAACCTTTCGTGCAGGTCTACAAGCCTATAAGGCGCTTACCTCATGAGGCTTCCTTCATGTGAGAGATCTTGGGGATTGCCTCCTCGCAGGTCCATGGGCTTGTAAGATGCTTTCTTTCTCCAGTTTCATAGTTCTGAGAAGCTATAGAGTCCTTCGCTTGCCCTGCACCTTCACTTGTTAGATCGTGGTCTACTTCCTTGACGGTTCTGGTATACACTTCTAACCTTACTCTTCTTCAATCTACTTTAACGAAGCACTCATCAATATTTGTGCTCACTAAAGTGGGGGAAAAATGTATAGGAGTGAATTTTCACCCCTTATGAAAATTCCCCTTTTTTCCTTTCTCCACTTTAGAAAACCAAGTTTGGAGGCTATATTACACATCAGCCTATTTCCTTTGTTCCACTTGGCACCTATTTTGAGCGACGGTAGGGGAATTTATTTTGGGGATGTCTGTGTGGTGCGTAGACGTTCACATACGCGCTTACATCCCTAGCAGATTCCTACGGTTGGAGCCTATATAGGCATTATACTTCTCATTGGTTGTCAACTTGTAATTCCCTCTTCGGCCGACCGACTCGAATATGACTGTTTTCTTCATCTCTCCTTCAAAATCCCTCCTTCTACATGCTTCACAACTTCTTTTCCATCTCTTCAAGAAATCATCAAACATTCTAGTCCCCATTCCAACCTTCTAGCAGCACTTTTGCACTTCATAGCAGCAATTACTTCACTCCATCACTTTAGTAGAGCAAGTGTGGGACAACACCATTGTAACAGAGGCTCGAGTACTGTCATCCTCTCCTCCATTAGCCTTGATTTCTCTTGGTGGAGGTGGTAAGCTTCCCATTCCTCTCCTCTATTACTTGGTTGAGTAAGAACATTTAATGTTTTGTAGTGTTTTAGTGTTTTTTATTACATTGCTTTCTTTATCATACTCACTTTTTTTATTATCTGTGGAGGTGGAAACACCCAAATGGGGGTCTAATTGAGGCAGACCCCTATACATCCACCCAACAATTTTCCTCTTCTTTGTGTGTAGGTAAACATGTTTCTGGGAGCTAATTATCAAACGAATTCCTTTGTGAGATCATTCTTGCCACCCTAACTTTTGCATTTTTAATTTGATCACATTAGAGCATATTTCATTTACTTTATAGCGTTGTTTTGGCCCTTTAGTAGTAGCTAGCTAGGTCATTAGCTTTTTTTCCAAAGTTCAACCTTGTCTCTTTAGTTGTTTGGTCCTAGGGACGCCAGTGCACTTGAGAGACGACAATGCGGTAGGACCGCACTTTCATCCTCAAGTAGAGAGCTTCCTTTGGCATAGTGTTGAATCCAAAAAATTGCTTGCCTAATGTAACATCCCTCTATAAAACCTCGAAGGTTAAAAGCCAAAAGAGGACAAGATAAAAAAAAAATTATAACATAAAGGATAACTTACACAAAAAGAAATTTCCAATACAATAAAACGACCACATACATGGCCAAGCATGGCCTATTGCAACCCAAGGGAGAGGACTAATCTACCCTCCAAAGAAAATCCAAACAGGAGAAAATAAGATTGCTCCAGAACTTATGCTCCAAAACTTACTACTCTAAAACTTCCTGCTCCGGAACTTCTACTCCAGAACATCCTGCTCCAAAACCTCTACTCTGGAACCTCTGCTCTAGAACCTCTACTCCAAAACTTCCTGCTCCAGAACTTTTGCTCCAGAACTTTCTTCTTTGCTTTGGAACTTTCTGCACTACTCCAGAACTTCTACTCCAAAAATTTATGCCCTGCTCTGAAACTTTCTGCACTGCTCCAGAATATTCTGCCCTGCTCCAGAACTTCTGCTCTAGAACTTTCTACACTGCTCTAGAACTTCTGCTCTGGAACTTTCTACACTGCTCCAGAACTTTAGCAGCAACTACACAAAATTTTGTAACAAGTTGTGTTGTGCTAGAAACTTAGCAACACGATACATGAAGGGCTAAAATACATCCATATCTCTAATTTTACATGAAATAAGAAATAAAGTCATAAAATAATTATCATAGTACATGCGAGTCTAATACCAACACTGGAACCCGTAAGCCAAACATAATCATCACATATCTTCTCATTAAATTTATGATTTCTTTCTCTCTCTCAAGAGAGTGCAATGTGCATTAAAGGAATAAGTATGAATACAATAGCATTTACATGAATAAAATACATCATCTGATAGGATAAATATAGAAGAGGGGATGACTCCAACTGGTGCTCCAATAACTTGTACATCGGTCCCCAATAGCGGTGGCAACGCCTCCATACCATGTGAGATCAAACGAGGCAACCCCACCATGCTTGGAGATAGTCACAAGACCCAAACAAAGGTAGCAAGAAAAAGGAAAGGTAAGGCCAACACTCACATCAATCACAGAGCGAGCATGGAAGGCAATGCACACAACCAATGTCACAACAAGAAATGTTCATCCAATATCATGACGGGTACAACTCACGACTACCAAGGGCTAGATAATAGAATGCATATCAGATGGAGTGTCATCATGCATGCTCAAAGGGATGGAAAAACATGGAATCAAGTACACCTCTCATAGGGATGAGGAGACTCAATCATGCCCGAATCCACGCCCCACAGATGGATGGCTCAATGCCCCATAGACATATGGGTCTTCTTGAGTGCATCCTTAGCCTTTACAAGCACTCAAGGCCATGCATGACAACTCATTATCTTATTAGTGTTTTACCCCATTAACTTTATTTAGTTCACTTATTTACTCTAACTTTGGTACTAGTTCCCCTAGCAGCCACTTGCGGGCCCTAAGCCCGTAGAGAGCCACTCCATATAACCACTCTATTACCTAGACCTATGCTCATCTTGTTTAACCAAATGAGGAATCCAAAGAATACATGAAGAAAAAGGAAAGGCCACAATTTTTGTCAAAGGAACAAATTAAAATAGCCAACTAATACTGCTATAAAAAGACACATTGAATAGTTGTAATTCAGCATGAAATGAAGGCATAGAAATTATGTAAAAATTCAAGGTGTCTCGATTAAAATTCTAAACCTGGCCTAGTTTACATTTTGGTGTTTCAAGTTGGAATCCACATTCGATTTTTGAGTTTAGGACAAAAAATGAAGTGTTGTTCTGAAAAACGTCTTTTTCCAAACTAGGCAAGAAAAACACAGAAAAATAAAAGTGCCCAAATTTCAAATCTACCAAAGACCCAGTTGAGATCTTGGCATTCCTACATGAAATCCACCCTTAATTTTCATTTTTATCAAGAGGGTAATGAGCAGCAATAAAAAACACATTTTTTCTTTACAAATTGGGAAAAAGAAAAAAATCAGAAAGAGCCCATAAATCAAATTTTTCCCATAAACCCATTTCATGTTTGCTAGAGGTTTACAAAAATTAGTCATACAAAACACTATAGAGCAGCAATAACCAATTAAAACAATCCATTATTCAACTCCAAGCATTACAAAAAAATAAATAAAGGATTTCCTCAAATTTTTCATGAGATAGAAATAACCCAGATCAGAAGAAAAATTACCAGCCATACATCAATGAAGAACAACAAAATATTACCTCAAATTTTCCGAAAACCGAAATGGAGAATTGCTCAATGAAGAAGGCATGGCCAAGCTCCAAAATCAAACAATAAGCAAGAACTGGCACGTTGATTTCAACAATTTACTACCCACAAATTCTTCTCAGAAAACCTTCATAATCTCTCAAACTCAATTACCCATATCAAGGGGGTTTCTTTCACCATGCAAAAAAACATTTTTTTTCTTTCCTCTCCAAAAATATCTCCCCAAAACAAAACTCCCTTTTCTTTTTTATATTTTCTCCAAAACCAACAAAAGGGATATAAAGCATTTGATAAATTTTATCCACTAAAACTCCCCCAAAATGAAAAATCAATTAAAGTCACAAGAAAAAAGCAACATTAAAATACACATGGCCTCCCCAAAAGGATTAGTAAATATTTAAATAAAATATTTAAAATCTCAAGAAACTAACAATTCAAATCCCCAAATAATTAACCACCATAATATACCATATTTAAAGCACGAGAAGATGCCAATGGAACCACATTAGAACACCAACAAGGGTGATCCCACAATAGTGGTTTACAATTTTTGGCCAAACTGGACATTGAAATATTTTTTTTAACTAAATCCTCACTTTCGGGCACCTATAGCAGCTAAACCATGAGGAATTTGAAGATGATGCAAACTATCTAGAGTTTCATGAAATTTTTTCCATAGATTCTAAATATATTTTTTTCAAAAATTTTGGAATCAGATTGCACTTCTTTTTCCATCTCCCTCGAAAACTAATTTTTCAAAACAACATTTTTAAAAAGTGACCGATAACGATAACTTTTTTTCCATGAAGGATAAAATTCTAATTCTTTCGAATTTAAATTTGAAACTTTGATATCTAGTACTTCCAATTGGTTAGATAGTTTTTATTGAATATTTTTCTTTAATCAAGTTTCAAATTCAAACGAATTATAATTCATATAGCGACTGTGATAACGATAAATTTTTTGTATGTGAAATTCAATTTTTTTATTTGTTGGATCAAGGACTTCAATATCTGCACTAATATTTTTAAATTTTTTTTAATAACCTGCTATTTTTCCACATGTGTAGAACAAAGAGCTTGATTTTCGTGAAAAATCTACATTCACAAGAAATAAAAAATAAATATAATAATCAAATTAAATTTATTTAAAATTATACTTTTTGGGAAGCTTATAATAAGGAATACATACTTGCAAAAAATTTTAAATCAATTCATTTGATCCCCCAAAAGGTAAATCAAAAGTGGTTTTTTATCAGCATTTTGATAGGTGTAAAGGAGACTATGTTATAGGTATGGTTTAAAACTAGCTGGGTTCTATCCAAGGGGGTTTTATTTAAGGTAGTTTGATCAAACCCTCTTCAATTGGAATTCTTTAAATGGAACTTTTTAAGGCTTAAATCATTATATTTTCTAAAAATATGTGATTTCAGCAAAAATCAGTTCCTCCCAGAAATTGTAAACCACTATTGTGGCAGCACCCACAATCCAAATTAAATATATATAATCACATAAAATATTAATGAAAACCAAAACCAAATACCTCAATGAGACAAGCAAGAAAGTCACTTATGGCAAAAGGGTGATTTGGACATTACTGTTAGGTAACCAGATGGAAGACAACAACATGGAAACATTTCCCTATTAGGGTACAGTGGGCTAGGGTAGGGGATATTTGGCCCGTGACTACCTCCAGTAACCACCATCGAGGAATGAGAGTACGCTCAGGCATATGAATTTAGGTGGAGTCGATACTCAGTACCTGTAACACTCCAATCAAACGTTAAAGTACATGTGCATGAATCATATATCATATATCTAAAGCAACATCAACCATTAGGAAAAAGAGTCGTAATATCATAAGCCTCTCGGTTACGAGTGTTATGACATCATCCTTTTCCTGTCCATAATAATACATAAGCAAAGACAATGATGTATACATAAAAATATAAGCATGTAATCCAACATAATATCTAGCCATGTAAGCATGAAATCCAGCATGAACAATAATCATGTCAACAACATAACAGCATATAAACATGTAAACATGTAATCCAGCATAACAGCATGGAATTACACCTCTCAGGTGTCAATACAAAATAATGAAGGGACGAATAGTGTAAATACAAAATATATAGTTATCAGAATCCATCAAGGAAATACCACAACAAAATACAAACATGGGGGTTGTTACATCCTCCCCCCTAGGGCTAGGCTTACTCTTGGAAGCCTACAAAAAGATACGGATAAAGGTCTCTCATCCTCGCCGCATCCTCCCAAGATGTTGAGGACTCACCATCAAGATCCCACTGGACCCTTACCTGCTCTATGACCTGACTGTTAGTGTAATTAATTAATTATTACACTAGCATAAGTTAACTTAGGTCATGCATCATTTAGTCATAGGTTAGATTTTAATAAATCATTTAATAATGGGGTAATGTCCCCTTCCTTGTTTGTAGGGATAAGATTCCTTCTAGAAGATGAGTTGTCCTAGAACTTATCTCAACATTTAATAATTTCCTAGATAGGGTTCACATGTTGTCACATGTTGTTAGATCATGACACATGGCAACATCTCATGCATCTTAGGTTCTCTCTTTTTCCTATATATTTAGGCAACTTGTTCATTTGTAATATATCAATCATATCATCAATATAGAATCTCTATTATGCATGCCTAGTTGCAACACTTTTTGTGTGGTTGATTATCTTTCCTAGCAAGGGTCCTCCATTGAAGATTTTGGAGCTTCGGGGACTATGCATCCATAATCTCAACATGGCATCAGAGCTTTTCTAGTGAAACATCAACCCTTGATCAAGAAAGTTGGTGTGCAAGATTCTTTGCAGGCTTGAATATTTCCATTGAAGGCTACTTGTTTCCACCTGGGGACCAAGCTAATTTTTGAAGCAGATAGAGTTAGATATGAGCTTGCCATTGTCTTCAGAAGGCCTCAAAACCATAGGATCACCTGCCCAATCATCCAAATTGGATACATCAACCCAGGAGCCATTAGAGGTATTTGGGTTTGCAAAATCAACTGGTACGATCCGTACAAATTTGTAGTAAAAAAATCACTCCGATCAGTTGTCCTCTAAGGTGAATTTTTTTGTCACAGACACTTTTTCATTTTAGAAAAATTGGGCAATATCTCTATATAGTTTGGAAAAAATATATATTAGCTTTATATAGTTTGTAGAAAAATCACATCGACTGCAATTTAAATCACTGTTAGCATAGGGCTTAATATTTTGGACTATAGTCCATCTGCATTTTATTAAAAATTGGGGTTTGATTTATTAAACCCATCGGGTTTTTTCTGCATAGGGTTTGATTTTATTTATCAAGCAACAATTATTTTTTTGGCAATCAGCATAAAATATATTAAATTGTTTTTTTTGTGATAAATATGATTTGGGGTCGATATATATAATAGCTTTTTGTTTTTTTAATTGCACATATGCAATATTAAAAAATCAAAACAAATCGCTTTTTTTGGCCCATTCAATTTTTCACAGGTCTACAAAGAAGAATCTTGTTGGATGCATTTAGTGCTCTTGGCAGAGGGTGTACATCAACCATCACATCACTATACGTCAAAGTCTTCTCCTCCTGCCGAGTTCCTTTTGGTGGGCCCAAGTCACTTCCCTCCTGTCGTCGACTTCACCGTTAGTGTCTTCTTGACCGACAACCCTTTGCCTTGCCGTCGATTGGCACTCCTCTCTCACTAGTGCCCGTAATCTACAAGCCTGACCACTAGAGTTCTTCCTGACGGTGCCCGAGTTTTCAGGCCCTAACAACTAAGGAAATGGTCTTATCAAAGACCGAGGGCTTTGTTTTACCCAAGCGGAGCCACCATTCCACCAGCGGCGCCGCCCAAAACTTGCCGCCTGATATCTCCGCCCAACCAGGCTTCTCAACCCCGACGCCACTCCGAAGGGGGCCATTTTTTTCTACCATAAGCCTAGTAGTCATATCAGCGACTAGGGGCTATTTTTTTTAGCCTAAGGTGCTATATTTTTGCACCTAGTTAGCCTGTTCAATTCAAATAGAATTTTTTCTTCTGAGGGCCATATCTTTGCGCCACAGTATCGAAAATTTGCAAACAAGATACCATCATAAAGAGAATTCAGAGAACTATCCAGTGGTGCCATCTATTTTGCAGGATTTTTTTGCAATAAAATTCTATATTCAACTAAATTCAACCCTTCATTCTGGACTCAAAGGTGCATATCTTCTCATCAGATTATCGATTTTCGGTGATTCCAACGGCATTCGGGAGATATTTCAGTGCTTTTTTTCATCAATCCACTCACTTTCTTTGGTTTCAGCTCTAGGTATCTTCTATTAGTTTTTTCAATTTGGTTCATTTTCTTGATTCCTGAGACATCCTGAAGCTTGAAGATGAATTTCTTGATCTCAAAGGCATTTTTTTCAGTTGCATATCTATTTGGAAGTCTTTATTTTCTGTTGAAGGTTAGTGTCTTTATTTTTTGTGGAGAAATTTCATTATGGGGCTTGCATATTATTCTCCTTTGGTTATGTTGCATAAGGGTAACTATAAACAATGGCGGGATGGGATCAACTACCATCTCCAATCACGTGATCTATTGCCTCATCTGTATGGTATAGTTCCCCATCCAAGTGAAGCTATTCATGAACTTGCTTGGAGTTACAACAGATACACTGTTTTGGAGATCATTGAGATGCAAGTTGATTGTGATGTTTTGAATGCTATTGATCATTGTGATTTTCCTCACATCCTTTGGAATAAGCTTTGGGAGATTTATGGAGATTCAGAAACTCCACCATTCCCCGATGGTCATGATTCAGAATGTGATTCTTCAAATCAAGTACTCTATGATGAAATTGTTGTGCAGGAGGTTGATTTCCTTGATCTTTCTGAAGAGGTTGACAAGGTTCCTTTAGATACTTCTTCTCCATCAAAGACAGTTGGTATCCCTTCACATTCAGTGATTCGTTGTCCAGAGTCATTAATTGAGGCTTCCTCCATCATCTTTCATCAAGAAACACTCAGTTTTCTAGACTTGGCATTACAAGATGGCTTTGTTTCAAGTATCACTGACTTGGCTACTTCTACAGGTTTGGAGAACATTATTGAGGGGATATCACTCCTCTATTTAGATCACACTTTGGAGATTTTTCCTTAGTATCCTATCCTTTTTGTCAACCTTAATTGGGAATCCAGAGACTATCTTGGAAACACTTGGTTTCTCTTCAGAGATTTCATGTATGAGACTTTTTCCCTGTCATTCCCTTCAGGCCTTGAGGCTTCTTCAACATCTACCATTGGACTTTCTTCAGAATTCTTTCAGTGGTGTTGAGGACACTTCATTCAAGGGGGGCTATCAAGTCTCCATCACATTCATCGTATTCATCACATCTATGTCCTTGCATATTGTTCAGCATCAATTTCCACATCATCCTGGTTTGTCACCCTCTTCATTGATTGTGGCATCTTCATCATCAAGCAAGGAGACATTTGATCAAAGTTTAGAGACATCATCATCCACCTTCATCCTTTCTTCCTTCAATTCCTATCCGGAATGGGAAGTATCTCTGCACTTGCACTTGGTTTTGTTTCTTTCGAAAGGGAGACAAGTTGTTTGTTGACATTGGATCATGTTTTGTCTTCAGAAACTTACCATCTTTGCAAGTGATCGCATCTTCTAGGGGGGCTATATAGTCTCTCTCTTTCCCTCCGATAGGGGGGCTATTGTAATGTATCCATGTCATAGATGGTGTACTTGGGGGGTATTTGGGAGTCCTCCATCCTTCCCATCCTATCTCACTTCTTTTTTGCATTTTCATCTCCTTTTTGGAGAGGGGTTTTGTTCCCACTGGGTTTTCTCCTTTTCTCCGGTTGTGGGATATTTTCTGCATCTTCATGTACATGGGTACCTAACATGGCCTCGTAGTTGGGACCCATCATCAATCATCTCTACATAATCATTTCATTTTCCTCCCTAAGTTGAACTTATGGGGGGGTGTTAGTGTAACTAATTAATTATTACACTAGCATAAGTTAACTTAGGTCATGCATCATTTAGTCCTAGGTTATATTTTAATAAATCATTTAATAATGGGGTAATGTCCCCTTGTTTGTAGGGATAAGATTCCTTCTAGAAGATGAGTTGTCCTTCTAGAAGTTATCTCAACATTTAATAATTTCCTAGATAGGGTTCCCATGTTGTCACATGTTGTTAGATCATGACACATGGCAACATCTCATGCATCTTAGGTTTTCTCTTTTGCCTATATATTTAGGCAACTTGTTCATTTGTAATATACCAATCATATCATCAATATAGAATCTCTATTATGCATGCCTAGTTGCAACACTTTCTGTGTGGTTGATTATCTTTCCTAGCAAGGGTCCTCCATTGAAGATTTTATAGCTTTAGGGACTGTGCATCCATAATCTCAACACCGACCCCTGAGGGTCAACCTCTGATGTTGTAGGATTTGTATAGGCTCCAAAGAAAGGAACTCATCTACCTCGACCTGCAAAGCAATCCAATCAAGAACATGGATCACATTAGGAATATACTGTCTAAGAACATAAACATGGAAAACATCATGGATGTGCGATAGACTTGGTGGCAGTGCAAGGCGATAGGCGACTGGACCAATCCTCTCAAGGATTTCAAAAGGTCCAACAAAATGAGGTTCCAACTTTGAGCCTTTCCCATAACGGATAGGCCTCTTCCACGGATGAACCCTCAGAAAAACATAGTCACCCAGTGAAAAGTGGTGGTCCAACCTATGGGCATTGGCATACTTCCTCTGTCGATCCTGAGTTGAAGCCAACTGCTCTCTAATCTGCACTACCTGTTGCTCCATATCTTGATGCATCTCTAGACCCAAAAGAACTTGGTCCTCTAAGTGATCCCAACTCAATGGTGTCTAGCATGGCCTACCATACAAGGCCTGGAAGGGGGAAATACCAAGAGAACTATGGTACCCATTATTATAAGCAAACTCAACCAGCTACAATTAGTCCTCCCAATGAGACTGTTGATCCATAACATAGATCCAAAGCATATCCTCTAAAACCTGATTAACCCACTCCATATGTCTGTCAGTCTCGGGATGGTATGCAGAGCTAAAATTAAGCTGAGCTCCCAAAGCATGCTGGAGAGAATTCCACAAAGTTGAAGTGAACACTGGATCACAATCGGAAATGATCCTACAAGGAATACCATGCAAACATAAAATATCCTCCATAAACACTCAAGCTACGGATGTTGCAATGTATGAAGACCTTATGGGTGAGAAGTGTGCCACCTTATACAAATTTTCCACTATAACCATAATAGCATCATGACGACATGAAGACATAGGTAGCCCCACTATAAAAAAAAGAGATATTGTATCCCACTTCCATCAAGGGATGGAGTGACACTGCAACAGTCCTACCGAGTACTAATGTTCTACCTTCACCCGCTGGCACTTGAGACACCAGGCCACAAAATCAACAATATCATGCTACAACCCTACCCAATGATACAACTATCAAAGGTCAGCATGCATCTTCGTGACACCGAGTGAGCCAAATAGGGTGCATGATGGGCCTCTAACAAAACCAAGAAATGAAGATCGCCAAAATTCGAAACATAAATGCGAACAAGATGTCGCAACAATCTATCAGGCTTGAGAGAGAAACCTACAAACCTACCCTCAAGGACTCTCCCAGACTCAATTTATGCTTTCACCTCTTGATACCAATTATCACTAGGAAGTGACTCCAAAATACAGCTCCGCAAATCCACTCCAAGGGACAAAATTGAGATCTCATGTCTCCTCCTACTCAAGGCATCTGCAACAACATTTTCCTTTCCCTAGATATAGCGAACCTCAAAGTCATACTCACAGAGGAACTCCATCCAATGACATTTCCGAGAATTTATATTTGGCTAAGTGAAGATATACTACAAACTGTGATGATCACTATGCAACTCAAACTAATGTCCCAAGAGGAAATTTCTTCAACGCACAAGTGCATGGATGACAACCGCTAACTCCAAATCATGGGTGGGATAGTTCAACTCATTATCCTTGAGCATACAGGACTCATATGCAATCACTCATCCCTCCTTCATAAGAACTACCCCCACACCTTCCAATGAAGCATCAGTGCACACTACGAAATCACCTGTAGGATCTAGTACTACAAGGATGGGTACACTAGTCAGCTAATCCTTAAGAGCTTGAAAAGCTGACTCACACTAATCTGACCACACAAACTTCTTTCCTTTCTACTGAAGAGAGGTGATGGGATGGGCTACCTAAGAGAAATCTCTCACAAATCGGCAGTAGTAACCTGCCAATACCATGAAACTACGAACCTCAGCCACATCCATCGGTGTTGGCCAATCCACAATGTCCTAAATCTTAGAAGGATCCACTATGATACCCTCTCCTGAAATGATATGGCCCAAATATCTCACCTCAGTCTGGAAGAACTCACACTTGGCCAAATTTCTAAACAATTGATTATCTCACAAGCACTGCAACACTTGCAGAAAATGGCCTTCATGCTCCTCCATAGTCCTCGAATAAATCAAAATATCATCAAGGAACATGAGAACAAATTGTTCAAGATAGGTGTGAAACACCCCATTCATAAAACTCATGAAAACTGATGGAGCATTGGTCAATCCGAAAGGAACAATCGTGAACTCATAATTCCCATAGCGTGTACGAAATGTTATCCGATGAATTTCTAGCTCATGAATGCAAAGCTGATGGTATCCTGACTTCAAATCTATCTTGGAGAACACCTTGGTTCCTCTCATCTAATCAAACAAATTATCTATCCTAGGCAACAGGTAACGATTCTTCACCATCACTTTGTACAATTGGTGATAATCAATGCATAAGCGAAGAGATCCATCCTTCTTCATGAAGATGACAAGTTCTCCCCAAGGAGATACACTAGGATGAATGAAACCCTTCTCTAGTAACTCCTCTAACTACAACTGCAATTCACTCAACTCCTGAGTAGTCATGCGATATGGTGCCTGAGAGATAGGTTCCGCTCCAGGGATGAGATCAATATGGAAGTCTATGTCACGCTTAGGTGGCATACCTGGAATGGAACTCGAAAAGACATCTGCAAGCTCCTAAAGAAGATGATAGTCATCAAGAGATACCACCTAAATCCCACCCTCAGCAAGATCACTAACCAAAATAGTGAACATCTGACAACTTTGCCACATGGCATGCTTCAACTGCATGGCTGAAATCACACAAAGAGAAATGGGTCTCTGACCTCGACTAACTCAACACACTTCCCAACATCATCTACACACCAAAATGACTTACGTCGGCAATCTATATTGGCTTAGTGTGTCTCCAACCAATCCATGCCTAAAAAAATTCCATAGGATCCCAAAGGAAACACTTGAAGATCCACTGTGGTAGTGAAGGTTCCCAAATCCAACACACAACCACGAACCAGGGAGTCTACAGCCACCTTGGCTCCAGTGGCTAACTCAACCTGCCAACCAACATCTTTCCTTGCCACCACGAGTCCACAACACTCTATGAGAGAAGGAGAAATAAAAGAATCTGAAGCTCCTGAATCAAACAAAATAGATGTGGTAATTCCACATAATGCACTTGAATACTCAACCACGGTGCCTTGATGCTTAGCTTGATGATTATCCACCACTGCAAAAACTCTATGAGATCTACCAGTATCACCTACTATAGGCTATGAAGTATCCTATCTCTGACTACCTCTAGCTATTGATCTCTGAGGACACTAAACAGCTATATGACCATGTTTCCCACAAGAAAAACAACCACCTCTGCCAAAACCTTGGCCCAAAAATGGTGCACGCGACTAATGGGTTCCTTCACCCTAGAACTCTATTGTGCACTCTAAGAACTCTGCATCGGACCAATCTGTTGCCTACTCTGAGAATGATGACGTGGATAATCCCCAGAAAATGGAGTACCAGGAATCTGTCTACTCTGCTGAGACTGAGAAGACCTATGCCTATGTTGCTGACCAAATCTAGAAGGTGCGGACTGAGATCTAGACGGTCCAGCTCCCTGAGACTATGTACCCCGAGTAACTGATCTTGAAGGAGGGGCACTACCAACTTGAACACTTGCCTAACCACCAAAGCCTCTAACTAGATTCTCCTCTATCAACCTCACCTTCTCCACGACGATCTCTAAGGTCTTCGGTTCAAACACCCGAACACCACCACTAATACAGGCATTCAAGGCCCTAATGAAATGTTACAATAACATTGACTCATCATCAAAAATGCTAGCATACTGCTTAAGCTCAAAGAAGCGGTGCTCATACTGATCTACCATCATAGTTAACTAACGAAGCTCACAAAACTCATCAGCACATCTCTTTCGGTAGAAGTCAGAAAGAAATTGTGCATGAAACCTCTCTAAGAAGTGTCCCCAAGAAATAGAATCAATGTCTAGGTGAAGCTTTTTCTCCTCTACTCTCCACCATGTAGACGCAAAGCCTCTAAGATGCATAATGGCACATCAAGCTCTAGTATTACTCCTGTAAGGATGCATAGCAAAGCATCAATCGAGATCGATCAACCAAGTCTCTACCTCGGTACCTATACTGGAACCATCAAAAGTAGGGAGATGGTCTCTAAGGAGATCCCTCATGTGACCAACATCAACACTGTCTCCATCCACCCTATCCCTCACAACACCTACTCTCAAATGACCTAGACTACGAGAATGCTCCTGCTCAGCTCTAGCATCCCGACCAGCCTGATGAGAAGGGTATGACTCCTCCTCACGAGATACCTCCTGACGAGGTCCTAAACGATCCACAATCTACTACAAAAGAGCTAAAGCCTAAGCACTCCCGATCCCTTCGGCTTGGTTCTCAACACGTTGTTCCCCCTATTGCTCACCCTGATTACCCTGATTAACATTAATTTGGGTGCTATGACAAGGAACAGAGGCTCTACCTCGAACTCTTCCTCTGGCTCTACCCCTAGGAGGCATTCTGAAAATAAATAAATAAGGAACACATCAAAATAGATCATCACAAGGATGACCTATTCACCAAACTACGGCATGAAAGCATAACAACAAGACTATAAAACAATATAGCAAGCTCACACCACAAATGCCAAACACAGCATAACATAGAAGGTTCAAGTACGCCAAAGCTCCCAGTGTGTGAACCTGGTTCTGATACCAAATGTAACATCCCTCTATAAAACCTTGAAGGTTAAGAGCCAAAAGAGGACAAGATAAAAAAAATTGATAACATAAAGGATAACTTACACAAAAAGCAATTTCCAATACAATAAAATGACCACATACATGGCCAAGCATGGCCTATTGCAGCCCAATGGAGAGGACTAATCTACCCTCCAAAGAAAATCCAAATAGGAGAAAATAAGATAGCTCCAGAACTTATGCTCCAGAACTTCCTGCTTTGGAAGCTCTGCTCCGGAAGCTCTGCTCTGGAACTTCTTGCTCCGGAACCTTCTGCTCTACTCTGAAACTTTTTGCATTGCTTTGGAACTTTCTACACTGCTCTAGAACTTCTACTCTAGAACTTTCTACTCTGCTCCAAAACTTTATGCACCGCTCCGGAACTTTAGCAGCAACTACACAGATTATTACAGCAAGTTGTGTTGCACTGGAAACTTAACAACATGATACATGAAGGGAGAAAATACATCCATAACTCTAATTTTGGATGAAATAAGAAAGAAAGCCATAAAATAATTATCATAGTACACGCGAGTCTGATACCAACACCAGAACCCGTAAGCCAAACATAATCATCACATATCTTCTCATTAAATTTATGATTTTTTTCTATCTCAAGAGAGTACAATGTGCATAAAGGAATAGTATGAATACAATAGCATTTCCATGAATAAAATAAATCATCTGATAGGATAAATATAGAAGAGGGGATGACTCTAACTGGTGCTCCAATAACTTGTACACTAGTCCCCAATAGCGGTGGTAACGCCTCCCTACCATGTGGGCTCAAAAGAGGCCACCCCACCATGCTCGGAGATAGTCACAAGACCCAAACAAAGGTAGCAAGACAAAGGCAAGGTAAGGCCAACACTCACATCAATCACAGAGCGAACATGGAAGGCAATGCACACAATCAATGTCACAACAAGAAATGCTCATCCAATATCATGACGGGTACAACTCACGACTACCAACAACTAGACAATAGAGTGCATATCAGATGGAGTGTCATCATGTGTGCTTGAAGGTATGGCACCACATGGAATCAAGTACACCTCTCATAGAGATGAGGAGACTCAATCATGCCCGAATCCATGCCCCGCAGACAAATGGGCCTTCTCGAGTGCATCTATAGCCTTTACAAGCGCTCAAGGCCATGCACGAGGACTCATTATCTTATTAGTGTTTTACCCCATTAATTTTATTTAGTTATCACTTATTTACTCTAACTCTACTACTAGTTCCCCTGGAAGCCACTTGCGGGCCCCAGTTCCGTAGAGAGACACTCCATATGACCACTCTATCACCTAGACCTATGCTCATCTCATTTAACCAAATGAGGAATCCAAAGAATACATGAAAAAAAAGGAAAGGCCACAATTTCTGTCAAAGGAACCAATTAAAACAGCCAACTAATATTGTTATAAAAAGACACATTGAATAGCTATAATTCAACATGAAATGAAGGCATAGAAATTATGTAAAAATTCAAGGTTTCCGGATTAAAATTCTAAGCCCGATCCAGTTTAGATTTTGGAATTTCAAGTTGGAATCGACCTTCGATTTTTGAGTTTAGGACCAAAAATGAAGTGCTATTCTAAAAAACATTTTTTTTTCCAAACTAAGCAAGAAAAACATAGAAAAATAAAAGTGCCCAGTTTTCAAATCTACCAAAGACCCAATAGAGATCTTGGAATTCCTACATGAAATCCATACTTAATTTTTTTTTTTATCAAGAGGGTAATGAGCAAAAATTAAAAAACACATTTTTTCTTTACAAATTGGGCAAAAGAGAAAAATAAGAAAGAGCCCATAAATCAGATTTTTCCCAAAAACCCATTTCATGTTTGCTAGAGGTTTACAAAAATAAATCATACAAAACACTACAGAGCAGCAATAACCAATTAAAACAATCCATCATTCAACTCCAAGCATTACAAAAAAAGAAATAAAGAAGTTCCTCAAATTTTTCATGAGATAGAAATAACCTAGATCGGAAGAAAAATTACTAGCCATACATCAATGAAGAACAACAAAATATTACCTCAAATTTCCCCAAAACCAAAATGGAGAATTGCTCAATGAAGAAAGCACAGCCAAGCTCCAAAATCAGACAACAAGCAAGAACTGGCGCGATGATTTCAACAATTTACTACCCACAAATTCTTCTCAGAAAACCTTCACAATCTCCCCAACTCAATTACCCAAATCATGGGGTTTCTTCCACCATGCAAAAACAACAATTTCTTTTTTTCCTCTCCAAAAATATCTCCCCAAAACAAAACTCCCTTTTCTTTTTTATATTTTCCCCAAAACCAACAAAAGGGATATAAAGCATTTGATAAATTTTATCCATTAAAACTCCCCCAAAATGGAAAATTAATTAAAGTCACAAGAAAAAAGCAACATTACAATATGCATGGCCTCCCCAAAAGGATTAGTAAATGTTTAAATAAAATATTTAAAATCTCAAGAAACTAACAATTCAAATCCCCAAATAATTAACCACCATAAAATACCATATTTAAAGCACAAGAAGATGCCAATGGAACCACATCAAAACACCGAAAATCCAAATTAAATATATATAATCACATAAAATATTAATGAAAACCAAAACCAAATACCTCAATGAGACAAGTAGGAAAGTTGCTTATGGCAAAAAGGTGCTCTGGATGTTACCGTTAGGTAACTGGATGGAAGACAACAACACGGAAACATTGCCCTAACAAGGTACAGTGGGGTAGGGTAGGGGATATTTGGCCTGTGAATACCTCCAATAACCACCATCGGGGAATGAGAGTATGGTCAGGCCCATGAATTTAGGTGGATTCAATACTCAATACTTGCATCACTCCAATCAAATGTTAAAGTACATGTGCATGAATCATATATCATATATCTAAAGCAGTATCAACCATCAGGAAAAAGAGCCGCAATATCATAAGCCTCTCAATTACGAGTGTTATGACATCATCCTTTTCCTATCCATAATCATACATAAGCAAAGACAATGATGTATACATAAAAATATAAGCATGTAATCCAACATAATGTCTATCCATGTAAGCATGAAATCTAGCATGAACAATAATCATATCAACAACATAACAACATATAAACATGTAAGCATGTAAACATGTAATCCAGCATAACAATCATGGAATTACATCTCTCAGGTGTCAATACAAAATAATGAAGGGATGAATAGTGCAAATACAAAATATACAATTATCGAAATCCATCAAGGAAAGACCACAACAAAATAAAAACATGGGGGTTGTTACATCGCCTAACCCTATTTTGTATTTCAAGTCTATAGAGTGATTGAAGGACCTTATAGTCCTCATCATTATCATCCAACATTTCCTAACACCCTGTTATGTTGAGGTAAGTTAGGGCAGCCTTCCACTCTTGGCCCTCTGTGACCTGGGGCCTTGAACATGGTCGTTCCCCCTCTCTTACAGATGCGAGCAAAGATCATATGAGTAAAATCTAAAGTGTTTGAATCTATTGCTAGAAAGGTACCCAAGGAGTTTCCTATAGCTTTGAAGGAAAAGTAAAACTAGAATTGTAATGGCAGTTTTGGTAGTTGAACCCAAATAGGCCTAACCTTGAATGATTCAATGTTAGGTTAAAACTAAGGGTAATAAGGTTTGAGCAGGAACATGTGTTGCCCCCAAATTCAAAGTTCATAGAGGGAAACATCCCGATCATGCACACAATCAAAAATCACCGGAACAAGAGGAGTCATCCTCTAAGGAAAGGGCATGTGAAGAAACCCTAACATCTCAATAGTTATGGGATTTTGAGTGTGCCATGAGTAGCATCCACAAAGTAAGTTTTTTATTTTGCTAATTAAAATTATTTTTAAAACATAGCAAAAATTTCAAATAAAATAAATTTATATTCTAATATTTTCATGTTTTTTAATCAAAATAGACATTTAGGGTAAGCTCCCACAGAGGAGGGCTTCCTATAAAATTTCAATGGATGTTGCTAATATTTTTTAGGAATATTTTTAAGTTGGTGATCCCATGAATTCAATTTTGCAATTTAGCTTAAGAGTTTGAGCTCCAAAATTTAAGGAATGAACAAAGTACTTTGATAAAAATTAATAAATAGATAAAAAATCTCTCATTTTTCATTTTTAGGAATTTAAAATTTTAAGTGATAGACAAGTGGCAAAAAAAATCTCTAAGCTATAGGGGAAATTTTTAGCTGCACCTCAATTTCATCTGCTAAGATTTGCAGTCCTAAAAGGTAGGGGTTGTTATTTTTTAGGAAAAGATTCCAATTAATCCTGTAGCATTTTATTTTTTTCTTCATGGGACTGCAAGATCTATGAAAATAGAATCCCAAGCCCCCAAGGAGAACAAGTGTAGTGTAGAAGAACTACCAATTAAAGCACCAGCTATCACTTAGCGATGTAATTATAATACATATTGTTATAGCTTCATCAATTTATGAGTCTTGAATGTGCAATGCCACCATTATTTTTGGTACGATATATGGAGCAAAAGATATGCTTTACTTGGTAAAGTTGCATAACCAAATAGAATTTCTATGTGCCAACAACTGTTGTAACACATTTATCACTAACTAGCTTTTTTAGGTTAAATTATAGGGCCTAGCTTTTTATTGCTTTGTTTTTAGGATAGTGTCTTAAAATACTTTTTTTTTTCCCTCAAATCACTACATTGTCTCATATTTTCTCTACTTACGCCAAGAGGTGTATTACAATGGCATCCATCAAAAAGAAAAATTCAACGTAAAGAAAAACTCTTTAGTTTCAATTTGACGTTCAAATGGCATTCAACTAGCATAATTACATTCATTGTATGTAGACGTTTTTTCAAACAGATTTAAAGTAGATCTAAATCGATTTGATATCTTATTCACTCTAAAATATTTTCAGTTTTGTTTTAAAAAAAAAAACTAAGGGTAATCTTATTTTTCCAGATTTTAAAATCAAATTAATTAAAAAAAAAAACTAAATACTTAATAAATTTTTAAGTTTTTAGGAAATTTATTAGTAACACAAATATATTTTTATAATTATAAAAATTTCAATGTATTTATTTGTAATTTATTTGTTTATTTTCAATAGTGTATTTATTTTTTTCAACATAAAGAAAAATTCTTTAGTTTAAATTTGACGTGCAAATGACATTCAACTAGCATAATTACATTCATTGTATGTAGACGTTTTTTCAAGTAGATTTAAAGTAGATCTAAATCAATTTGATATCTTATTCACTCTAAAGTATTTTCAATTTTATTTAAAAAATAAAATTAAACTGATGGTAATCTTGCTTTTCCAATTTAAAATCAAATCAATTAAAAAAATATAAAACTAAATATTATAAATTTTTAAGTTTTTGGGGTGAAATTTATTAGTAACACAAATATATTTATTATTTATTTGTAATTTTTTTTGTTTATTTTTAATAGTGTATTGATTTTTTTATTTTTTTTTCAATAGTTTTTATTTTTTGAATACAAATTTAAAGAAAGAATAAAATATTCTTATCCACTCTAAAATACTTGTTTTTTATATCATAATCAATTTTGTAATGATTTCATTTTTATTATTATTAATACTGATATTTTTTATTTTTATTTTTTAGACTGTAGGAATCGGGTAGCACGACCCCATATAAACTGCAGTGCGCCTGGTAAACTTTTTAACGTGACCGGTGGCGCTGGCGCGACACGCCCTCCAGTACCACGGGGGTGGGGGAGACTAGACCTCGTGACCAACCTCCTGCAACAGGAAATATTTAGCCAACCGAGCTAGGGCCCCAACCCCTATTAATACTGAGATTTAATATTCATAATTATAATTAATTTAATTATAGTAATTAAATGTTTATAATTGTAATAAAATACTTAGTGTCATGTAATAAATTTTCAAGTTTTTCAACTTTCTAATAATTTGTTTTTTTAGATTTTAAAATCAATTTAATTAAGAAAAATCCAAACTAAATACTTAGTGTCATCTAATATTTTCAATTTTATTAAAAATAAATAAAAATCGACAATAATATTGCTTGGTCAGATTCTAAAATCAATTTAATTAAAATAAATAAATGTGACACCCCTCTAATTTGTTATGTTTTCTTTGACAACTCAGATACTTTGTTAGACCATGTATTTTATGTTATTGTTATTTTATCGCTAACAGTGGAGCGATGATAGACTATATTGATGTGATGATACATTATATGCATGGTGATTATGTTTGTCATGCTTTATGTTTGCATAGATTCTTAGTTGAGATAACATTGCTATATATGTTCATTGTAGTTTAATTGATATTTTATCTCGTCAGTTGATGTGACATTGTATTGGTGAAGAGAACGGTATTGCATCACTCACTTGCGAGTGCCCTGTGATTTTCGTGATTCTCTCTTCATGGTGTGTATGAATTATTATTTGGATACGTGTATGGCATTTGCTTTGTTTGTAGGTTTTCAAGTATAGGAGAACGGCTTCACCTGGTTTCACAGGTCTGAGTGTGTCCACTACCCAACAGTAATGTTGATTGGGAGATAGTAACAAGTTAACCTAGTCAAACCTTTACCCTAGTATAGTGTGTCGTTGGTCCATGTATTGGTCGTATTCTTTATCCATGTATTGTTATTTTATTTATTGTGCAAGTTTTATTGTGAGGATTAAATTATATGTTGTGATTAAGTATTTAATTAATTTGTATTATTAATATGGAGACATATAATAAATTAATTAATTAATTTAATTTAAGTTATTATAAAGTAATTTTAATTATTAGATTAAATGGGAATTAAAATAAATAAGTGATTTAAATGTGATTTGAATTAAATAAATTATTTTTGATTTCAAATGCATGTATTGGGAAAAGATCTTAGAAATATCTTGGTTGTTAAAGAAAAGATATTTGTTGTGTTAACTGGAAGTTAGAAGGTTTTGTTTTCTAATTTTCTTAAAATTGATTTATGGAGGTTGATTGAAATTGTGAGAAAAAGAGAGTTGTTTTCACGGGAAAGAAAGAAAGGTTTTTGGAAATGGTAGAATTGTTTTGAGATTTGAGGAAATTGTGAATCTTAGAAGCTCTCTAATAAATTTAGGAATCTAGTTTGTTGTATTCTTAGCTATGGATTATATTCTATTCTCTGGGAAGTGGTAATTCTTCTAGAGGAAGCTTTGGCAATTGAAGATTAAAGGGAAGCTCAGCATCAATCTTCGAATCGTCATATCTTCTAGAATAGGTTCCTTATTGCTTTGTGAATTTTAATTTGAAAGAGATTTAATTTTATTGTTTTTCAAATTAGAAAAGATTAGAAGAGGAATTATTTTATTTTAGAAGCTTTTGTTTTTGAAAGAAATTGTCGTGAATGTTGAGCCTCTGTGAAAATGGAATTGAAACTGTAGGAATTTGTAATCCTCTGTGTCAAGATTATTATTCTTCTTTGTAGGAAATTATTTTTAACTCAATAGATAATTCAAAACAAAATATTTGAGAATTTAGGAAACCTCTATAAAATATTTCTAAATTATTCTTGTAGAAAACTTTTGAGAAAATAATTTATCTTCTTGTAGGAAAATTGGTTGAAATTTACATATATAAATATATATATATATATATATTGGAAAATATATAAACATATACAAATATATATTTATTTATATTATTGATTTACCTTCTAGTAATTTTTTTGTGGTAAAATAGACTGGGAAATTGTCGTATGCGATTTATAAAATCGTAGGAGTTTTCATATTAAAAAAAGAATTATATATTTTAGGGGGTTGGGGGAAGCTACCCCTACAGCCATCCCTTCCACATGGGGACAGCAGTGAGGGTAGCACTAGCGCGACCAACACTGTCACCCCCACTGTGGGGGTTCGGTGGTTGTAGTCGTTGGCCTTTATTTTAATGGCTTCCTTTTAAATGATTCTTTTTATTTAATATATATATTATATATTGAATTTAAATAGTTATATTTGTTTAAATATAACTAGTTTTATATAAATATTTAATTTAAAAAAAATTAAATAGATCTGCACATGTGGTAATTAAATTGGAAATGTTTTTCTTTTAAAAAGTATAAGTGATTTTCTAATCTGATAATATAGATATATATTTATTTAAAGAATCTTATTTAGGTGCATGCAAGCACGGGTAGTTAAATAGAAATGATTAATTATTGTAATTGTGAAATTGAGTTATTTGATATGTGTAGTTGTGAAACTAAAAGTAAAACATTTAGTTTTATTTGGTTGTTGTTTATTAATTGGATAAGCTTTAACGTTATAGTTTAAAATGAGATATTTATCTGTTCAATTTAGGAAATCCGAATGGTAGTGCTTTTAATTACATGAGATTGTTTATTTTAATTACAAGTATTTCTGTAATTGGGTACTATGGGGGATATTTGTTGTAGAGAAAATGTAGTTCTTCCAGAGATTGTAATTGTGAAAGGGTTGTTGTGTCAATTATTTTCCCTAGAGATTTCCTTGGGTAGTGCACGTAGTTGGGATTTAGTATTGGACATCCGTAGGGAGGTGTTATCTTTTGTGTTATGTTATTATCAATTTTGTGCATTGTCTACCCTTGGGTTATAGAATAAGTTATTGTGTTGTCGATAGGGGAGTGGCTTTCAATGGGGGTTGGGACACAAAGTGGTCCTAGGAAAACTCGTGTGAGAGTTAGTTTTAATCAATGGAAATTAAATAACCTATATTAGGGAAAGGGTAGTTAATACATTTAACTTGAAAATTAGTCTCGCTTATTGGCTCAAGGAATTGTGTTAGAATTGAGATGAGTTGGGAAGGCCTAGAATGGAAAGATCCTTATCTTATCTTCTCGAAAGATAATCGATTTCGCACTGGTGTGCATGTGGAGCCAAAGTTCGTGAGAGGTTACTAGGATAACCGAAGATGGGGGTCAAGACCTAGGAAGATCTCCTTAGGATAACCAATACAACCTTTGTGATGACACTCCTCCTATGACAACAGTCAGTTTGTATTGTACAGTGGTTGTTCTTGATTCAGTGATTCTAGAAGCAATGTAACATTATATTTTATGTTTACTACTATAGTGTTATTTTGTACATTGCCTGCATCTAGAGGTAGTAGGTTTTTCTAGGTTACCTTTTACTATCTCCTAACACGGGGGTTGGGCCTATGGGTACCACATGGCTGGGTGGCATGCACCTT
The DNA here is from genome assembly GCA_007258455.2 of Sequoia sempervirens. NCBI lineage: Eukaryota > Viridiplantae > Streptophyta > Pinopsida > Cupressales > Cupressaceae > Sequoia > Sequoia sempervirens. The sequence goes on along the minus strand of VDFB02000015.1, from coordinate 460,854,675 downwards.
ACACTGTTGGGATTTCTCTTCATGTTCGTGATGGCAGGATCTACTAGTTCGAGGAGTTCGTGTGTTTCTGTGGATTTGTACTTCTCTTTATTCATTGTAACAGTGGGACACTATGTATGTGTATTCCTCATTTGTAATCAAGGAGAATCCTTGTATTGTAATTGTAACATTATGTATGATCTATTCATTATGGGACTAAATGGTATATATTGTTTATATGGTGTTGTATATGTGGAAATATGCTCATTACATTTCTATGTGTTAGATTTATTATGCAATGGGTTAATGTTTTGATGGATATTGTATTCATGAGTTAATTTCATATGCTATGGTTAGATTAATTTTGAAAGTTTTGGAATTCACATGTAGACGCGTTGTGTGGCCTAGAGGATGTATGTGGTTAGAATAGATTACTTTACTTATTATTGTTACTCTTTTAAAAAAAAAATTAGTTGCACTTCCGCAGTGTTGCATCATCCTCTAGGTTGCGGGATGAGGTTTTACAATAAAAACTAAATACTTAATAAATTTTTAAGTTTTTAGGGTGAAATTTATTAGTAACACAAATATACTTTTTTATAATCATAAAAAATTCAATGTATTTATTTGTAATTTTTTTGTTTATTTTTCAATAGTGTATTTATTTTTCAACGTAAAGAAAAGCTCTTTAGTTTCAATTTGACATTCAAATGACATTCAACTAGCATAATTACATTCATTGTATGTAGACGTTTTTTCAAACATATTTAAAGTAGATCTAAATCGATTTGATATCTTATTCACTCTAAAATATTTTCAATTTTATTTAAAAATAAAAAAACTGAGGGTAATCTTCCTTTTCTAGATTTTAAAATCAAATTAATTAAAAATTAAAATTAAATATAATATTTTTTATGTTTTTAAAGTGAAATTTATTAATAACACAAATATATTTTTTATTTATTTGTAATTTTTTTTTTGTTTATTTCTAATAGTGTATTTTTTTTATTTTTTATTTTATTTTCAATAGTTTTTATTTTTTGAATAAAAATTTAAAGAAAGAATAAAATATTCTTATCCACTCTAAAATACTTTTTTTTTATATCATAATCAAATTTATAATGATTTTATTTTTATTATTATTAATACTTAGATTTAATATTCATAATTATAATTAATTCAATTATAGTAATTAAATATTTATAATTGCTATAAAATACTTAGTGTCATGTAATAAATTTTTAAGTTTTTCAAGTTTATAGTAATTTGCTTTTTTAGATTTTAAAATCAATTTAATTAAAAAAAATCCAAACTAAATACTTAGTGTCATCTAATATTTTCAATTTTATTAAAAAAAAAAATCGATAGCAATCTTGCCTTGTCAGATTCTAAAAATTAATTTAATTAAAAAATAAATAATTTCATTAAATTTTAAGTTTTAGGTTCTATTAGGTAACAATAAAATATAAGTTTTGTATACTGCAAAAAATCTTAAAATTTATTTATTTGTAATTTTTTTTGTTTATTTTTCAATAGTGTATTTATTTTTATTTTTATAATTTTCAATAGTTTTTATTTTTTTCTTTGTTTTTAAATCAGTTTTAAAGTTGTTTTATTCGCATGTTCTTATCTTTCAATTCATGAAGACCTCTATTAAAAGAGGCTTTGTCTTTCAATTTCACTCTGTGAATTATAGATTTTCCAATGGGCAAAGAAGTGCAGGTATGTCTTGTTGTTCGATTGCAAGAAAATGTTGATTTTCATTCAAGTTTAGCATTTGTTGTCCTCTTTGATATTGTCCAAAATTAGCTGATTTGCTTTCATAGTTTTTGTTTCAGATTTTGTTATCAAGGTAGGCACAAAGGGATTCAAATGGTGAATTATAGATTGTTGAATTGAGAGAGAACTGCAGGTATGTCTCGCTGCTATGGAGCTGTTAGATTTCATGAAAATGTTGATTCCCATTCAAATTTCGCATTTGATGTCCTCTCTGATATTGTCCAAAATCACCACTTGCATTGATCCAGTTGTTTCAGATTCAGTTTTTTGAATTCATAGTGTTTTTATTTTTAGCAAAATAGGCATTTGAATATTCTTATCAATCTACTACGAAGGTGATTGATATAAATTTTTTGTGCATCTCCTTCAAATTTGAAATCTCCAATTTGATTCAACATACTCAAATAGATCTTGAAACATTGGATGCTCATTACTGTATTTTGATGTAGTAGAACAAGCAGTGTATAGCTCCTTCCTCTATGTTCTTACACCAACTCTAGCAAGAAATCTATCTCCCTCTTCAAATCTATGGTCACCCAACAACCATGTCACTAAGTTCATTAAGAATTCATCTAAACAAAAGCGGGCACACACATACTACCACCAGAATTGTCATATGTAAATACCTTTACTGTATTTTTCTCCTTTGTAAAGTACACCTTATACCAATATGGTTCCTTAGGATCTTCCAAAGCTCCATCGCATGTGCATGGAGTAGTGCTTATGTCTGGTTATTTTGTGTGATAAGTGATAATTGAGTGAGAATTAAAACCTGAGAGTATGCCATATGATTAACTAGATTTGGGGAGTGAGACAAACCTTGATAATGATCCACACTAATATTGTATGCAAATAATCCTACCCCATGTTCATCAAAGTACAAATACCTATTAGATTTCCTAATCAGATTTATGAAGACTAAAAAAGCTAAATATATGCAATAAATCAACAATTCATCAGTGCAGATTATCAAGTTTAGCTAAATTTGTTCCATTTCAACTAGAATAGTTGAGGACATATTTCATTTGAAGTACAATTTATAGGAATATATGATAGACTGGTAAAGAAGAAATTCTAGAAACATAATGGCCAAATTTAAAGCTCTGTAGCCCATAAATCATCCTAAATTCAAAAATATAAAGAATGAAATTCCAGTTAGATTTTAAAATTGTTTAATGGTAAATCTCATGAAGTATTTAAATTATGAACATTTCCCTCTAGAAATTTCAATCATGTTATATCAAGTGAAAGTGTAGAGAATATTGTTGTAGGAAATTTAATTTTCATTATTTGTTGGGGTCGAGGTTTATAGCTAATGAAATCCTAGGGATTTTTTTTTTAATTTAAATGGGAACATTGCATTTTGAGACTGTAATTTATAAAGGTATAGTGTAGAGTGAATTCTTGCGGAAAAAATTATTTTCTTTGTGGTGTAGAGTTTTATAGCTGATGAAATCAAAATAGAAAAAAAATTAACTTAAACAAGAGCATTGTATTTTGAGACTATAATTTGAAAATATAGATGGATTGAGTTTAAAGAATACGCGCATGATGCAACAGAGGCCAAACAATATCAATTCAGCTCCAAGCAAGGAAATTTTTACAAAAATAATCTTAAAGACAACCTCATTTTTTTGTTTTTTCTAGACTTAGGATTCATTTTTGGGAAATTAAACAATACATAAGATTTACAATTGAAGGCTGAGTTAAAATTGGGTTGAATTACTTCTAGAGCATCTATTCACAGAATCACTAACACGTTATCATCTATAAATCAACTGGCATCTTGCTTTGACACAAGATTATGATCAATATCCAATTTTCCACAAAAAACAAAATATATCCTTCTTCTCTATTTACATTTCACTAAGCTGCTTGGGTAAGAGCTACTATATCAAATTCACATAAGGGATTGTCTTTGTCCTCATTTAGCAGCTCTAGTGAGTCAATGTCAATGGCCTCTCAATGAGGCAAATTTTTGTTTGCTCAAATAAATGCACTATAAAAATCTGAAAACTTACACTCAATGTTTTTTACTCTTAAGTGACATCAACCTGGTCCCTTTGGGAGGTATTGATTTTTTCTGTAAAATATGGAGAAGGAGATTAATTATTAAGAAAACATGGAAAATGTACAAGATTAGAGTATCAGTCTAGAAACCTTACAACAAGTTATAGAAATATAAATCTAAATTTTTAGGGAAATTCAACAAGCCTGAGTTGACATTGTTTATCATTTGACTATCATCAACACTTGTTGAAGTATAAACATCAAAACTGCAATCAATAGTCAATTTAAATTTGTTGTCTAAAACATAAATCTTGGTTAAAAAAATATCTAAGAAAATCATATTTAAACCATTAGTTAAATAGAGGATATAACCTCTCTCAAGATTGAACTGCACCACAAGAAATAACATAAAAAAGGTTGGAACAAAATCACTAACACATTGTATGCTAATTTTCACTATAAGCTTCTCCTCCACTTTGATCACCAACCACAGATCCTCATCACAAACCTTGTCCTTCATAAAAGCATTTGTAACCAAGTGCAGGTGGATGTTGATGAGAAAATTATGCTTCACAGAATCAAGCACTCCAATTTGGTGCTTTTAGTCATTTTCAGGTGTTTTAAATTGAATTTTTCCCAATTTGATTTTCCTTCTTGGTAGGTCCTCGTCAGTATTTGTTTATGAACTAGAGCTGAAAATGGCCCTGCTAAACTTATGAATTGGAACTACGGTTGATACCCAAGGATACGAAATTTGAACATTACATGATATTACAAAATAATTAAATTAATCTGAGCAAAAGATGGTGTTGCAATGTTATTGCATTACTCTTATAATTACATAATTGGATGACTCTAAGCAAAAGCATATAAGAAAGGTATAGTTTGCTCTTAAGTATGATCATTAGGTCAAATCCCAAGGCTATTAAATTTGGACAATGCATAAAAGTGAAAATGGAAGGAAATCATATCCTGGCTTCCAAACGGTGCTCATTTTTCCAACCTTCAGGCTTTTTGCATTTTGTCAAGACTTCCCAAAGATTGAGAGATGTTAGCAACATCTTCTTCCAATTTGTTGAATCCTTCTTCACTATCGAAATTTTTTTAAATCCTCTAAAGTCCATTCTTTTAGGATGTTTCCCCTACCTTGTAATTATCTCTACTTGCAAAGGAAGCAAAGAACATTCCTTTTTTGCACTATTTGATCCAGTGATGAGTATAAAACTGCAAAACTAAAAAGTTAAAAACTACAAACACACACCACATAATAGCATCAAACAAAACAAAGAAAAATCATATTAGATACCAATCTAATCCGAAATCAAGATGGATATTCCACTCCTTGAACTATAAAAATGAATATAAAGAAGTGTAATCAATAAAAGGCTAATTAACTTGCTTTAGAAGTAAAACTTGCATATGGTAGTGCTAGAAATGAAGTTAACTCTTCAAGATAGCATAGGAAGCTATTATATAGTAGGAAGAGATAAAAATAGAATGTATTAAAGAACAACAAAGATTGACCTAAGGAAAACCCAACGTGGGTAAAAAACTCCAGAAGAGTGGTATCAAATAGCATCAGGCCACTATCTGCAAATTTTGATTACAAGGTTTACTTCCTCATTGAGGCCTCCATAGACAATCTTGTGCATTGAAAATTGGTATCCAAAAACCTATAAAACCATGAGGCCACTACCCTCAAATCTCCCAATTGCACTAACACTAATACCTGCTCAGACTTCCCTCAAATGCATGGCTACAAAACCCTTCCTACAAATCACAAAAAAATGTTATAGTCTCAACTTCAATTACAAATGAATTTCAAAGAATCTAGATGTCCATAGAACCTTCTAGTAAGGCCCACTTCTCTGTTCTTGGCCAGTTGGAGCAGTATGAAACACTATAACCGAATAATCCATTATTTGTACCAATCTCCACAAAAGGAGTAAAAATAAATTAAAAGATCGCAACTGTAACAAAGTTACATCTATTTTCTATCATAAATAATTAGAATTTGATATTTTACAGAGCTCAAAATTTTAGACTCTAAAATTTGATAATGGCAATACCATTATTAGAGGCACACGGGGTACACAAGGTAAAGGGGCCCATAAAAATAATATAAGTAAAGCCTAACAATTTCAATACAAAATAATTTGGCAAACTACATCAGTAATTGCATTTTGAAAATCCATATTTTTTTGATAAAAACAAATCTAGTAAATCAAACTTGAAACAAATTGTGTTGTTTAAAGCTTTAGAAATAGAAGCATAAAGTTAATATCTTGATAAAATTATTAATACTTCACTATTTTGTCAGTTTTTGGTCGTGAAATTGAAGTAATCATGTTTTAGGGAACTCCTATCTTTTGTATTTCCATTTATTCAAAGCCCATGGCTATTTTGACCAAAAATAACATCTTTATGGCAGATCGTATGCCAATGAAAGAGACCAAAATCATTCATAGATGTAACCTGACTAATTCCCAATAATTTTTTATGCAAAAACTTAATATAACATTAATTCCCAAATTCAACAATTTTAAAATAAAATTGAATATAATGAATAAATCAATAATTTGCATTCATTTACAATGGATTATGTAGAGAATAATCAATTAATTTCACTTTATTGCACATTAAATACAAAACATTTAAAACAATGTTTATTTCTTGCATTAATAAATACTTATCTTTTTTGAAATGTGCAGATAGTCCAATTGATTGCCTCGAGTGGATTTGGATTCAGTTTCTTTCATTTGTGAGCAATTGAGGAGGAACAGGTTCTTATTCAGAACCAAACAAGTTCTTATCCAGAACCAAACAAGATGCTTCTCAAGCATCTACACAGCATGCTCCAATGTACAAGTACTCAACATGCACAACAGCCCTAGCCAGGAAAATCTTAGGTGCACTTTGTACCCCAAGTTGGACACACTTTGTGTGCCCCCTCCTCCAATGCCCACAGCCTACTCACCCAAAATCTCACTCTCAGCAATCTTTCCAGCAATTTCTTCTTTGTTTTCCCCATTTTATGTGTGTGTCCCCAAATTGTTTAGTTTTCATGGGTTTTATACAACACAAAGGATAGTTCCAACCAACACACCCTTTAAAAAAATAGTTGCATTACAACATCCCGTAAAAACTCCAATAATTATTTTCACATTTATTTCTTAAACTATTATATTAGTTCCATTTTACTTTTATTCCCTTTTTTTCTTCCACGGGGAAAAATTCACATAACAATTCTCCCTTTGTAAATTAACTATTGTCCTCAGTAGCACAAGATGCATCTATATCACAACTCAAAAAGTACATAATCAGTAATTGAATAAACAGATATTAAATACTTCAATATATAATACTTTGAATTGTTGTAACATAACCTACTTTGAGAATTTCAATCATTTAAGCTTTTGACAACATATCTATCAAAAGGGGAATATGATTGAATTGTCATAATGCAAGTGCCAAAGAATGTCCATTTAATATTAATCCAAAAAAAAAAAAATCATTTTCATCATCACTAAGATGGGGTAAATTTGTACGTAAGCAAGATAATAAGTTGGAACATTGTTTCTTCTAAAATAAAAAACAATGATCATAAAATAAAAAATTTAAAGTTTCAAATACAAAATCAAGTTATACAACATTTTCATCCAAAATACTTATTGATATACAAGATCATAATTGACTAGGTAGGTATGCTACTTGTTTGAAGAAATGAACAAGTTCAAGAATCATATAATGTTCAAAGCAAAGCTAAAAGGTGGATTTACTAATTCACAACTCAATGAATATTATTTCATAATCTTTAGTCAAATTATTCTTAGATATTCATAAAAATGATGTTTCCTTCAAAATATTTTGCCTTTGAAAATTATTAGACATGTTATGTTCTCTAAGATCTCATTACATATGACAAACTTTACCTAGGATATTATAGGATCCTAAGATGATGAAATCTGGCCTATCTTTGGTCAAGGGGAATTATAAGTGAATAAGAGTAAATTTTTTTAAAGATAGATTGAAAGGATAATATTTCTTTCATAAATTTGAAAAAAAATATTCATATTGATTCACCTTTGGATTCAATACTCTAGAAGAAGAAATCCAAGTATGTTGGATGTATACTATATAAGTCCAATAGAATGCACTTATGAATTCCCTTCTAACCCACTCTAATATTAGAGACCCTCCAAAATGATTGAAAAAAATATTAATTAAACCCCAATTTCTTGTAGAAGAGAACTCATACCGATTGAAATAGTTAAAAATCAAGATCAAGATCAAAGATCAATACTTAAGAAATTATACTTGTGGGTTCTGGAGAAGCCAAGGAGCTGGTTGTAGCCTATCGCCTGGCAACAATAACATCTTCTTGGCATGGCTATAAGGCATGGTTAGCATCACTGAAGCAAATATTTGTTGTTTGCAGCTAATGTTATTGTTGTTACAGACTTTGAAAAAAATATATCCAAATATTGTGCTTAAAGATCAGCAAACAATTTTGAATGATTTATTCTGTACTGTGGATATCAAATCAACAGCCTGTGTATTCCCTACTGTGAATTTCCACAATAAACTAAATAATTGCCAACTGTTTGTTGAATTGCCAATATCACACTTTCAGTTCAGTCTTTTCAGAAAAAAGCGTCAATCCACACTACCCTAACTCAAAATGCATGTTCAATTGAAAAAATGTTAAAATGTGTCGTTTATTGCAAGTAAAAAGGAATTACAACTTTCCACCAAATGTTCATAGATTACAGAGGAAATGAGAACTTCAACACTGGTTTTTAAAGTAAATTTAAAGTGGTTATAACTTTCTACCACGGAATAGAATTAATTGGAAGCAATGGTAAACAATTTCAAGTGAAGGCTTTGAAATTCAAAGAAAACTTAATATAAATTTTTGTTTCTAATTTTTTTTTTAGATTTTTGAGGAAGTTAAAAGAATTTTACTCCTATATTAAATTTAAATTGATTTCCACTAAGAATTGAATAATTAAAGGGGTGAAAGTTTTTTAACCATTAAGTGAAAGGTGGATATTTTATGAGAACCCTAAAATTGGTTTATTTCCCGAAGTTATTCCATTTTTCCCATTTAACCTTTGAGAATAAGAAATAGCCAAGAATTTCAATTGATGTATAAATAAACCATTAAGAATTAATTTAAATTATTATAATGTTTAATTTAATATATATAATTTTGTAGAAAATAAATGCAACATAATAATATTACTATTAGGATCTATACAAGCTCTGATACCAATTGTAACCTAACTAATTCCCAATAAAATTGAATATAATGAATAAATCAATAATTTGCATTCATTTACAATGGATTATGTAGAGAATAATCAATTAATTTCACTTTATTGCACAGTAAATACAAAAGATTTAAAACAATGTTTATTTCTTTTATTAATAAATACTTACCTTTTTTTAAATGTGCAGATAGTCCAATTGATTTCCTAGAGTGGATTTGGATTTAGTGTCTTCCATTTGTGAGAAATTGAGGAGAAACAGGTTCTTATTCAAAACCAAATAGGTTCTTATCCAGAACCAAACAAGATGCTTCTCAAGCATCTACACAGCATGCTCCAGAGTACAAGTACTCAACATGCACAATAGCCCTGGCCAAGACAATCTCAGGTGCACTCTATACCCCAAGTTGGACACACCCTGTGTGCCCCCTCCTCCAATGCCCACAGTCTACTCACCCAAAACCTCACTCTCAACAATCTTTCCAACAATTTCTTCTTTGTTTTCCCCATTTTATGTGTGTGTCCCCAAATTATTTAGTTTTCATGGGTTTTATACAATACAAAGGGTAGTTCTAACCAACACACCCTTTAAAAAAATAGTTGCATTACAACATCCCATAAAAACTCCAATAATTATTTTATCACATTTATTTCTTAAACTATTATATTAGTTCCATTTTACTATTATTCTTTTTTTTTCTTCCACGAGGAAAAAGTCACATAACAATAGACATTGGGGTTTGTAGTAGGGTGAAAAGAAAATAGTATGGTTTTGTTGCAAGTCCCCACAAGGGAAAGTGCTTGGCTTTCTCCTCTCCAAGTTGTGGTTACATGTGTGAAAAAATAAGGAAGACAAGTTCCCTGCTATATCTCCTCTGACCAACATCTTGACACAATTTAATTCAATTTTGTTTGGGAAGGAATGGGGGTTAACACCTAGTCTTTTGTATTTCGTTCTCCAGATCTTGAGGACTACTTAAAACCCATCAAACAGCACAGAAAATCCCAAAGCACAACTTTAAATATGTTCTTTGTTTAAGTTAGCATGTCTTTGTTCAGCACAACTTTAATTAGACAAATTATGAGCATTAATGTTTCCTATTGTTTGGTTCCAAACTCTACTCTCTCAATAGTACACTCAAGTCTATATTGTGTTAAATGGGATGTTCTTCATAATATTGTAAATGTTGAATCTCAACCTGGAATGTATTAATCTGTGATGAGTATGCAAACTTCACAATCAATAGAAGTTTCCTTCATAGTTCATGTACCCAAGGTCTATGCATCCAAATTTCTTGAGTGCATTTTTTCAAATAGTTCTTGCGCCTTCTCTATGTGTCCACATTTATTTGAGGCATTGTGTCAAATAGTTCTCACACCTTGTCTATGTGCCCACATTTCTTGGAGGCATTTTGTCAATCAGTTCATGTGTCATGTCCTTACTTACACATTTTGCATGTCAATTACATTAGCTTAATAATTTTGAAGGCTTCCTTGGGTTTACTCTTGCCAGTTGCATGTGCTTAAGAATTTTGAAGGACTTTCCAACTAATCCATTTTGTGCATATCCTGCAGATGTTGCAGCCAGTCAAACCACATTTCTTTGAGGAAATCTGTCAAACAGTTCATGTGCCCTATCTATGCTTCCACATTTTGCATACATGTCTGCCAAGGCACTTGCAACTACAACATCAGACATATTCCTCCATGATAACTAATACTTATCTCTACTTAATTATTTCACATATAATTATAGTAGATCAAAATATAATAGATTTTATTTTAATATATATAATTTACTTTCACATGTTATTTATAATTGAATGGAATGTATTCCTTAGATCTTAAAAGAAATAAATCATGTGATTTCATATTAGTAGACTTAGGGTTAGGTTAGAGTTTAATTAGGACAAGGTTTATGATTATGGTTCATAGGTTTTTTTAGAAGGTTATAAATAAGTATTAATCTCAATGGATTTTCTTATAGGTCACGACAAATGTTGTGGAAGAAAGTAATCAAAATGATCTACAAACTACAACATCAAAAGAATCTTTTGTCATGTACTTTTTATTATTTTAATGTTTGTTTTCTCTTAAATACAATTTCCTCGGAATCTGGAAAATATATATTTTCTCCTATTTAATACTAATGTCAAAGCAAATAATGATTTTTCATTGTCCAACTATCACTGCTATCTTCCATTCAATTTCATCCTTCGTATAGAGGAGTTGACTGTCCATTATTGGTTGAGAGAGAAGATGGTCAATAGAATTAACAATAATGGACCAAAACCTTAATTTAACCCTATATAAACTCTAACCCAAACTCTATTTTAATTGTAAACAAAATTTTACACTAACCCTATTTTAAAAGTAACACTAACCTTAACCCTAATACAAACCCTAATTAATTTTATAATATAAAAAATAAAATTAATAATACTTCTAACAGTAGTACAATAGACACCTTGAATATGATAACTCTCAGCATATTTTATATATATTAATATTTAATATATGTATACTAGTTTAATTATTTTCAAATTTTAAAAGATAATGATGTTAGGAACAAAGAATAAAAATAAAATTAAGAATACAACTATAAAATACTAAATTCTATTTCATTTCAATTATCACTTTAGATTGAGCTAGAAATTGAAAATGACGATACAAAAAATAAAAATAAAATTATTCAATGGTTTCTATTTTATCATAAATATAGTTGTGCTCTATGATTACTCATTTGAAGGAATGAGGTTGTTCATATCAATAGTGTAACAATTTAAGTAACCAATTTTTCATATGAAAATGACTTAGGAATATTGAATTTATAGACTTCTAAGTAGAGGGATCAATGGTGGAGATCTTCTAAGAGATCTTTTCAACATGACATCATAATAAACAATCTTTTCAACATAATAACAAGGGAGTAGAAATCACCACGCCTTTTTAAAGCTCCAACTGAATAATCTTCCCTTCTAACTTAATGGATCAAGATCGCTTGCAACTTCCACTACAAACAACCCAAATACCTCTACTAGCTTCTTTCTAGATCTCTCAACAAAACCAATATAAAATAAAAAGCAACACTCTCTATCTCACAATTCTCAACTCACTCACACAAAAATTGCAGCAGAATAACACAAGAAAAATCAAATTGATCAATGCAACAATTGGTAGAATGAGTACCTCTATTTATACTAATTTGTGAACAACCAAAGGCTACAAACAAGTTAATATTCATGCCACCTTTCTATCCTCATGCAATGACTCACCAAGTTAACTCAGTTTGCAACACATCACAGTCCTCACCATTTAAATGGCTGAGTCGACTTAATATAAAGGACAGCAAACTCAAAACAAGTTTTCTAATTTGAATTTCTTCACATAATGCTGCCAAGTTTGCTCTTGACTGAGCCTTAATACTATTTACAGACTTATGTGTATCTTGGAGACCTCTTATGCATTCCAAACACTTGCAATGTGGTGCCACATTCATATGTTGGCACCCACAATTATAGCACAGGTTTGACAGATTCAAAAGGCTTCTAAACAGTATTAACTTCCTTTCCAAACGTTTACATAGCAGAAAATAAACCCTTACGTTCCTTATTCAATTGTTGAATTGGTCTCACATAACTTCGTGCGAAACGATTGCAGAGAGCTTTGTCTTTGTTAATTGTTCCTTATGTAGTGTGTCTTCTCTGCTCGTGCCTCCCCTTTTTGTCGCCGTAACCATGTCTCAGGGTGCCCTGCATTTCTTTTAAGTAGCCTGCGCTCCTTATACTTTTTACCGTGTTACTTTCTGAAGGAAACTTTGTTGTATTGAAATCGATATATAAGTATACTTTGTTTGGAGTTGCTAGATGTGATTTATGTTGACAGTCGATGTTTATTTTCCCTTTCATTTTGATAAAATATGTCTTAAGATTAGCTTTTAAAATATACATGATTTATGAGAGAAAATTTAATGTAATCATTATAAACTTGGGTTCGCTGCGTAAGCTTCTCTTTAGGCATTCAATCTTACATATTCGATGCATTTTTGCTATGTGAGGCAATCGGCCTAATGCTTGCACCAACCCTCTAACTCTATGTCGCGCCTTTTTCCCTACATGGTATTCTCAACACAGTGTATGCCATGTTCTTCCTATGGTATATTTTTGGGTTTGGTATATTTATTAGTCAGCCCAGTTTACACTTGTATTAGGTGAGTTGCTTCAGTATAAATGAAATAGTGTAGCTTGATTTCTTTAAACTAAAACTTAGATATGTCGGAATTATACTGCTATCTTGATGGCCACTAGTGCTGAGATTCGATTTTGTCCTGCAAGTGCTAGATCTTGTTTCAATGGCTGGTAAACTTTGCATTTCTCTCTTGTAAATACTTACTCTGTATGCCAGCCCTTATTTTATTCTGCGTCTTTATTTCTATGATTTTTACTTAAAGGTGGAGGGTGGGTATTTGACACCATGTGTGTATTCGTATATAAACCTGACATTGTACTTTCCGATAGAGGCATTCGATGCCTTTACAATTTGTAAATATATATTTGATCTATTCTCTTAGTGTATGCTTACCGATGGATTTATGTTGTGCTTGGAATCTGATTAAAATGCATAGTTTTTGGTATTTGGTTTTATTTTGATGGTTAGTTCTTTTGTTTGGCATTTGAGATATATATATATGTGTGCGCGCACGTGCAAATAAATGTTTAATATATTTAAGTTGAAATATAATGTGTTATCAATAGTTTCTCAATTAGAATATATGCTTATATAAATGTATACATGTATTTGTATTACAATGATAGAAAAATAATATTTTTGTCTTAGTAATTTATTGATTTTATTAGATAAATAAGTAGAGGAGTTCAATAGCGAAATTGATTTATTTATATTTAGTAAGCTTATTTATGTCAATTTTCATTGTAGATAAAATTAGTTAACCTATATTATTGAATGGATATTACCTTATGATATCATTTGTTAAGTTGTGTGAATATAAGTAAATTATTAGTTTACAATTAATAATTGATTTATTTCATGTTCAATAAGTTCAACAAAAGGGTTTATAAAGTGAAGTGGTATATTGGGTTTGGTATAATTAAATGGATATCTAAACTAGACTTCTATGAAAGATTATATGTTAAGACTTGGAATTGGCCTTAAGTGTACATATAAATATTTTGAGTGCTTGGATTAAGTGATTAGGTTAGTGAGTAAAATGAAAGTGAAATAATTTTGGTCTTCCCGATTATAGTGTGGCAACCTGTGTGTCTTGAATATGGAAGGTGAGCATTATAAAATGTGGAAGTGATGTTTATTTATGGAGTTGTCCATGATTGCTCGTTTATTATGTATTTGCTTTAAATAATGTTTTTTCTTGGTTGCAATATTTGGTTGTTTCCTTGCACAGCGAATTATGTGTGAGATTTTGGAGTTTAAATTGATTTTGATTATTGTGGTCGATTTTGGGAGCTTTTTGTGCCAAATGGTTATTGAGAGACTTCCAGAGGCTTGGGGAAAATGGCTTGAGTTTTGGTTTCACGTTTTTTTTGTCATTTTGAAAGTGGATTGATTTTGTACTTGGATTGTATCATGAGGGTATTTAGCCTTGCACTGTTTACTTGTCATCATGATTGGGAATTGTGAGTGAGATGGTTCATGCCATGCTCTGGAAATGTGCTTTTTGTGGCTTCGGTTTTAGTGTGCACGATGGCTCTACCCTGTTTGATGTGTTGGGTCTCTAGTTGTAGTAGGGGGAGAGGCTTTCAATGGGGTTCGACACCCAAAGTTGTGGTTAGGGTAACTCATTGAGAGTTTCTTTAATCTAGTGATAACTTAAAATGAATTAGGGGGTTGGGTAGTTCAAATTAATCAAGATAATAGTATGCCTTGCTCATGGCTCAAGTGCTCGTTTAGGCTTGAGATGAGTGGGAAGGCCTAGAATGGAAAGATCAACTGCCTTGTCTTCATGAAATGTATGTTGATTCTGCATTAGTTAGAGTGGGGGTCGGGGATTGGTTGAGGTTGTCAAGGTAACCCAGAATGGGGGTCGAGACTTAGGAAGATTTGCATTGGGTAACCCATATCAAGCTATGTGATGACACTCTTCCCTATAGCAACCTTGTATGCCTTGTTTGTTTTCCCCTTGTTGTTCATGTACCTCTGGAAGCGGTTGTTCTTTATGTTTTTTTTGTTACTCTTGTATGTTGGAGTCTTGTTAGCCTTGTCTACTTAACTGCTTGTGTAGTGGGTCCTTATTGTCATCTCCTAGTACAAGGGGTGGACCTTAGGGTTCCACATGGTCGGGTGGAATGTGCTATGCACCCCATGGGTTTTCAATTAATGTTTGTGAGCATGGTTGTTGTACCTTTGCAAAGATTCCAGACCTTGTACCAGACTTGAGATAGTGTTGATGTTATGTAATGTAATCATTTCAGTTGTATCTTATCATGTATCAAATGTATCATTCCCGTTGTGTTGTTGGGAGGTATTGATGTAATTATGTAATCATGAACGATGCACCTTTATGTAATAAGAGCGATGTATGTACTCCTTGGGTTTAACATTTGATCATTGGTGGATATCTATTTAATATGATGTATGGACGTATGATGTTCATTTACTTAATGCAATGGATTTATAATTAACTTTTGTGGGTTGGTTAATCTTAGATGTTGGATTATAATATGTTAGGAATGTATACATGTATTGTAGTCATAATACCCTAAAGGACATAGTTAGAGCATATGTATGTGTAGTTTATATTCTATGTTAGTTGATAGTATGATCTATATGTTGATTCACTTATTTTTTTAAATGTCATAATTGTTAGTTAGATGTGTTGTCCCTTAGGGTTTCCTGGCAGGGAGTTACATAAAACACATTCACATTTATTGAAGCAATTTACCAAACTAGGTAATAGTAAATAAATAATAACACATAGGATGTAATAGTTTTGGTTCATGTTGGAGTCCTTGTAACTATGGTGAAATTATTTGAACCAACCTTTTACTCTAAGTCTTAGTACTTCATATTTATGTTTATATATTTTTTAGTAGAATTATTTATGACCTAAGGGTTTACATTTGTTTTGTTTTGATTTAATATTGTTGACTTGTTCTTTATTTTTGGTCACAAATTTACTTTAAAATCCCTAAACCTTAGGTATTTGGTACTAATACTAAAAACTTTAGCTTAACGACCATATGTATTTTTTATTATGCTTTTGAGTTGACCAATTATTATTTATCCAAAATAAATTAAGTGGTAAACTTATAATGTAAGGTTGACTAATAACTTGATAGTGAGTCTAGGGGCACCACCTTCTTGTTGGTTTAATAGAAAACAAATTGAAGCCACATGAAACTTTCTAACTAATCTGGGACAATAGTAGTGCTAAATAAATAAGATTATATGGTTTAATAGAAAATAAATATTACACAAGCAATGACACAACACATTTGACATAACATATACCATGGGAAAGCCATATTGTGAAAAAAACCTATCCTTTGAAACTTCAAACCAATATATTTCTAGTAACAAAATGGTTACAATTTAATACCAAGCTCTTATCTTTCACATGATATCAACACCAAGTCTAGTGATATTCTGCCAGTATAACATTACTACAACTATAAGTATATAATGCCTCCATCCCAAGCACCAAATATATAGAGAAAGCTCAAACCAAAAAGCTACAAAGTGTTTTTTTCCAAAATCACAAGTAATGAATCCATAGATTAATATGGAACCCAATTCTTAGTGCAAAATATAATGATCGTTTTCATGATGGGTGAATAAGATAAAAAAATATAGTATAACTCCTACATCATTAGTATGATATGTTCATAGAGATATGATATTATAAATGTATATAGGACAATGGATATGTAAACATGTAGCATACATCCCTTAATTATATTGGGTTATGTGGACAACTAGTGTAATTAATTTTATTAAGTAATTAAAAGATGTTGGGTCTCTAAGTGGCATGGGACCAATACATAGACATTCAAAGATCAATTCCTCTCTTAAATGGATATTTTATTATCTCCCTAAGGTTTGTAGGGTATTCGGTCTTGGTGTGACTAGATAACCCAAAGGTAAATAAAATGTTATTTTTGATAAAGAGGCCTACTTAGGATTCCTTTTGGAGTTTCTTAGAGGTCAAGCTAATATTAGATTTAGGGGTTTAAAATCTAAGAAAGTATAGAGAAAAATGATTCTCATAAAATTTAACCTATTTAGTGTATTCATTCATGATAAGAAATAAAAAATCATAGATACCACCTTATGAAGAGACTATATTTTACAAGAACAAATATATATAGATATTTTTACCCATATATTAACAATAAATTATTTCTACAAACTACATGAGTTGAACTAAAAGAAAATAAATTAGGTATTCTAACTTCTTTTAAAAGAAAATAGAATATATTGAGGGTTGGAATAGATAATCCTTATATTATCTCAAGAATGGACTTGTGTCAAGGATGAACAAGTTTCTAGTTAACCAATCCTTTTCTCAATCTACTATCAAAACTAAAGTAAAAAAAGTTGCTATCTCCAAACAATAAAACAACTACAACAATCCAAAACTATCAATCACCATATACATGCACATAACATAGTCTTAATCACTAATAATTTGTAAGAAATTTAAATATTTTACTTAATATTTTATTAAAATTAAATCTCTACATCACAAGAACATATGAAAAGCTCTTAAGATAGCAAAAGGGGGATTACAAGTTCTAGCCGTAGTTACACTAGAAGAGTTTTAGAGATTCTATTATCAAATATATCTCCTTTTTTTCCTTCTTCTTACATACAAGAGAGGACATTGTATTCTTCTCTTACGATTTAGGTATAACCAACTTAACATCTTATAACCTTATTGGTTGTCGATGCTAGTTACTTCATATTCACATGGGTTTTTTCATTTCAATCCACACTCTTTCTATTATAAACCATTCGCTTTATACAAAAAATAATTTCTCGCAAGTCATATTGTATGGAGATTTTCTCATACAAGAATGTGTCTTGACAATTTAAGTCATATTGTATCAATAGAGTGCCTTAATGGTATGCCTATTTGTGCCTAGAGGTAGGTCAAATTTTTTATTCAAATGGTAAAGATTCAATATAAAACTACAACTAGGAATTGTAAATGACTTAGACTTTAATGTTCCAGATGATTAGAGAGTGGACCATAAATTGTGGATCTAGGTACAATTTGAAAATATAAGTAGTGGTTAAAATTTTATGAAATAGATTCATAAGAAGAGTACTAGAACACATAATCAATTGATTATTTATCATGGAAGGATGAAAGGCCCAATGTAAATTTACTAGGAATAATAACAAATATGTAATTCATATGTTTTACAATACTATGTTAGAGGTTTGAGGTTCCATGTAATAAAACTTTAGCCAATGGAAAATGAAAATACACAGAGCATGGAAAGCTTTCATGTGAATGAATGAACTACATATAAAAAAAACATAAATTTACTTATTCAATTGTTTAAGCAAATAATCATTTCATAGTATACTCTAAATAAATGTTCATGTTTGAACTCAATTTTTCATAGAAACAAGGTCACACATATAAGAGGTCAAGGGCTTCAGGTTTGTATATAAATTTAAAGGTTTTCTTATAGCCTCACAACTAACCTAAGGGTCCAAGGAAAAAGTGTAGTGGTGAAATACAATGGGCAAGAAGAGATCAAAGGGTTTTCTCAAAAAGGTCTCAAAAATTTAGGAGGTGCAAGGATAGGAAGTCCAATAGCAACATTTGTGTATAAAAGGCAAGTCCACATGCACAAAAAAGTGAAGGTAGAGGGCTAAAGTATAGGTCAATACCATAACTTATACATGGAAATAAGAGGTTGGTAATTGGACAAAAAGGCGTAGAGGTTTGATGTGAGGCTACATGCACAAGACACAATATGTAAGAGGAGATTATAAGTCAAATAATGAAGGATTCATAGAGAAATGAGGTATAAATTTTGTAGGTGGGAAAGCAAGAATGTGATTGAATGTGTAATACATGGAAATCTTACTAAGGAGTCCTTCAAGGAGATATGGGATGTGTATTTTTGAAGTAGGACTACAAGCATGGGATGTAAGGTGTAAGAGAACATGAAAAATCTATCAAGGCTTCATAAAGATATAGGGTGTATATTTTTTATGCAATTCTACAAATGGATTAGTTGGTTAGATAGTTTGAAATTTTATGAAGATAATATGAGCGAAAGTAGAAAGAATTTAAAACTAAAAAATTGCATGGGAATCCCACAATGCTTAGAGCTATAGATTAACCCTCCTAAGTCATCAAACATTAAATTTTTAACTCCTAGACAAGAAATAAAGGCTAAGAGAGATAAAACACAAGCCAAAGCATAAATTGACCAACAAGGCCCTTTGACTTGAAGATTTTAGTGATTGTCAATGATGGTCCAAGTAAAGGATGAGGACCAGCTTGCAAACACAAAATAAACTCTAGGTTCCTCCCTCTAAGACTAACACTCAAACACAAGAAAATAAGGGGTTATAAATAGTGGTTCCCTAATTCGACTCAAAATTAGTTAAGATCTTGCAAGAGAAAGAATAAATGGTGACTTTATTAGGGAATGCTCCTAGAATTCAAGGATAAGTGATTATATTAAAGAGATATATTATTATATAATAATGTGATTTAATATATAATATATAATATATTGTTTATTATTTTTATTTAATGTGATATAATATATAGTAAATATATTTATCTACTATATTTATTATATATCTGCTATATATTGTATTTACTATATAATATATAATATAATGTAATATATTTACTATATAATATAATGCATTATATTTACTATATTATACAATATTATATTATAAATTATGATACATTATATTATAAATATAGTATAATATAATAGTAAATATAGTAATAATAGTATAATATACTATATTATATTTATTATAGTACAATATAGTAAATATAATACATTATATTTACATTATATAGTAAATAAGATTTTTTTTACTCTATATTTAGTATATAATGTTTACCATATACTATATAATATATTTACTATATAATATAATGTATTAATATATTACAATATACTAAAAAATATATTATATCATTATGGTATATGATATATTATAAATTATGACATCTTATATTATAATGAATAGTAATATAATAATATAATAATAAAAATATTATCACATTATTTTGTATTATATACTAATACATTATATTATATATTATTATATTATATCATATTATATTATATAATATTATATTTCATTATATTATATATAGCATACTATATTAATTATATATTACATAATATATTATATAAATATAAATATAATATATATTAATATATTATAGTATATATATTTATATAATATAACTATATATAATATAATAATATATTATATTTATATAATGTAAATACATATAATATTTTATAATAAATATAAATATAATATTACTACCAAAGTAGCTTTGTTATCTATTCTATTAGGAGCGCGCTGAGGCAAGACTAATCCCTGCGGGGGGGAATCCACAGCCCACAAGCAGTTCCCCCTCTTAAACTCATAAGCGGGAGTCGACCCTGAAACCAATGGGGAGCAAACCCACAGCCCAAGCCAACTCCGCTACCCATGCAGGCTATCCATGTGACTATATTAATATTATTTAAAGGTGTTTTATTTTCAGAGTTCTCATTTAATAAATAATTCAAGTATCAAGACGACCACATTTATTTATGTTCATTACTGCAACCGAAGCATGAAAATATTTTTTTCTGGATTTTCCAAGATGCTCTGTTGATATTGCCATCCAATACAGACACGAAAGATCCATCTGCTTCAATTTTTAGACTAATATAACGTGTTAGAAATGTACTCTTCAGAGCTTCCAATATTAGGCCTAAATTTGCAGTCAAGAAAATGTTGCCAATCAAACAATGAGTTGCCCACTAAAATTAAATCTGTTCCCAGTTTCTCATCATAGAATGCATTGTTACTAGCATTGATACTAACACAGTACACAAACTTGAATCGCAGAGAAAAGAATAAAAGAAGCTACAGTTACAGACCTTGCATTTTTTATACAAGAGTCTAAGACATGTAAATTACATGTCATTTAACATTAACATATGAATTCATGTGAAGACCTCAATAATTACACCCTATATCGTTTGCAGATGGCATGGAATATCAAGTGATATATGTCTTGTCAATGTCCACACGTGAGTTTTAAAGATATCAAGCATTCAGTGAATTGAAACAGTACAAAAAGGATATGAAGCATCAAATATAGTCTTATTGTCATATGTACATAACCACACAGATATTTTTTACAAAAGACCAAAAGAATTCAGACTGAAAACAAATCATCAAACAGCGATCTTCTCTCTCCAATTTTGAATTTAATTTCCACTACACATTATCATCCCAAAATTGTTAGTCTCAATATAGTGAGAACCTGACAAGATATTAACAAACAAATAGAAGAAAATGCAAACGTCGACACTGACAAATTCAAGAAAAATTATATCCCTATTTGTTATCATTGTCTATTAGAATTTCAGAAATAATAGCAATAGGCGCTTCTCCTTATCAACAAAAGTTTGTCTCAATTTTGCTTTTTTTGTGCCCATTCAACATAATTGTCCAAAACCGAAGGCCAACCAAAAAATGGATCGTAATTCTCAAAGTTTGGATAATGGATCTGTAAAAGAACAAATAACGAAATTAACAATCATCATATTTCTCTACAGAACAAAAGATTGTAGGCTGGCATTTAACCAAAGGGAAAAATAGACCATTGTAAATATGATCAATACCTGTTGAAAAAATCGTAAGAAGGAACTCCATTGGTCAAGATTTATACCCCTGTACTCCTTCTGATCCTGAAAACATGAAAAAACTTCCATAGGAAAACAGCACCAAAAAACAAGCAGCTTGTTATCAAGAAACTAGAAATTCCAAAATATCGAAAGAGGTATCTCAGAATCATTGTAGTACTCCAAGAATATGGTGATGCACACCTAATTTGGCATTTTTCTCAAGTTAAATGTTTCCCTCCATGGAAAATACAAACATAGACAACAATCTTATATATACGAAATGTTGGAACTTCAAAAGCAGGAGATTTAGCTGCTTTCCCTTCAAACTTTAAAATTCCTAATCATGCTAGAGAATTTTTCTTCAGCCATGAGACTTCAATTGTAAGTGGATTGTCATATTTTATAATTGGTACTAAAAGCTTAAGATTTATGCAATGCTGTGAGCGTTGTGAGGTTCCAACTTTTTGTTTGAAGTAAGGGAAACAACTACAATTTACCCTAGTCAAAAACCAAAACATCCATAAGCATTAGTTCAACAAATACCAGCAACCAAAACCCCATAGGCAAATTCTTCAAAACAATGGAGCAGGATCAAGATTTTCACAAAATGATTGAATTAAGGAGTAAAACTTGCAAGTATGAAAATAGCTATCCCTTTCTATAACGAATTTGTTGCAATGGATCCAGCATATGAAAACAGTAAGGTTGATTGCAGGCTTCCTTTTCTGAGGTGTCTGTGTGTGTTTGGAACTAAAAAGAATAGGCTAAGGGTTTGTTAGAAAATAAGCACACCTTTAGAAATTGCAGCAAAGATTCAACCTGAGGAAGATAACGCTTCCATAATACCAGCTTCAGCAACTGACAAGCACTTTCCATGTCTAAAACATTTTGCCGTTCCTCTGTACCAGAAAACATGTAAGGAAAAAGTGACAAAAACTAATACATCCTCAAGATTTGGATAGGACAGGATATTCAAAAGTTTGCAAAGCACATACCTGTCAAAGAGTATCGAAATGAGTAATCAAAGAAGTCCTGAAAGCTTTGGAGTTCCATGAACTAAGCCGCATCCACATACAGTAAACGTCAGACAGACCTTTATCCGCTTAAAAATATGTGAGATTCAACGTGTGCATATGTTCATGGCTTCATAATCTCATTCACATATTTGACATTCTTAAAAGGTTTGTACATTCCTATACCTCTGGATCCAAGGCAGCGAGCACCTCTCTCAACTTGCCAATGCTATCAACATTCAATTCTTTGAAGCCTCTGCGCCACTCTTCCTGTAGCACAGACAACAACCAAAGAAGAAATATCAAAATATCTTTACAAAGGACAAACCACAGTTGACAAATGTTCATGGAAATTTCATTTTAATTAAGTTAAACAGCATACCAATGTAAAATATGCCTGATTTGCAGCTTTCATCTTCCTGAAATAGATTTTTGGTTTATCAGAATCGAGATGCCAGATACAGTTTTAAGAATGATTAAATCCAAATCCATTTGACTTACCATGCAAGGATAAGCACTCTAACATCCAGTATCTCAACTCCAAGATCCATGCATAATCTCTCTATTTCTTGAGGACTGTTCACCATGACAAATGTCGGATCATTCCAAGAATCATAAAATGATGTGTTTATCAAATAATAAAGAAAAAATCAATGCGAACTCACCCCTTGCTCAGGGCTTCTTGCCATTTGGAAGTCTAGATCGCTCACAAGAATCAGAAAATAACAATCCATGCCACTAAATGTAAACTTATGACCTCTTCACTTCTCAAAATCTATATACTAATAGAAAAAAGGAATTTGCTTCTTCAATAATATTAAACTGAGATATTCAACTAAAGTCTAGAACTAAAGAATAATCAACATTCCTCCAACAGTATAAGCCTCCAATTTTCTTAATGACATCATGAGGCAAAATTTATTTCTAAGTTCTAACTTTGTTCAACCAAAGTGAATTCAACTAGTTTTTAAAGGAATGAAGACGGGTGGGGTGGAATAGGAGACCTTGATTCCTTAATCAGGCAGACTTGTTCTTCAAGTGTTGGGATGTAACATTTAACAATAACCCTATGACACCTTGTCTTAACCTAAAACTAATTGTAATGTTTGGTCTTATAAGCAATTTGGATTGAACAAAATTCAACTAGTTATGGCAGGAAGATTGATGCTAGATAACTCCA
Source organism: Sequoia sempervirens (assembly GCA_007258455.2). NCBI lineage: Eukaryota > Viridiplantae > Streptophyta > Pinopsida > Cupressales > Cupressaceae > Sequoia > Sequoia sempervirens. The sequence goes on along the minus strand of VDFB02000015.1, from coordinate 460,830,563 downwards.
AACCCTAAATTGTCAATTCTGTTAAAGGGATGTGTATGGGTATATATATCTATATATAGATATGTATCTGTATACATATGTATGTATGTATTTATTTGTAAATTATGGGTATTTTAATACATTTTTTATACTCTATAATTCATAATATTATATATATGATGAATTATGTATTTATATATCTATTAAAAATAAATAAAAAATTATAATTTTATAAATAATAAATATATATAATAATAATTTTATAAATGTTTTTATTTTATAACTTAATTAATATTAAATATATAACAGTTATATTCTTTATATAAAAACCTTTTTCAGAGTGACTTAGAAGGAGATCTAGATTATTAGAAGTGAGCGTGAGCAGGATAGAAGGCCGTCTATCCGTCTAGCTGTTTTTTAGGGCACTCCAATGCTCTCTTCCTTGACCGGAACATCAACTCTGGAAGCTCAACCAATGGGCCTTTTCCAGTAAAGCTCAACCACCACAATGAAAATCATTTGTGGCATTCCTCATATGGTGGTTGTTTGTCATTCGAATTAAATATTTAACAGTAGGTATTGTTACAGAAGCAACAGAGAAAGGCTTCATTGCATTGCAGCTGAGAATAATGACAGCTGCAGCAAATGGACTGTTGTTTTGACCTTTTTTTACTTTGTTTTGGCATTTTCTCTGGAAAAAGTCCCGCAAGATTCAGACAGGGCACAGCCCTGCTGCCCCAGGTACCTGTGGATGTGTCTGCCTGGGAAGGCAGGGCCATGTCCTGGCTGCCCCGTCCATGCTCCAGACGCCAGTCTCACTCCCACTCCCGTTCAGTTCAGCAACGGGATCCAAAATAGGAGAACCTGATAACGTAGCCCAGACCTTTATATGTTTACCAGGAGTTGCTTCATATGGTCCAAATTTGAGACAAAACCATGCTAGAGATAATCAACTCAGCAGCTTTTCATTAGGAAATCATTCAGTTAGAGGCAAGCTATTGGCTCCCAAATAAATTGATGTGTAAAATATTCTGTTCCAGATGCAGGTAGCGGAAATTAGCACGTGAATGGTCAAAAGAAAGTATTTTCTTTTGAAATTCTGAGGCGGTTGGCGTCAGTTACTAAGATGCAAGTAGTTTCATGCATGTTCGCAATTTAAAGGTTTCTTGTGTGAGGGGAACTGTACAAAAGTAAACTCAAGAAGACTGATAACCACTAGTATGCAAAACTAAAATAAGAGCATATTGCTAAAAGCCAGCTACATAATTTCAATACAGGGACACCAGAAGCATGCCTTTTTCTAATCTTTAAACTATGAATATGGTAGGAGAGATAGGCCTGTGTCTATTAGCAAATAGTAGAGAACTCTTACCCTATCACATCAGTTGATTCCTTCCCTGCATATTGCTTGAATAATGCATCTATTTTCTCAAACTGCTTAAGTTCACCTGCCATGAATCATTAGTGAATAAAAGAAAAAAATCTAGCATACAAATTGCATTATACGTGCAACACTGAAAAAATATAAATAAGCAAATAAGCATGTCACACCGAAGCCAAAATACTGTGTGTATAGCCTTGTTCCATGGGGACATATACCCCCCATCCATGTTTCCAAGATGGGAAGATCTTGGGGACGCAAGGGAAATTACTACCCAATATCCCAGCACTGCTGCCACGCACCCAGGGACATTGATATCCCCTTGGTTTGAGGACACCTTTCAGACTCCAAGACATCCAAAGGACTCTTGGGAGTCTCCTAACCACACTTGGACTTGCAGGCACCCCTCACAAAAATAAGTGAAAAGGTCAATATTTAAAAAATAAATAAAAAGTGTTTTCAATTTGCATGCCACAAACCCTAACACTAATGGTCTATAGGCCCAATCCAAAACCTAAGCACTTACAAAACAAACTTATAAATAGGCATCTAAGCCTCATTCCAAATCACTCCCAAATTTCAACAAGAAGTTGTAAGAGTGAGAAAGATTGCAAGTGAGAGCATTACGAATAGAGAGAGTAAGAGCAAGAGAAGAGCGTGTGCAAAGACTTCATTGAATCATCAATCCACCGTAATCAACACATTCTTCAAGCATCTAGGCAAACTTTGGCCCTTCATAACAGCTTTTTTTTTTAATTTAGTAATTTTAGTTGATAATTTAGTAATTATGTGATGTCCCCATTTTTAAGGCCAAATCGACATTTGGAATAATTAATTAAATATTAAAATAAGTCCTTACTTGTTCTTGAAGACTTATTAATTATTTGATAAATTAATTATATTAATAAATTAATAAAGCTTTTAATAAATCAGTTGGAGCAACTGAATGTTGGGGAGTTTTAATGCTTTGGGCGTACAGAATAGATATAACGGAGAATTGATTGATGTTTGGAATTTGGTTAAGAAGATCTGACAACAATACCTCTCAAATGATGAAAGCCTTGGCTGGACGAAAACCCAGTCAGGTATTTGAGATTTATATCAGTCTGTGAGACTAGAGAATTGGTAGTGTATATCTGCATACATATTAGAGTCGATGGATTAATTGGATATCATCGCCAACACCTCAATATATTATTAACGGGTTTCTGGAGTTATTTATCATGGTTGCCATCGATTATTATTATACTAAGCCAATATTCATAAACAAAGTCACCTGGAGACATTCTGATTGATTCATGCATACGGGGCTATACGCAAGGCATAATAGGAAATTGTGGGGCTTTGAGTTTGTGGGAAGGAAATAGAACCAGTACTTCCAGGGATTGATGGGAGTTAAATATTATTGAAGAACGGGAAAACCAGTGTAAAGATCATATCGTTTTCATGTATACAGGTGTATACGAGATGCTGAGTACATTACAGAGTAGGCGTTCACAGAAGTCTCTTACATCGTTGCTGGCAATGTTATGCTTCCAGAGTCTTCAAAATCCGATAGCAAGATTGAGCTGAATGTGTCAACAATGATTGTTGGCATCGGAGAACTTTAGGAACGTATAATCCCAGACAGATTCCAGACATTGGAGTAAACCACAAATTATCAGGTTCACAATCTTATTATTATTTATTGGAAACGTTCCTCATATATCTGTGTTTCCTGAATGAAGGCCTACGAGTATGTTAATTTTGTTTCTTGGATGGTGTATATCGTATAAGGTAGATTATTATTGGATGGTCTATATTGTGTAAGGATCGTCGTATTTGGTAGGACCTTCAACCATCACCGTATGCTATTAATCATTATATGGAGGCGTTATTCCTGAGACCGAATTGATGAAAGTCTATTCTCGGAAGTTTTTTACCGCCACATAAAGTATTGGAAGCACACAGCTGACGTGGGAAGTGGAGCGATCTGAAGTATCGGGGTCTTCATAAGTGTTGTCGAATTCATTCTATTATTTCCTATAGAGCTACAAAATGTTTGTCCTATATATGTTGGTCAAAGATGTGTCTCATGCTCATATTCTGGACGGCAACTTACGGGTATGTTTTATTCCTTATGGTGTCTACTGAACAAAAATTTAGTGTTTACATTGCCGGTTTCTTGTAGCCTTATGTTATGCTCAATATATATGCCTAGACGAGCCGAATGTTTATTATCTGAAATATAGGACAGAATATAATTGTTCACATGTAAGATTCTATTCTGAACATATGAATTATCATATTTGATGTGATGGTCACATGTATGGTCTATTTGCCTAGATACTAAATATATAAGAGTGGTTGTATGATCATACTAAGAACACAATTGGGAAATTGCAAATATTTGTTACTGTATTCTGCATATATGAGAAAGACAATTGTTATTGTATTTTGTATATATCAAAAAGACAACCAGATTAGTTTGAAAAACATCGTTTTCAAACTTGGGCAATCACAATAATCTTGATCTATGGGGTCAAGGTTACTCCAGTGGTATCAGAGCCATTATCCTTCCAGCCTGAGGGAAAAACCAGTTTGCTTTACTTACATCTTACATCAATGGCTAGAAATCAGAATGGACGATTGTTACCTACTTTCCTTCTTGCCTCACCAATTCAAGAAAAGAAGCCCAGTTGGCAGAAACTATTCAAAGATCTGGCTCATTCACAATACAAGATGAATCTTGATTTTCTGCAAACACATCAGAAGCTAAATCATGTTTTGCAGCATCTTGCAGATTCGCTGTCAAGAGAATCTCAGTTTCCTAATGTCTCATCCACACCTATAGGTATAGAAGCGCATGATCTATTTGTACAAGAGGATAGTGAAGCTACAAGGGAAGTTAGCAGAAATCTTTATGAGGAATTTGAGAAACATGTTGATGTATATGAGAACACAAGGAAAAGGTTTGGTAATGATTCTAATGTGCCATCATCATCCGTACAAGAAGAATCACATGAGGCTTCTACAAAAGAGGCGAACATGAGTCCCCTTGACATAAAGTGCACTAGCTTGGAGATGAACATTGATATTGATAGTTCTAATAAAAGGTATGGATTCCAATGTTGTGCCCTTGTCCGATCACAACTCTGTCCAATCATTCATGGTTGAAGATTGTAATACATCCACGAGTGAGTTGGCTGAGTCTAATGTTGACAAACCTTTTACATATGAAGATAAATCAGAGATGATAGTTCGTGGCAGCCAAGGTCACTTTGATGATCGGGAACAAAAGCCTTTGGTATTGGAAGATTTGGGTGATCACTTTATGGTAAAGGAAGAAAAGATAGTGAAAGTGTTATTAAGGATGGATAATACACATAAACACATTGAAGGCCTCATGTGGACAGCCCAAATTGAGGAGAGATAAAAAGGATCGTGTAAGAACACCCCCTGCTCTAGACTGATTTTTGTACTTTTTTCACTCAGTGTAATTTTGTCAAACAGTTGGCTTGCAAGCTGACTACTGGTTTTCTGAATTGGTTCTTAATTCGCAATAAAATAAATTGGATAAATTGATATTTGTTGAGTGGCTTTCAGATTTCATTCAATATGGAAAAATCACACATAACAAATACTAACAACAACAAGATTAATGCTGATAACACTTATTTAATTCCAACTCCAAGCATACAAATCAGATTCGAACAATGTTACAGACCTGGGAATGTCTTCAAACTCGTAATGACACACAAATATGCTTCAAACTTATGTGGAAGACTATATGATAATGAAACAAATTCAAATCTGAACTCCACAAGTCTGAAATCTGCCCAAAACACTGTTCACGCACTGTAGCAGCACTGTAGCAACTCACAAATCTTCACTATCACCTTTGAATCTGCTCCTAATATCTTCTCCAAATCTTCCCTTTGAAAATCTAATAAGCCCAATGTGTTTCCTGAATGAAAACACAATAAATTCTCCTGACTGTATCTTGCAATAGCGAGAAAAATGTTGACAAAGAGGGATTTCGTCCTCCAAGCCCAATAATCAAATTCCTGAGAAATCCAATAGCATAACTTTCATGTCATCCAAGCATGCTGAAAGTGAGCTCTCCAATCCATTTTATAACTTCTTCATAAGAGTTTACTCACTTGTCTTGTCAATGTGGGATAATTAAACACTTTAATATTTTATCCCTCTTTTAAGTGTACCATGTACTTTTAAGTGAAAGGGGACATTTAATATTTATAACATATTAATTTATAGTCCCAATATAGTCATTTATTAAACAAAGTTAAATATTTTAAATTTAACTTTATATCTCGCCTGAATAAATAAATATTAAATGACTATGAATTATTGCCATCCATCTGAATATTAACCATGAAGTCAATGATGTCGCTGAAGATCTAAATCATCCCAAAGTGACTTACTATAAATAGTAAGTGCGCCAAAACTACATCAAAACATCTCGGAATGACCTACGACTGAAAATGCCTAGGCAAATATCTACCAAGATCCCTTTTGTGTCCTAGTTAGCCTACGAGACCATGAGAAAATAGGCTAACGACAAACCTCATACAATATGTGCTAGAAAGGGGACATTACACATCGGTAACAGGTATTACTCACAAACACTTGCATTCTATCAAAGAAGCATTGGAATTGATGAAAGATGATTATTTGCAATTACTCAGGGATAGAGATATGGCTGTCAAGTTGGTGAGAGACAGAGATAGGGAGATTGTTGATCTTTTCCTTCAGTTGAGTGGAGCTCGTTACTCAATGCACGAAACAGAAAATCAGATGTGTGTTGCAGCCACCTCTCAAGAGCAAAAGGACAATGTGAGAGGTGTGGATCTTGAACAATTTGATGAAGGGTTTGAAGAGCTTCATAGGAATGAACTTGTGAGTTATGAGGGTCAAATTGCTTGTGAAAGAAAAGAGATGCAAGAAGACACCAATGAAAGGGACAGAATTTTCTTGCAGCCTTGGGACAGCTGTATATGATGGAGAGACATGCAGATTTCAGACTTTTGAACCAGCAGTTGATGAAGAGCAATCCTCATGGGTGGAGGAATCTGAAAGGACTATAGGGTTTGATCTTCAGTGCAGCCTTCTATCTCCATTTATGTATGTGATGACAGGTCTGAGTTGTGAGCAACTTGATTTTGACTATCATGGCAGTCAAGATGAAGATTTCTTTTTGACATTACCACCTCTTATCACATGGGAAAGACCTAGCAAGGAAGAAGCGTTTGAGGATTCCAAAGATGACACGGAGAAGGTGGAAGTAAGGCAGTTCGAAAGAATGAATGAAGAGTGGATACAAAGAGCCAAGAAGGCTAAGTTGGTGGTTTCCCATGCAAGACAACACCTACAACAAATCAAAGAACAATTCAAACACTTGGACTCTGCAAGACAACAACAGGAGCTTACCTTAAGTTCCTGTTTCTGCAAGAGGAAGATGTTTTAGAGGTTGAGCATGGGACAAGCCTCTTATGACAGCCAAGCGTGAAGAACAAACAACTTTGTATGAATCAGGAAATTCATACTATTCACTTGATGATAGTTGGGTTGATGGAACATGTTATTTGTAGGGCTTGATGAAGACATCAATCATGTTGGAATCAGTTAGAAGTATGCCTACATGTTTTGAATTAGTGCAAAGTGCTATGGATACATGGTTAGATAAGGCCACTTTTGATTCAGATTGGAGTGTTATCAAACTATTTATTGTTGAGGGACTTTATGAGTCTACTTGTGACTGAGCACAACCACATCATAGAGATGACTACTTGTTGGAGATAGCTTTCCTAATGCTAGGACTTGAGACGAATGTCTTGGAGGCATTTGGTTATGATTGGTATACACATGAGAGTATTGAGCTTCAATTGTATGAACCAAGGTGCAAAGAGTGTTGGTTTTTTGTGCGTTCATTATTGATGGGTGGTTGTCTTGCATTGATGAGTTTAGAGTTTTCAGGATATCAAAGAGTTAATGATGATCCTATGGTGAGATACATCTATCTTCCCACTTGTAGTATAGGTCCTAGATTGATGTGGGATCTAGGAATTTGTTTGACGGATGAAATGCTTCACAAGTTGTTGTGCCATGACAGGATTATTATGGTATGGGATCTAAAAATTTGTTTAATGGATGGAGTGTTTCACAAATTGTTGCGTCAAGACAGGGTGATTGATGATTATTATATCAAAATAGCGCAACAAATTGGAAAAACAATGTTTCTGAGGTTGGTTTCGAACCTGGGTATTGTCATGGTTGTTTTGATTGCTTGGAACAAGCAATCTCCAGGAAGGGAGGATTGTAACGTCCCCATTTTTAAGGCCAAATCAACATTTGGAATAATTAATTAAATATTAAAATAAGTCTTTATTTGTTCTTGAAGACTTATAAATTATTTGATTAATTAATTATATTAATAATTAATAAATCTTTTAATAAATCAATTGGAGCAACTGAATGTTGGGGAGACTTAATGCTTTGGGCGCACAAAATAGATATCACGGAGAATTGATTGACAGTTGGAATTTGGTTAAGAAGATCTAAGAATGATACCTCTCAGATGATGAAAGTCTTAGCTGGACAAAAATCCATTCAGGTATTCAAGATTTATATCAATCCGTGAGACTAGAGAATCGGTAGTGTATATCTGCATATATATTAGAGTTGATGGATTAATTGGATATCATCGCCGACACCTCAATGTATGATCAACGGGTTTTTGGAGTTATTTATCATGGTTGCCATCAATTATTATTATACTGAGCCAATATTCATAAACAAAGTAGCCTGGAGATATTCTAATTGACGAAATAGAACCAGTACTTCCAAGGATTGACGAGAGTTAAATATTATTGAAGAACAGGAAAACCAATGCAAAGATCATATTGTTTTCATGTATACGGGTGTCCAGGGTGAAGAGCACAGAGGAAATACTAAGAGGGGAGGGGGGGAAGGGTGAATCAATATTTCAGAACTTTAAAAACTTAAAACCAGATAAATCATATAAATCAGAAATCAAAACATTAAGAGCATCATTAAACACCACTAACAAAATGAACACCGATATTCGGGGAAAACCCTTTTGGGTAAAAAACCATGGCAAAATATTGCTTTTATTTCTTCAAAGGGCACCAACCCACCGAGAGCACCAACTCTCTTCGAAGTACCAACTTCAATCTACTAAAGCACCAACTCACTGGGAGCACCAACTTTCCTTCGAAGCACCAACTCCGAACCAACTGAAGCACCAACTCCAATGTTGCTGAAGCACCAACTTCAGACTTTGAAAATTAACCAAACACTGAAAATATGCCCCTTAACAACAATATGCTTCTTTCACACCAACTGAGACACTCATTCTCAGGTAAGTTTACTTCTTCACCCATAAACCAAATTTCTTCTACTGAAGACATATCACTAACTTCTGATGAACTATTATGATCATTCAAATAAAAACTTTTAGCAAATTTCTTATACTTATTCTTCTTACCTCGATACTCCTTGGAATGTTTTGATTTCTTCTCACAATTGTTGTCCTCGTCCTTCTCATAAGGGCATTTTGTTGCAAAGTGTCCTATCTTACCACAATTGAAGCATTTGAAAGGCAACTTGCCTTTGTATCTATCAGAACCCTTCTTCAACTTTCGCATGAAATGTGCCTCTGTAGAATCTGAATCTTCATTAGAACTATCACTGATAGTAGACTCCTTGTCTTTTCCTTTCTTGGAAACCTTAAAGGCTTCCTCCTTTTTGACTGAAGTATCAGAGTTTGTCCTCATCTCATAGGCTATTAGAATGCCATGAAGCTCATCAACAGTCAACTTGTCAAGCTCCTTCATCTCTTCAATCGCTAAAACCTTTGCATCAAAATGCAAAGGAAGAGACCTCAAAATCTTCTAAACAACAATAGTCTCCTCAACCTTCTATCCTATGAAGAGCACAAAGATATACTGAGAGGCGGGGGGGAGAGGAGTGAATCAGTATATCAACCAACTTTTAGTCTTTTACCCTTTACAACCTTTATCAACTTCAAACTCTTAACACAAAACAACTATGCAAGAATATCTCAATATGAACAAGTTGACACCAAGATATTTACGTGGAAACCCTTTTGGGATAAAACCACGGTACAAATAATGTACTTTATGAATTATATATGCTTTTACAAAGAATGTATGCACCAACCTACTTGAATCACCAATTTGTAGTTTAGTAGGCACCAACCTACAAAGAGCACCAACCCTTAATTTTGATTTAGTAGGCACCAACCTACAAGGAGCACCAACCCCTAATGTTCATAGGCACCAACCTACCGGAGGCTCCAACTCCCACTTGCCAAGCACCAACTTAGCAAAGATAAAAATATCAAGAAAAATCCTCCACCTTAATGTTGCTTCCTCAACCGATGATGGACAATTCTACTCAAACACTCTTATTACAAATCTGGTATAATCTTCTCTATGGATTTGTCAAATATTCCTCTTCACAAACTATGTCTTCTCCAATTGACAAACTCTTTCTATGCCTTCATCAAGATCTTCTTGTTAATGATATCTTCTTCACAAACTTGATGCAATCGTATATCTTCCTCTTTAATTCGGCCCTTTGTCAAATCTGCTCATATACTCTTCATATAAATTTGCTTCTCATAAACTCTTCTTACAAATCTGCCTTCAATCTTTCTTTGACGATCTTCCCTTTAACGGATGGTGAACATGGTTTTCTTCTCACTATTCTGATTGTATAAATCTGTTCTTAGATCTCCTTCAAATTGCACATAAACCTTTTTGAATATCAACTTACTTTTCTTCACAAATCTGCATATAAAAGATGCTACAAATTCCTGTCATAAAACTTTCTTCTTTATCAGCATAATATTCTCTTTTATCTCTGCATGGACTCTTCACTTATAACTGCAACAAACTCTTCTTTCAACTCTGCTCATAGATTTCTACTTTTGATTTGCTCTCAAATCTGATTCTTTGGTGATTATAGATTATGTCTTTGTTGTCTCACACCTGATTATGTTTGGAGATGTATCATTTATTTCGCCACACAACTACTCACTCACCACACACAGCACTTGTGTTTTTTGATATAGCAGTTATTCCACACACAACTCTAGCACTCTATAATCTTCAGATGATATACATTTTTACACACACAAAGCAATTCTGAAATAAACACACACACACACACACACATATATATATATATATATCTCTTTCAATGATTGTAGCCTTTCATTGGAGCAACGTATCCCTTAACCTATTGATCTTTCAACCAGTTTGCACCTCTTTAAAACAGATCTTTTAATTTGTAATTCTTCAAAACAAATCGATTTATTCTTCAACCAGTTCGCACTCATTTGAGCATATCATTTAATTTGTAAATCGAATTTTATTCTTTGTTTAGTTAAATCTAAAGACTAACAAAAGGACATACTTCTTCATTCGTTATCTTCTTTAGTCGCACCAATTCTTTTTAGTGGAGACGTGTCTTTTGGTTAACAACAGATGTATTAAAATCATCTTTTTTGTCTAAACAAATCTGTTATCTTAACAGCCGCACTTGTGTTAACCTTCTTTTTCTTAATTGTTCTTTTCAATGTACTCGTTAAAGTCATTCGAGCTTAATACATGCTTTTTCTTAATCGATCTTGAAGGAAATTGGATTTCTGTATGTTAAAGTCATTCGAGTTTTTCTTAATCAATCTTGAAAGAAACTGGAAGACATTCAACTTTATACAACATATCAGCTATATCGATTTGAACTGGTTCAACCGAACTTGAGCTATATTAAAAGATCTACAAATCTGAGCACAAGTCTGAAACTCTTCAATATCGTGTTCTTCATTTGACATACTATGTACTTCAAACTGAATACTTCAAACATGACCTTCAACCTGAGCATATATGATCTTCAACCTGAACAAACATCATAGCACATTCTTCATTTGACATCAATGACAATATTTGCAATAATCCCAAATAACAAAATCCTTCTTGACATTACTTTGACATCAATGACAACATTTCCAACATCCTAGACCTTTAATGGTGTTGACAACTTCATCAACTGTGAAGAGCCCTGCTGGCTCTCAGTTCATAACCCTCTTTTCTTAAATCTTTAAAGTGTTTTTTAGAGTTTTTTAGAGAAATCTTAGTAGAAAGAAGAGAAGGGGCGCAGCATATTTTGCTCACAAAAGAGAAATTTAAACTTATTCCTTCAAATTGAAAGTACAAAATGTATTATCAAACACCAACAGATAGATTAGGAACAATAAACATACCAATCAGGCTCCAGATTATTTAAATAAGAAACTGGCCAGGTCTACAGCCGGAAATGGTGAAAATCAGCATAAAAGCACGCCCAAGCTCCAGACAAGGTTTCTCCAGCTCAGAAATTGGTCACAAAGCACTGTAATAGCTAGCCGCCCAAGATGGATGTCAAACCCCTCTCAAAAAGAAGGCGTTTTCCTTAACTGCTTCACACGCCTTTCTCAAGGCACAAGAACCAAGGTAGGCCGTACGGCCATGAACAAGAAGGAAATGAATCTCTGAAGAAGAATTCCAGAAGCAAGAAGTACGCCACCAAGAACCCCTCAGTTATTATCAAGCATAAACAACTGCAAAGTAAAACTCTGTCTGAAATCTGTAGAACTTCTGTGTGAAGCCCTCAACTGTACGGATTCGGCTGATCTCTCACAGCTTCAAACGTACTCAACATTGAAGAGTTTCCCGTTCTCCAATGGACACAATGATCAAACCCTGCTCTCAGGAGAATGCTCAGAGAAAGATGCTCAAGGCAATTCGAAATAATCAAAAGGTGAGTTTCTATTGCCAAAAATGCCTCTTAAAGCAAAAGCACGCATTTCCATAATGCTACGCCCTTTTTAGGTTTTCAAAATATTATAATATTTCAATATATTCCTTTTCAATAGTTGGGCGCACTTTTATAATATTTAATCATTAAAATATTATAATCCTCCTTTTTAGATTTAAGTGATATAAAAAATATAAATAAAGTCAAGGTGACTTTATTAAAAGGCGTTTTAAGTTAATAAATTAACTTAATCACTTAAATCCCCGTAAAATGCTCAAATCTCAGGATAATCTCGTGCCGTCAGAAGCGATGAACTCCTGGAATGCCAACGCTCACTGTGATCTAAACACTGTCCACTGAAAACACGAACAAACAAACTCTCCAAAATGCACCACTGACCCTCTATCCAAACTGGCTAGCCCACAAGGGTCCAATAAAGGGCTAACGCTCTGTTCCCGAGAACTGTCTAGCGAGGGGACATCACAGTCCGCCCTCCCCGAATTTGCTTGTCCACAAGCAAACTCAAAGCTGGATGCTGAAGAACACTGTCACTCTCCCACGTCGCATCCTCTGCCGGTAGATCCCTCCACTTAACCAAGTATTCCCTGATGACCCGCCTCCGAAGATGACGCTCTCTGGAGTCCAGAATGGCCTCAGGTATCAAAACTAATTTGCCCTCATCATCCAGGGGTGGCAAATCAATAGAAGGAATTACGTGTTGTCCCAACGCCTTTTTGAGGCGCGACACATGGAACACGTTGTGAACTCTACTGTCCACCGGAAGATCCAGCTCATAAGCCACTTGACCCACACGTCTGACAACTCTGAAAGGTCCATAGTATCGCGGCTTAAGTTTCTCGGAGCCCTTCTTGCGAAGGGTAGACTGCCTATACGGCTGAAGCATCAGGTACACCAAATCATCGATCTCGAAAGACCGCTCTACTCGTCTCTGATCAGCATATTGTTTTTGCTGATTTTGGGCTTTCTGTATATTTTCCCTAAGTGCTCTCATAATATCCTGGTTCTCCTGTAACAAATCACCAGCACTGGGAACTCTACTGTCACTCAGCAATAAATCAAGAAAGCTCGGAGCGTCATATCCATATAACGCTCGATATGGTGTCATCTGGATGCTCATGTGATGGGTGGTGTTGTAACAGTACTCACATAAGTATAACCACCTCACCCATGCCTTCTGCTGCCCTGAACTATAGTTACGCAAGTACCCTTCCACCCATTTGTTGACGATCTCTGTCTGCCCATCTGTCTGGGGGTGGTAACTGGTACTAGGGGTGAGCTCTGTCCCACAAAGCTTGAATAACTCCTGCCAGAAGTTACTCATAAATCTGCTGTCCCTGTCGCTAACTATACTGCGAGGTAAACCGTGCAGCCTGAATACCTCTCGGAAGAACAAATCAGCAATCTGAGTAGCCGTGTGTGTAGTAGTGATTGCGAAAAAGTGTGCATATTTCGTCAATCGATCTACCACCACGAAAATACTGTCCTTCCCTTGAGCTTTTGGTAAGCCCGTGATGAAGTCCATGGATAAACAATCCCACTTCCTCTCAGGAATAGGAAGCGGCTGTAGAAGACCTGCAGGGTATGTGTGCTCTTGCTTGTTCTGCTGACAAACAAGACATTCCCTGACATACTGGAGAACATAGGACTTGAGACCCTTCCAAGAGAATCTCTCCCGTACCTGCCGATAGGTCTTATAGTACCCGGGATGTCCCGCCATGGGTGAATCATGCAATGACCTCAAAACCCTGTCCCTCATCTCAGAACCTGGGACCAATAAAATCCTCCCTTTGTAGATGATAAGGTCATCTACAAGTGAATACCTGTCATCCAACACTGATCCATCTATGATGCTAGAGGCCCATGGGTCCTTAGCATACTCTGCTACTATCTGATGTCTCCAGTCTTCTGAAACCAATGTAATAGAACTCAAGTGAGGACGGCGAGATAACGCATCAGCAACCACATTCTGAGTGCCCTTGACATAAGAGATGTCAAAATCGTAAGACTGAAGCTTGCTGACCCATTTTTGTTGTCTCTCATTAAGATCTCGCTGCCCAAGAAAATGCTTCAGACTATTATGATCGGTTTTCACAGTGAACTTACTACCAATCAAGTATTGCCTGAATTTGGCCATCGCATGCATGATAGCCAACATTTCCTTATCATAGATACTAAAACTCCGTTCTGGCCCTCTTAGCTTTCTGCTCTCAAAAGCTATAGGGTGACGATCCTGCATAATAACTGCACCAATACCCTCACCACTGGCATCGCAATGTAACTCAAAGGGTTTAGTGAAGTCCGGTAAAGCCAAAACAGGACACGAAGTCATGAGAAGTTTGAACTTCTCAAAGCACGCTTGTGCTAGTGGGGTCCACTCAAAAGCACCTTTCTTAGTCAAATCGGTTAGTGGCGCAGCATGCCGCGAGAACCCACTAACAAACCGACGATAGAAAGCACACAATCCTACAAATCCCCTGAGCTGTGTCAAAGTCTCAGGTGTAGGCCAATCAATGATGGCTCGAACCTTCTCTGGGTCCATGCTGACTCCTGCACCGCTGATGATGTGTCCCAGATATAAAAGTTCTGCCATGCCCAATGCACACTTGGACTCCTTGGCATACAAGGACTCCCTGTCAAGTATACTCAGTACCTCATCCAAGTGTACCATATGTTCTTCCCATGATTTACTATAAACCAGGATGTCGTCGAAGAACACTAAAACAAATTTCCTCAAATGAGGATGGAAAACCCTGTTCATTGTCGACTGAAACGTGGCTGGAGCATTGGTTAACCCAAATGGCATAACCAAAAAATCAAAGTGTCCACAGTGACATCTGAACGCCGTTTTCTCTATGTCCTCTTCTCGGACTCTGATCTGGTGATAACCTGTTCTCAAATCAATCTTTGAGAAGTAGCAAGCTCCATGAAGCTCGTCTATCAACTCATCTATCCGAGGAATAGGATACCTGTTCTTAATGGTTTTCCTGTTGAGCATTCTGTAATCGATACACATTCTAAGTGTACCATCCTTTTTCTTCACCAAAACAACTGATGAAGCAAAGGGTGACTTACTCGGCCTGATGTGCCCCATAGCTAACAGCTCCTGAATAGTCTTCTCAATCTCATCTTTCAGACGCTTGGGGTGCCGGTAAGGAGTAATCATGATTGGTTTCGTGCCCTCCTCCAGCTCTATAATATGCTCAATACCTCTATCAGGAGGCCTGCCTGGTGGAATAGCACTGAATACCTTCGCATGTTTGATTCGAAGTTCCTGCACATCTGGATGGTATGGAGAAGCTTGCTGATCCAACTGTGAAGGCATTAGCTTGCATTCAGCAGCCCACTCTACCATATCATTACGAATCAAACGCTCCATTCGCCGAAGTGAAATCTCCCTAAGGTTGCTGTCCCTGATGGCTTTAAGAACATGGTTTGTGCCATCAATGGTGAACTTCATCTCCATGTCACGCAAATTAAGCGTGAACTCTCCTATTGCATGAAGCCACTTCATGCCAAGAACTAAATCAGTTCCACCCATGTTTACAACATAAAAATCTGCCTTGAACTCAAAATTATTAAGTTTCAAAGGCAAATCAGGTATCATCCTCTCACAATCGAGAGTGTTCCCATCTGCAACCCTCACACGTATGCCTTCAAACTGCTGAGTTTGAATACCCCGTTTCTCCACTAACCGTGAGTCGATGAAATTATGGGTTGCACCTGTATCAAGGAGAGATATGACCCTTTGACCAGCTAGGATCCCACGGAGTCTGAAAGAACCCTCCTTCTGCATGCTGGACATATGAGCCTCCTTAAGTTCTGTTTCCACTGCAATTTCAGCTTCATTTTCTGACTCTTCTCCATCTGTATCATAGATTGGAGCTTGCTGATCAGAAAAATCAGTCAATGGTTCTCCCTCATAAAACCACTCCATGTGCTTGTTTTGCCCTTTTGGTTTGAGGGGGCAATCATGATTAAAGTCATACGGACCTTTACAGTAAAAACAGAGTTTTCTCCTTCTCAAATCATTCATGGTTTCTCGATCTAAAGGGGCTGCAAATTTCTTTTTCTGATCTGTATTATCAGCCTTCTTTGGATCTGATTTATTTTCCGTGTATGATGTTGTAGGCTTCGAGTTCGAGCTAAAAGGCTTACGAGGTGTAGATAGCTCCATGCTGCGAGCTTTCCTCATTGCCTCCTGTAAGGTAGGTGGATCAAATGCTTTTATCCAACCTTTCATGGGCTCGAAAAGACCTTCAATAAATAATATGACCAGCCTTCTCTCTGAGATCCCTGTCACCATAACAGATAGTCTTTGGAATTCACCAATGTACGATTCCAAGCTACCTAACTGTTTCAGCTGTGCTAAATCTCTGAAGAAAAGCTCAGGATCCCTTCTGTCAAATCTCTCTACCAGTCTATCAGTAAACTCCTGGTAAGAGGTAATCCTGTCATGATGAAGGGTAGTCATGCCATGAATCCACCAGTCATGTGCTACGCCATCTAGATGAAGTGCTGCAAAGCGAATAGCATCCACCTCAGGCATGGGGCGTAGTGTCAGGAAAGTATCCAGTTTACTAACCCAGGCACGTGCTGTAACTCTGCCACTGCCATCAAAATGTACTAAAGTTAGTTTGCTGGTTGCCTGTTTAAGATCACTCTGTTTGTGTCTAGGACGCCTGTCATTCCTGTTCCTGGTGTGCTCTCTCTTCTGGCTCATAAACCTGTCAAAGTTAAGGTGCTCCTTAACCCTTGGTGGCAAATTATCCCACTCATCATGCATCGCCATAATATTATCTGCAAAATTTATTTCACCACCCTGTTCAGCTTCTTCCACTTCCTCAGCATCATCTCTGGTGAACGTGGGAAAAGTAGCTCTCTCATAGGTGCGTACTGGATCTATAATCCTCTGTGGCTGTCTATGGATACTGCCATCTCTATCTGAATCCAAACTACGAGCTCTGTTTAATGACAAATTCTGAACATTCGTGCTGAGTTGTTGAAGAATAGTTGCAACCTGCTCTTGCCCTGCAACCATGCCTCTAAGCACGTCTTTGGCTTCTCTGTCCTCATCCTCCCAGTTATTTCTGTGAGAACTTTCTCCAGCCCTGTTCGCCATATTGTCCCAATCTAATTCCTCCTCCTGATCTGCAAACGGAAATGGTGGAAATGGATTCTGGTCGCCTCTTTGATTTCTAGGGCCACCTCTGAAATAGGACTTACCAAAACCCTCTCTGTTTGACTTCATAAATTCTCAAACCCCACAAGCTGGCAGGATGTGAGCTCTGATACCACTGTGATGAGCCCTGCTGGCTCTCAGTTCATA
Organism: Sequoia sempervirens; assembly: GCA_007258455.2. Taxonomy (NCBI): domain Eukaryota; kingdom Viridiplantae; phylum Streptophyta; class Pinopsida; order Cupressales; family Cupressaceae; genus Sequoia; species Sequoia sempervirens. The sequence continues at coordinate 460,813,014 of VDFB02000015.1, read as the reverse complement.
ACCCTCTTTTCTTAAATCTTTAAAGTGTTTTTTTAGAGTTTTTTAGAGAAATCTTAGTAGAAAGAAGAGAAGGGGCGCAGCATATTTTGCTCACAAAAGAGAAATTTAAACTTATTCCTTCAAATTGAAAGTACAAAATGTATTATCAAACACCAACAGATAGATTAGGAACAATAAACATACCAATCAGGCTCCAGATTATTTAAATAAGAAACTGGCCAGGTCTACAGCCGGAAATGGTGAAAATCAGCATAAAAGCACGCCCAAGCTCCAGACAAGGTTTCTCCAGCTCAGAAATTGGTCACAAAGCACTGTAATAGCTAGCCGCCCAAGATGGATGTCAAACCCCTCTCAAAAAGAAGGCGTTTTCCTTAACTGCTTCACACGCCTTTCTCAAGGCACAAGAACCAAGGTAGGCCGTACGGCCATGAACAAGAAGGAAATGAATCTCTGAAGAAGAATTCCAGAAGCAAGAAGTACGCCACCAAGAACCCCTCAGTTATTATCAAGCATAAACAACTGCAAAGTAAAACTCTGTCTGAAATCTGTAGAACTTCTGTGTGAAGCCCTCAACTGTACGGATTCGGCTGATCTCTCACAGCTTCAAACGTACTCAACATTGAAGAGTTTCCCGTTCTCCAATGGACACAATGATCAAACCCTGCTCTCAGGAGAATGCTCAGAGAAAGATGCTCAAGGCAATTCGAAATAATCAAAAGGTGAGTTTCTATTGCCAAAAATGCCTCTTAAAGCAAAAGCACGCATTTCCATAATGCTACGCCCTTTTTAGGTTTTCAAAATATTATAATATTTCAATATATTCCTTTTCAATAGTTGGGCGCACTTTTATAATATTTAATCATTAAAATATTATAATCCTCCTTTTTAGATTTAAGTGATATAAAAAATATAAATAAAGTCAAGGTGACTTTATTAAAAGGCGTTTTAAGTTAATAAATTAACTTAATCACTTAAATCCCCGTAAAATGCTCAAATCACAGGATAATCTCGTGCCGTCAGAAGCAATGAACTCCAGGAATGCCAACGCTCACTGAGATCTAAACACTGTCCACTGAAAACACGAACAAACAAACTCTCCAAAATGCACCACTGACCCTCTATCCAAACTGGCTAGCCCACAAGGGTCCAATAAAGGGCTAACGCTCTGTTCCCGAGAACTGTCTAGCGAGGGGACATCACATCAACTCGCAGAAAATAAGCAGCAATTTTTTCATCTTCCTGCATCCTAAGACTCTCAAAATGTCAAATGACTTATGTGAGTTTGAAGCTTTGCCTTCTTAAACCTTATCATCACCTTCATACGTTTTTTGCAATTTCTCCCAAATCTCATGTCCAATATCACAATGCATTACTTTTACAAATTCAGTTTCAGACAAACCACATAAAATTGCATTCATAGATTTTGCATTATTCTCAAAAGCTCTCTTACCAACTGCATCGGTTGGAGGAGTTGTAGGAATTGTGTAACGACTTACAACACTTTGCCATATATCAAATTCAAGAGACATTATGTAGGTACGCATACAAACACTCCAAAATGCATAATTAGAACCATCAAACAAAGGTGCTCTATTCTTAGCCAGACCTTCATGAGAACCCATGTGTGCAACCAGAATCTACCTCCAAGTGGTTAAGCTCACTTCTGAAGGAACCCTGCTATGATACCAATTGAAGAGCACATAGGAAATACTGATAGGGGGGAGAGGGAGTGAATTAGTATTTCAAAACTATAAAAACTTAAAACCAGATAAATCATATAAATCAGAAATCAAAACATTAAGAGCATCATTAAACACCATTAACAAGATGAACACCGGAATTACGTGTAAAACCCTTTCGAGTAAAAAACCATAGCAAAATATTGCTTTTATTTCTTCAAAGGGAACCAACCTTGTTTACATAGGTGAGCACCAACCCACCAAGAGCACCAACTCTCTTCGAAGCACCAACTTCAATCTACTGAAACACCAACTCCAGTGTGAGCACCAACTCCAAACCAGCTAAAGCATCAACCCCAGTGTTGCTGAAGCACCAACTTCAGACTTTGAAAATTAACCAAACACTAAAAATCTGCCCCTTAACAATAATATACTTCCTTCACACCAACTGAAACACTAATACAAATATGCGTAAAAACAGTTCTACTTCCAAATCTGCACACACACCTTGACTGATAATCTTCTTTGAGTGCACATTCAAGGCTTTGTCTTTATCATCTATCACTAAAACAAGGTCCATTGTAACATACTCAGAAATTCTCCTTCATAATCGACTACTAGAAAATATCAAAGGTATTCAAAACTTTCATGCAAGCCTTCATCACGCTGCTACAACAATTCAATAATCTGCACAATTAACCAGTATGCACCAAAGACTCCACCTTCTAGGAATAGACACTCTTACAACATTTTGTTAACAATACTTCACAAAAAAAGGGTCACAAACTCCATTTTTACTAGTAATATTTGTCTCACCATAAAGTTGACCCAAGAGCTACAATGTACTAATCAAACCAACACTACACAACCTTCACACCCATTTCATTCATAATCCAATCAAGAATTGTCCAAACATATCTCCGCTTACATCCGCTACATACCACACTCAGCCCGATATACATAACCATTATGCAGGCACCCAAGTAGCTCAAGCAGGTTGGCAACTAGCTCAAGCAGGTAGGCAAGCAGCTCAAGCATGCAACCATGTAGCTCAACACATAGGCAAGTAGCTCAAGCAACTCAGAAAACAAGCAGGTAGCTCAATCAACCAAACACCTTGACATCAATGACAAAATATTCTAACATACAGAAATCTCTCACATCGCTGCTAGCAACGTTATGCTTCAGGGGTCTCTTCAAAATCCGATAGTGGGATTGGGCTGAATGTATTGACAATGATTGTTGGCATCGGAGAACTTTAGGAACGGATAATCCCAGACATATTCTAGACATTGGAGTAAACCACAAATTATCAAGTTCAAATCTTACAATTATTTACTCTCAATATGTTTGCTCTCCTCTCTTGTGCATAGCATTAGTCATTTTAAATTTGGAAGCATTCATTTATACTAAAAATGATCTATACATCAATCTTCAGGCTGCATCGAATTGAAAAATTAAAAAATTGAAATTAAAATACGACATTTTGCCAATTGAAAATGACAGCAATATCTGTTCACTCAACCTCGCAAACCACAAACCCAAAATAAAGTCATTTTCCAAAACTGAACAGCTGAAAGTTTTTTTGTGTGATGTCAATAGCTGATTCACCCGGGATGCTCTTGCATCATAAATTGTGGGGTTAAGTTGATGACCAAAGTCTTGTACCTGCCGCTTTGCAATTGGGGACTCCTACTAGTATTAGGACTACCCCATATCCACAAGTTTCAGCTCGTTCTACTTCTACCTTTTCATCTAGTTTAGGGTCAACCACAACAAATCCTAAGAGGAAACATAGAATAGCCACTATTGATGCTGCAAACCCAATGGCAAAGTTATTCAATCCACAAAACAAAGATGAGGATGGTGCCATGTCATGCCCTGAAATTGCAACACTAGGATATAAAGCTTCGAAATATAAATAAAGAAATAAAAATAAATAACAAAAATGTGTATTTAAAATATAACAAGAAATATTAGCAATTTAATGTTATTATAATTATAAATATCACAAAATAATATTATAATTATAATTGTCAAAAATAAAAATATAAATATTAACAATATGATATTAATTATTATAATATAATAATATAAAACACACACATATATATATATATAAAGCTAATATAAACTTATAGATATAAAACACATAATATATAAATGATATATTAGGAATGGCGGCAATCCATTATAATTAGAAAAAAGACTTTATAAGGAGCAGTGCTGCCTTTACAAGTAACAACGATTCACTTAAGGCAGCGAATTCATGTGCAAAAAGGCAGCGATTTGATTAAGAAGATAAAGCATGTGATTTACATATGTCAAGGCATGCGATTTCATTTAGGGAATAATCTCATCTGATATAAAGCAATCTATTGTGTAACAAAGCAGCGATTACTTTAAAAGGCTGAAATCATTTGTTAACAAAAGGTTCTGAATTTTCAAATGGTTGTCTCTATTCAAAAAGGATCGCATCTCTTCATAGGAAAGCATCTTTTCATAGGAATGTAAACATATATATTGGTAGATGTAAATCAATATATTAGAGAGTCAGAAATGGGGGAAAAGCAAAAAGAATGGGATTTGGGAAAGATAGAAGGATATAGCATTCAAAATAAATAATAATCTGCACTCAGAAAAGGAAACGGAATGGAACATAATCAGATTTAAACACAGATATATGAAGCAGCAAATAAGGAATGGGAAATAGGAGAATATGAAATAGGATGAAATGCTGATGCGGAAGCAATCAACAGTAAATAATAATCTGCACTCAGAAATGCAGCAGCCATTAAATAGAATAGGGGAAGTAAGTTTAGTAGGATTACACACATATAATATATAATGAAAGATGCATACATATATTATATATATCATGCAATTATGCAATAATGATGCTTACAACAATTAGTAATTATTCAATCAAAACTAATCGGTTTGCTTCTCTTTAAGCAATATCTTCTGATTATTGAAGACAAATCGATTGGAGAGCATGCTGACTCAATCTGAAAATCAATAAACATTTGAACATTAAGACAGATCATTTGATCAGATAAATGGAATAGAGGTTTGCTTCCTCTAAGACAGAAATAATCAATTAATTAATATTTTTGCAACAATCCGACTTTCTACTTTGGCAATAGTTGGTCATGAAGGGATGAGGCAAGACTACAAAGGGAGAATTGCTAAAAGGGCACCCTGTTATGCAAAAAGGGAGAACTGCTAGAAGGGCACCCTATTATGCAAAAGGGAGAACTGTGAGGAGGACACCCTATTGCAGCCTCCCGACTATCCCCGAGTGAATCAATTGCTGAAGAAAATGAAGAAAGGTCTTCAATCATAAAAGGAGAGGTTGGCATGATGGAGGATAATTGTGTAAAGCCCTCACTAGGTACACTACCTCATGATGATGGTTGAGGACCATCGATTAAGGACCACATGAGGCCACATAGGATAAGGTCATGTAATGTCCCTTACCCGGTCTTGCCCTAGAATTTGCTTGTTGATTAAGGTTAGGGTTTCTTCTCTTAAAAGGAAGTTTTTCCTAATGAAGTAATCCTGGATTAAAATCTGCATTCACCATGTTAACAACATTTCCACATATACATATGTTTGTTAGCATTAATATTTGCATATCCAAAATATAAACATAATCACAAAAGCAATCATGAAGACAGAGGAGGAGTAGCATGGGTAGATCCGCCCGAAGCTATCCATCTAAGCCCAAGAGCACAAGCGTCCGACCAAAACTACCCACATCTTGGCCCCAAGCGGAAAGAAATGTCCGACCAAGACTATTCCACCCTTGGAGTAGCGTGCTTAGTGGAAACACTTGTACCTACTTTCTCTACCCACGTCATCACCTCGAAAGACACTTAACCTACTGGGGACGATGAAGGGAGCGTATAAGTGGCCCGGGCCTACAACCCCTCCATGACTGCGGCAAATCTTGAGTGGGACCCCCACCCCTCCATGGCCCACCCATGCCTTAAGACTGGGCAGACTATGAGTGGAATTTCCACCCCTCCAGGGCTCATCCCTACCCTGGGTTCTAGGGGCGGACTTGAGTGAGGTTTTAAGGCACCACTTCCCTCACATCCTTCCTCCCAATAAGTTTGCTAATACTAAGAAGACAATCTTTTAGCAGTCAAATACATTTGCATTTATTACTGATTCTTTAAGTCAATATCAACATCATTATCATCATGATAATACTAAAGAAAGCATTACACCAATAATCAGGTTACCAATATCTGTTTCTTATATTCAAAACATGTTAAATATTATTGCTAAGTACATCACCTGAACTGTTGTGTCTTCCCATGACTCTTTATTCCTTAATCGCCTTCCTTCAATCTTACATTTGATTGATAAATATTAATCTATTCATTTTTATATTAAGATCGTAATTACTTATAAGGCTCAATAATTGCTGCAAGCATCATTATTACATGATCATAAATAATATATATATACATATCCTTACTTCTAATTGATTTCAATTTGCCATAATCTCTTTGACATAAATGTGTGTGTGTGTGTGTGTGTGTGTGTATATAAATAATATAATTATATATTCTATATAAATTTATATATATTATTATTCCCAACTGACTTCAATCTATAATAATTTCTTGTCATATATATATATATATATACACATACATGTATCTATGTATACACATACATGTTTATATATGTATACATATATATATGTATACATATATGTATGTATACATATATATGTATATATATGTATATATAGATATATATATATTGATAATCATGTTAATCTTACTGACAATAATTGTAAATGGCATACCTCTGATTTCTGACGGTCAGATTGCAGACTGTGTTTCTTTTTTCAGAATATCTCTTTATTCCTTATTCTATTCTTATCCACGGTGATCAGATTTGGAGAGTCTCCTTTATTCAATGCCTCCCTTTAACCACCGTATGAATTTCCTTCCTTAAATATGCGTTGTCTTTCCCCATCAAGGGACGTAACTTTAGAGTGGTCGATTCTTTTTGAGGATCGCACTACTTCAGTAAATTCATGATAATTGCTGATTCTAATATGTTTTTAGTTTGTGATAACTTTTAAAATATCAAGTTAGTGTTATATTTAAAAATAACAATTATAATTGTAATGTAATTATTGTAGTTATACAATGATTTTTGAATTACATTCTTTTTATTTATTTTTGATATTCAGTTATTTGCTCAAGTATAATTGTAATAAAATAATTTGCCAATATCCTTAATTATTATTTTATTTCAATTTATTACAATCTTTTATATTGATGTATAATATTTAATATTTATATTTTAGTACTTACAATATTATATTTATATTTATATTTATAATATTATCTTTGATAGTTATAATAAGAATGTTAAATAATTAATGTTTTTTTATATGTATTTTGTTTATCTTGTTTTTGATGTTTTATATTTCAATGTTACAATTTCGGGGACATGACAGGTCATGTTGTTGGGCCTAGGGGAGGATACTTGGGGCACCTCATCATGTCCTCCTCATTATGGTTGAGCCACATAGTCCTTGGGATTCGTTATACTGATATATACAATCTTTCTTAGACTTAGAATTAAATGTATTTCATGGATTATGTTTGTCATATTGTGATGTCCCCATCATAAGAGAAGTATTTAAATAAGCTTAGTTTCACATTTTGAATAGATATAACATATATCTATATATATACATACACATATATATATGTGTGTGTGTGTGTGTGTAATTAGATATATCAATATACAAATAAATATGTCATGCACTAATCCAACATAATGACAGATCAAGCAAATTAAAGAAGAGAAAAACTAAACCAATCACAAGGGATAGGCGCATGAGGCATCAATGAAGAAACATGTCCCTTGGAGTGCCACTCCTATATCATATCAAACAACAAGAGGAATAGGGATCGTCAAGCAAGAAGGAAAATGAGTTTAGGAGAAGCATCAGAAAATTAGTAAGGACCAGAACTGATCAGTCAAGAAGGAAGATTATAGGATAGCGATTTATGAAGGACGTCATCTGAAGTTGGAGACAGTCTACAAATACATACAATTTCAGACCAATTAAGAGGGACGAGTGGAGATTTAGAAGGTGGCGAGCAAAGAGAAGGATTTCGCCTGAGAACTACAATCTCACCACGATTTTTTAGTCGATCACAAAGATAATCCATCAAGGATACATCAATAACAAGGCCGGCTCTATCTTCAGTGCTGAGGAAGGCCATTCTTACCAATAACAGAAGATAATATAATCACTAAGTAAGCTTTTGTAGGTGGTGACCCAGAAACGACTTCAAGGCTGGGCATCGGATCTCAGTCCAATATTATCAAAGTTTACAAACAGCAATCTAACAGAAACTTTATTCATTAGAATTAGGCTCTCCAATATAAAGTTGCATATCTGAATCTTCTGAGCAGATCAGTATTTTGAAAGTTTACCATTGAGATATATTAACTATTCATAAATCAAAGGATTGGAAGTGAATTTATTCAGAAAAATTAAGGGAACATCACAGTGGTATCAAAGCATCAATCTTGCCAACCTGTAGGGAATAAGTGAATGCGAACCTACCAAAGAAAAGGAGCTATGGCTAATAAATTGGCTCAAGAACTCAGAACATTCATGGAGCAAACAAACGAAAAGTTTGAGAAAACCAATCAGTTGATCCTCCAGGCCCTCCAAAGCATGAATAACAACACCAATAAAAGAACCATTCCAAGGAAGGAATTGCACTCAAACCATTCCGAAAATGAGCATTCAACTAAAAGTTCCACACTGAGACCAACCATGCCTCCATTCATTCAAAAGGTCATTGAAGAAGAAGAAGAACCAAACACCAATAGTGTGGAGGATATTGCTCATATGTATGCCAAATTAGACCCTGCAATACAAAGGCTTATACCATTTAAAGAATATTATGAAGTTAAGACCCAAGTCAATCCAATTCGGAGGAAGAATCATCCTGACAAAGAACTAAGATCAAGAATTAATAAGATGACCTTGCCTTACTTTGATGGCTCCAGGAAGTTCACCACTCAATCATGGGTTCAAAATCTTGACAGCTACCTATCTCTCAGCCCCATGACTGAAGAAAGCGCCATTAAATTCGCTGTCCTCCACTTATTAGGTACAGCACATGATTGGTGGCATCATGGACTCATCACCCAAGGACATCGAAATATAGTCTCCTATAGTGAGTTCACCCAAAGACTCATTAATAGATTCAATCAAAAGCATCCGGAGTGGTATTTCAAGGAACTCACCCACCTTAAGCAACGTGGAACGGTGGAAGACTTTGCAAATAAATTCCAAAAGTTAGCCGTCATGGTCCCCGACCTATCCCAAAGAAGGCTCACCTACCTTTTCATTGAAGGACTCAAGGAACCAATCAAGAACATAGTGAACCCCTTAGAACCTCAAACCTTGGGGGAGGCGATTCAAAGAGCCATGAAGGTGGAATCTGGCTCTTCAAGGGAAAGATCTAAGAACCCCGCACCCAAGTCACAATCCAAACAAGGCCCACGAAGAAGGGAGAACAAAGAAAGAGCATGTTATTTCTGCAATGAACCATGGATTACAGGACACCAATGCCATGACAAGGAAGCAATCAAACGAAAGGAAGGTTTGATGAAGAAGGGCTTATGTTTCAAGTGCAATGAGCCTTAGGAACAAGACCACCAATGCAAGAAGGGGCAAATACATAAAATGGAAGAAGCATGGGATGAAGAGACAAAAGAAACCCCCACCAAAAGGGCAAGATGGGACCCGGATGAACAAGGAACACTAGCAGTCATCTCCCAAGCAAGTGAACATAGACCCTTCCGAATCAAAGGAACACTAAAAGGACAGAAAATTATTGCCTTGGTTGCTAGTGGGGCCTCCCACAACTTTATCAGCAAAAGTTTGGTCTCAAAACAAAGATTGGAAGCTCAAAACTTCATTGGGTTCAAGGTAGCACTAGCAAATGGAACTGAGGATCGATGCACAAAGGTCATTCCTCAACTAGAGATCAACTTGGATGCACATACCATAAGAGGAGACTTTTATGTTGTGAACCCACAAAATAATGTGATATTAGGGATGCCTTGGATAAATTCTCTAGGGCTCTTCACCATGGATAACCCAAACTTGGAAATCTGCTTCAAACACAAAGGACAAGAAGTTACACTTAAAGGGCTACCAAATGGATCTCCAAAAGTGGTATCATGCAAAAGGATGGAAAGGATTGTAGGGCACGGCCAAGGAGAATGGATAGCACAATGCATGGTGCTAGATAAATAACCTTCTCATGAGCAAGCAATTCACATCGATATCCAACCTATTCTAAAAAGACACAAGAAGTTTTTGGAGATATTCCCCCCAGTCAAACTCCAAAAAGGGGATTTGAGCACTCCATAGAATTGGAAGGAGGAGCAAGACCAGTGATAACCACCCCCTATAGACATCCTCGAAAGTTCAAAGAAAAGATTGAGAAGAGCATTAAAGAATTGCTAGAAATGGGACATATTCAACCAAGTAATAGTCCCTTTGCATCATCCATCATGTTAGTAAAAAAGAAAGATGGCACTATGCGAATGTGTATAGATTACCGGGCCTTAAACCAGAAAACTATTAAGAATCGGTATCCAATCCCAAGGATAGATGAATTATTGGATGAGCTCCATGGAGCAAGATATTTTTCCAAAATTGATTTACAATCCAGATATCATCAAATCCGAATGAAGATGTACCAAAGACAGCATTTCAATGTCATTATGGGCATTTTGAATTTTTAGTCTTACCCTTCAGCCTCACCAACGCTCCAGCCACATTCCAATCATGCATGAACCACATTTTCCGCCAACAACTAAGGAAGTTCTTACTTATCTTCTTTGATGATATCTTGATCTATAGCAAAAGATGGGAAGAGCATCTCTGACATATTGAAGAAGTCATAAGTATTCTAGAATCAGAATCCCTTTATGCAAAAATGTCAAAATGTGAATTTGGGTTGGAAGAAATTCTCTTCTTGGGCCACAAAATCAATGTGGAAGGAGCAAGCATGGATGAGGAGAAGATTAAGTCCATCAAAGAATGGCCCAAGCCAAGGACCTTGACTCAACTTAGAGGCTTTGTGGTATTATGCAGCTATTATAGGCGTTTTGTAAAGGGCTTCTCCAAGTTAGCCGCTCCCCTCATAGACTTGACAAAAAGGGGGGCCTTTATGTGGAATGACCAAGCACAACAAGCCTTTGAACAACTCAAGGAAGTCATGAGTACCTGCCCTGTCCTTGCCATTCTCGACTTTACAATACCATTTGAGCTACAATGTGATGCCTCTAGAGAAGGAATCACTGCAATTCTTATGCAAAAGAAACATCCAATAGCCTTTGAAAGCCGCAAGCTAACAGAGACAAAGAAGCATTACTCTATCTATGACAAAGAAATGTTGGCTATCATGCACGCCCTAGCAAAGTTCCGACAATACCTAGTTTGTGGAAGACTCATCATCAAAAAAAATCACAATAGTCTACGATATTTCATGCATCAAAAAGATCTTAATGATCGTCAACAAAAGTGGGTGAGCCGAGTTCAAGTATATGACTTCGACATAGAATATGTTAAAGGAACCAATAATGGGGTGGTGGATGCTTTATCTAGGTGGTCCTATCTTAACACCATCACAAGCATTTCAAAGGATTGGAAAAATGACATTATCACCAAGTATGCCAAAGATGCACTGGCCTCTGAGATTTTAGAAGAAAGAATGCCAAATGAAGAGTATAAAGTGTAGGATGACCTTAACCTATATAAGGGAAGGGCATTTCTTGTTCCCCACTCAAGGATAAAGAACAAAATAATAAAGGAATTCCGTGATGGTCCTCTAGCCGGTCACCAGGGGTACTACAAGACTTATAAGCAAATTAGAGAGAAGTATTCATGGAAAGGATTAAAGAGAGATGTGCTTAAACATGTGCAAGAGTGCATGATTTGTCTGCAAAATAAAGTGGAACAAAATTCTCCCGCAGGCTTGTTACAACCACTACCCATTCCCAACCAAAAATGGGAAATCAAATCGATGGATTTCATAACCAGATTGCCCAAAGTGCATGGGAAAGATAGCATTTATGTGATAATGGATAGACTTACTAAGTACGACCATTTTTTTTGCAATCTCAACAGAATATAAAGCACACCAGATAGCAAAATTGTTCGTTGAGGAAGTCTTTCGTCTCCATGGGATACCCAAGACAATCATCAGTGACCGAGATAGAAAATTCCTTAGCCAGTTTTGGCAAGAGCTCTTTCGGCTAGCAGGGACAAGTCTAACTCCAAGTACAAGCTACCACCCGCAGACGGATGGGAAAACGGGGATGGTTAACAAATGGGTAGAAGGTTACTTAAGGAACTATGTCACAGGACAGCAAACTACATGGATAAAATGGCTACACATGGGTGAGTATTGCTATAATACTACCCACCACATGTCAATTGGGATGAGCCCCTTTCAGGCCCTATATGGATATGAAGCTCCTTCCTTTGGGAACTTGGTCATCCAAGAAAGCAAAGTGCAAAGTGCACAAGACTTCATCCAACAAAATGTTGACCACATGAAAGCACTCAAGGACAATCTGCAACAAGCCCAGAACTAGCAAAAGGTCTATGTTGATCGTCATCGCATAGAAAGGACATTTGAAATTGGAGATTTAGCATTTCTAAGGCTACAACCATACAAGCAAACATCAATCAAGAAGAATGGGGCTGAAAATATCAAGCCACTTTTCTACGGTCCCTATAAAGTTATAAGGAAGGTGGGCGAGGTAGCCTACGAGATAGAACTGCCAGAGCATAGCAAGATCCATAATGCCTTCCATGTATCCAGGCTTAAGAAGGTCCTTGGGCAGCAAGTCATCCCTTGCACTGAGTTACTTCCTCTAGATGAAGGACAACTTACCTTGGAACCAGAAGTTATCCTAGATACCAGAGAAAGAAAATTGAGGAATAGGACCATTACCGAGTCTTTAATCAAATAGAAAGGACTCCCTAAAAAAGATGCTACATGGGAAAGGGAAGAAACTATTAAGGCATTCAAAGATAAACAAATTCAAGAAGGGCAAGATAAACAAATTCAAGAAGGGCAAGACATAATGGCCCTTGACTAGAACAACAATAGTCTATTGTATGTAATATCTTTAAATTAAGTTAATAAGACATTGTTCTTGCTCATAAGCATCCCATGAAGATAATCTGCATAAGGATGGATATACTCAAATAGGGTATCCATAAGGCATAGACAGAGCCAAAGTCCTTTCGAAGATCTTAAGGATGGATACACAAAAATAGGGTGTCCATAAGGCTCGAGAAGTAAAAGGCTCGCTTTCGAGATTTAGGCTAGGTACTCTTAAGAAAAAAAAGGGTACCCAAAAGGCCTGGGAAGAGATTAAGAGTAACAAGGTTACAATCTTTTCCCAAGATTATAAGGCTAGATAGACTTAGCAAAAGGTATCTAGAAGGCCTGGAAGGCGATTAAGGGTAACAAGGTTACGATCTTCTTCTAGGATTAGGCTGGATATACTCAAAGTTGAGGTATCCAGAAGGCTTGGAAGGAGGTTAAGTGTAACAAAGAGTTACAGCCTTCTTCCAAGATAGGACAGGTACACCAAGAAGGAATTGCTTGAGGACAAGCAAAATAAAGGGGGGGAGACTTGTGATGTCCCCATCATAAGGGAAGTATTTAAATAAGCTTAGTATTCACATTTTGAATAGATATAACATATATATATATATATATATTAATATACAAATAAATATGTCATGCACTAATCCAACGTAATGACAGATCAAGCAAATTAAAGAAGAGAAAAATTAAACTAATCACAAGGGATAGGCATATGAGGCATCAATGAAAAAACACGTCCTTTGGAGCGCCACTCCTATATCATATCAAACAACAAGAGGAAGAGGGATCATCAAGCAAGAAGGAAAATGAGTTTAGGAGAAGCATCAGAAAATTAGTAAGGAGCAGAACTGATCAGTCAAGAAGGAAGATTATAGGATAGCGATTTATTAAGGACATCATCTGAAGTTGGATGACAGTCTCCAGATACATACAGTTTCAAACCGATTAAGAGGGACGAGTGAAGATTTAGAAGGTGGCGAGCAAAGAGAAGGACATCGCCTGAGAACTACAATCTCACCACGATTTTTTAGTCGATCACAAAGATAATCCATCAAGGATACATCAGTAACAAGGCCGGCTCTATCTTCAATGCTAAGGAAGGCCATTCTTACCAATAACAGAAGATAATATAATCACTAAGTAAGCTTTTGTAGGCGGTGACCCAGAAATGACTTCAAGGTTGGGCATCGGACCTCAATCCAGTATTATCAAAGTTTACAAACAGCAATCTCATAGAAACTTTATTCATTAGAATTAGGCTCTCCAATATAAAGTTGCATATTTGAATCTTCTGAGCAGATTACTATTTCGAAAGTTTACCATTGAGATCTATTAACTATTCATAAATCAAAGGATTGGAAGCGAATTTATTCAGAAAAATTAAGGGAAAATCACACATATTCATCTAACATGGCTGCGGGTTTCCACAACTAGACTTACATCATCTCAATTTTAAGTAGAAATTATATCTTTAACTACAATCTGCTATTGGTTTCATTTGGAATTGTGATTTCAGGGAAAAATATAAGGTGATCCCAAATGGGGACATTACATACCATTGGCAAATTCTTTCTTGCCAATTGCATTCCATTCCATGTGGCCCGCTCTCCTTATTATAAGGAGGTTATGGAAAAAATAATTAAAGTAAGACCATCATATGTGCCACCAAGGGAGACAAAATTGAAGACAATAGTCTTGGATAAGAACTATTCCAAGATTAATATTCTAATAGAGAAAATGAAAGCTACCTAGGTGATTAGTGGATGCAACATAATCATGGATGGGTGTCAAGCATCATTCACTCATCATTATGTTCACATATACAAAGAGCCCTTACTTAAGGCTATTGATTGTTCAAGGCACCACAAGGATGCTTATTTCTAGTTCCAAATCCTTAGAGATGCTATTGAGGAAGTTGGGCCAAAAAATGTTGTGCAAGTAAAATAGCAAATGCAACATATGTATGCAAATCTGTATGGAAATTTATTTAGGCAACTTACAAGCATATTTGGTGAACTCCTTGTTATGTACATGTCATAAATAATTCACTGAAGGACATGGACAAAATTAGATGGATTAAAAGGGTGGTTAATGATGCTAGAGATGTGTAGATGTTTATTTGCAACCAGCATACTTCACATGCACTCAATAGACTTCTCTGAGGAGTTTTTGAAACCTATATACTAGATACAAATCATACTTCATTCTCTTGAAGAGGATACTTAAGTTGCAAGAGGCATTGCAACTAATGGTCATGATGGCAGAGTGAAATCAATGGCCAGATTCTAAGTTAAAGCAGGGGAGCATTGTGAAGGAGGTTGAAGAGTGATACTTTTTAGGCTGATGCAAGATACATTGTTTCCATTATTACTTGTCTTCAAAGTTAATAGATATGGGGATACAAATGCACCTAGCCTTTGTTATTTTTATGATCAGATACACTGCACAGAAAATTAATTCAAAATCAGACACAATAACACAGTAGATACCCTGGGAAAACCCTCCTCTTGAGGGAGAAAAACCCAGCAGCAATATTTCACTTATATATTATTCAAGAATTAACTCTTCTTGTACAA
This sequence comes from Sequoia sempervirens, assembly GCA_007258455.2. Taxonomy (NCBI): domain Eukaryota; kingdom Viridiplantae; phylum Streptophyta; class Pinopsida; order Cupressales; family Cupressaceae; genus Sequoia; species Sequoia sempervirens. The sequence continues at coordinate 460,797,558 of VDFB02000015.1, read as the reverse complement.
TAAGGCCGAACTCAAGGCCAAGTAATAGCACCGATTCTAGATGCAAAATACAGACTACAATCTGCACAACATATATATCAAAATCCGCACTTGATAGTACTTCAACCTGCTCTTGAAGTAAATCGCAATCTGCCCAAGATGTAATTTGCACTTGAATGTAGAATGAATGTCGAACTTGCTTGATGATCGAAATCAGAACAATTAAACTTGTATTTATACATTGCTTGGGAGAGATCGCACCTCTTCAATAACAAGGTCGGCCACAAGGTGAATAATTACAAATTAAATAATTCACTTATCAAGTCGGCCAAGATAATCCCTTTTCATTTGGACGCCACCAATGAGGAGAAGGTCGGCACATATAAAAACTCGTGCCAATTAAGAATATGAGTTCTATAAATTAAATAGCTCTCAAGCTATAATTTAATGTATTCAATCAAGAACAAATACTATGCTGGAAGAATACGACTGAAGCTGAATATAACATCAACAGCCTTGGAGAGTTGTACAAGTGCATTGGTGGTATGCTTGGCCAAATGAAGGTCATTGTACAAGTGAAAGACCCCACAAATTAGAGTTCTACAATGAACACATTCAACCAATCATTAATCATCGATGGGAGAAGCTCAATGCTCCCTTTCACATGGCTGCCTATGCATTGATCCGAAAGTGGTATGTTGAAAGGCCAAGTAGAATCACTCCTATTCAAGATGCTAAGGTGAAGGTAGGATTCATGAAGACCATTCACAAGATGTATGATTCTACACAAGCCAACATCATTCGTACTAAGTGGACAAAATGTGTCACTCTTAAGGGATATACAAAAGAGACCAAGATGATAGCAAAGACTATGGCACAAGAGGATCTAGTTCTATGGTGGACTATGCATAGCCTAATTCTTTGACTACCACACTGGCCATTCATTTGTTGTCCAAATTTTCTAGTTCTTTTATTGCTAAGAGAAATTAGTTTACTTATAGTCCCATTTGTTCTATTAAGAGGAACTGACTTATCTCTAAGAAAGTGGAGAAGCTTGTAGTTGTACATAGCACCTTGCCTCTCATTAATTGCAACACACTTATCTACAAGGAAAGTCTAGCAGCCTATGATGAAGAGTCAAAGGAGACAACACAGGTTGATGAAGATGTAGCATAGATAGAGTTGGTTGGTATCACCTTGGAGGAACTTGAGCTTGAGGAGTCTAGCAGATCGAGTGATGAGAAGTTTGGCACAAACTTTGGGGGTGAATGATGATTTGAGGCATTGGGCCATTGGCCAGTTGTATTTTGAATGTAATCATCATTTTGAATATCATGTAAATATATAGATATTCAGCATTTTCATTGTTCATTTGATTCAACATCAAATGTGCTTGAGTATTTCAAAGTTTCATGTCATTCCTTATATATTCTTTTATAACTCTTTTTAAATATCATACATATTTGTGCCACCATCCCCTTGTTATCCCCAAATCTAAGCCCTTGGTCCTCCCATCCCAAAGACTTGGCCCCGCCATCCCCCCTAGAATATCCCCATTTTTTAGCTATTCTAATTTTCAAGCTTTTGCCTAGCTCCTCATTTGACCAAAACAACTTGGTGCTTGATGAGGGGAACTCCAAGGTTCTTGGAGCATGCAAGTTATGTTCTGCAGGAATGTTGTCAACAGTGAGCTCGGTTGGCCTTGAGGACTCCTTTGACACATTCCGAAGTGAATTTCGGCTTCTAGTGTGTTCTCCGAGATTCTTGAAGAAGCATCTATTTCAAGAATGTCACTTGATTGACCCTGATTTTCATTATTCATCATCAGTATCATTCCACTAGAGTCAAATTTTGATTCCAATGTTGATTGGCAAATACCAAAACTCGAGTGATTTACTGAGCTTTAATTTAATTATTTCACTAAGGTTGCTTAATTTTATAAAATAATTTAAAAAGCAACTTAGTGCAATAGCTCGTTGGAAAGGGAATTAAAAGTTTTAAATCATGGACACTTGAAAAATGGACCTTGCATATCAAATATAATTATTATTTCATAAAAAGGATCTTCCGGAGCACAAAAAGGGTTATTTTATTAAAAAGTAAATTTTAAAAATATATCTTCTAGAAAGTTCGGCAGAAAAAGTATAAAAGGAAATTTAGAGAGCTCATTTGGATATGCAGATTTTTATTTCCTTTTGTGAAACTCTTTCAGTTCTATATGATTGAACTCTGTTCATCTCAACCTTCTTGAGGACAAAAACCCTCTTGGAGAAGATTAGCCACGGTGGTGACAGATCCTCATTCCTCCCTGGTTAATACTGTGTGTCTCATTCAAAGTTATATTTGTGCAGATTGGTTTGCCAATAGATTTATCCAAAATCTACACTTGTGCTGAATGCTGAAGACTCGGAGCAAATTTCATTAGAGATTGCCTATGTGCTGAAAGTTGCCAATTGAGAATGCTACAACTAAGGGCTAATAAAATAAAAATATTCAAGGTATTTTGATATGCATAATTTGGAGTGTTTGGTAATGATGTTTCAAATTTTTTTGGAGTGCTTGGGTAGTGTTGCAGGAGTTTTCAAGCCTGGTTGTACCACTTTCCAAGACTGATCGTACCCTTCATATTGGACACCTAGGTCAAAGGAATGATTTTGGTGTTTTGGGTATTTTTACAGCTGATTCCTTTATGCTGAGCAACCCCTTTATAAGTATCTTTCAGTGTTTAACAGCTGATATTATTTTATTAAAGAAAATTGCCCCTTGGTGGAGTTTTTGGAGTTTGTACCAGGTTTTGTGGTGAGTTTGTGGCTGCAATCTTCCCTATAGTAGCGCCATGATCTGTTGGAATGATAGCACATGATTGATGGCAGTTTTGAATTCAAAAAAATAATCATGAATTTTTTATGCCAAATCACCCCTGCTTGAGCAGCTTAAAGAGCCTGGAATTGATTGTTACTTGCTGGTAGAGGTTTGGTTTACAGGCCTTGAGCAGTATAGGAGGGATCATTGGTGTTTGGATTTGCTGAGTTAGCCTATTGCTGCAGCTGGGAGGCTTGTAGATGGTGCTGATAAATCATTTTGACATTGTTGTTGACTGTCAACACTAAGGAAATTGCTACAGCAGGTCTGTTATGGCATAATGATGCATCCCATTCAAGGTGTTTACACTTTATTTGATTGTTGTTTCAGTGGACATCACATAATGCTTTCCAAGTTGTATTTTGGGACTCTAAATTTGTAACAGTTGTGCCTGGAATCAATGCAATCAGCATTAAAAAATTGCAGCAGCAGGAGTCTCTTAAATTACAAACCTTTCAGTGCTCATATTTGTCAAATTTGCATGAATACATGTTTATTGCTTGAGTATTTGTTGTGGCATCTTTGGTTGAAAATTTCAAAAAAGCAAAAAAAGGGTGGTCAATACACCCCTGTCCCCACATCCTAAGACTCCATGGAACATAGGTATATAGCAACTTCCATTTTATACAAATGACCTTAAATATGGAAAAAAACAGTAAATTAAAAAAAGATACAATAAGCATAGAAAAAATACATTAATTTAGACTGATTTTTAAAAATGCAAAGATTACACAATCAAGAGTATTACCATTACAAGAGGTATATGTCAAAATTTGAATATTCTATTTACTATATTCATTAGTAATTTTTCCATAACTACTTACATCTGCATGGTATTCTGCATTATTTATTCATACTTTTATAAATCAAACAATATTTTTAATTTTTTCTAAATCAAAAGATACTTTTTGAAAATTTCCGAACTAAAAATGCTTTTAAGTTTTAAGAAAATTTAAATCAGAAGATATCTTTTAATGTTTATCACCTTAAAAAATTGAAGGGGGTTAGGGAAAAGGTTTTACAAAGTTGCATTTACAACATGCTTTTCTATGGGTAATAGGAAAAAACAAAAAAAAGGAGAGCCTTGAACAACAGTAGTGTTGTGACCTTTCACAACATCGCCCCATTGCAAATGGGAACCCCCTTGTTTTTTACTTTTTGGGTTTTTGCCTTGGCGTTGCAACTGCTGATCACCAGTCTTTTTACAATGAGGAGTTTGAAGTTAGAGTTTGAGTAATCTCCCGAGCCAAGTAGAGAATTCAAGCCCGAAACTGTGTATAGACATTGCCAAAGTGCTCAGAAGACCCAGTCGACGAAGAACGCAATTGCTTTCACTCAATTCTGACACTTTCTTTTTTTTAGGGATTTTTGCTTTTTTGCTTTTTCTATTTTTGGTACTTTTGGACCAATCCAGGATTTACTATTTTTAGAAAATTGTTTTTTTTCTTTTTTCTATTTTTAGTAATTTATATTTTTAGAAAGTGTCAGGGTCCCGTAGGTCATGGAGATAACGTTTCCATCTTCAGAAGCGAAATTCATGAAAATCAAGCAAAAATCAAGAAAAATCAAGAAAAAGTCATATGGCAAGGGTTTTGATGATCCAGAAGAAGGACAAAGAAAATGTCACACACTTCAAGAAGTCTGCTTGGAAGGAGGAATGGATATGGCAAGGCATCAGGGAAGTCTGCCATGCCTTGGCCAAGATGGAGACAAAGTCCGCCATGCATTTGGAAAGGCACTAAGGAAGTCTGCCCTTGCACTTGTCCAAACAGAGATGAAGTCCGACCTAACATGGAGAGTAAAGTGTCAAACCCAATGGCAAGTCCGCCCAGCACATTGGCAAGCAAGCCTTGAAGTCCAACCTACCTTGAGAGACTTGTCCAAGACACTATAAAGTCTGCCATGAGGATGATAGGCACAATAGCAAGCTAGATGCAAAGTCCGCCCAAGCCCAAAGCATGCATGGAATGAACATCATGAAGTCCGCCCTAGACAAAGAAAGACATGTCCAAAGGAGAGGAAAGTCCTACCTTGGCACTTAGAAAAAATGGCGAGACAAGAGGAAAGTCCTACGTTGGCACTTAAAAAAAATGGCAAAGGCAAGACAAAGTCTGACCTTGCTCAATGGATGGACGGCACAAGCAAGAGAAAGTCCGACTTTGCCCAAGCACAGCATGTCCAAACCTTTATAAATTCCAACTTCCCTTGATCTAGGCATGTCCAAAGCAGCTCAAAGTCTGACTTACGTCAAGAAGGAGTTCTCCAAGTTCAAGATAAGTCCGCCTAGGAAGGAAATAATCATGGCAAGACCAAAGTGAAGTCCGCCCAATGAGAAAAAATCAAAAAATTGACTAAGTATTGGTACCTGTTGTGACCTTTTCACACATCGCCCCATTGCAAATGGGGAGCCCCAGTAGTTTGCTTGTTTTTAGGGTTTTTCCTTTGCGCAGCGGTTTCATGAGGTCATCTTTTTTGAGAGTTTCAGGTCAGTCTTCTGAGAGTCCTCTGAGCCAAGTTGATAATCCATGCTTGAATCAATGCCTAAACGTCACAGAAGGGCTCAGAAGGTCCGGGAGACGAGGATCGCCTGTGCTTTGGGCCAATTTTGACACTTCCTACTTTTTAGGGAATCTGCTTTTTTACTTTTTCATTTTTGGCATTTTTGGACCAAACTAGGTTCCCTATTTTTTAGGGATTTTGTTTTTTCTATTTTTAGAAAGTCAACCCTGGTCAACAATCAACTTTCCATTTTTAGAGCCAAAAAATCAAAAAATCACTAAAAAATAAAGCAAAAATCAAGAAAAGCATGGAAAAGCAAGTTAAAAATTTGGAAAATCAAGTGAAAAATCATAAAAAATCAGACCTCCAAAATGAAAAAATCAACGAAAAATCAACCAAAAGCTTGAAGTCCATGGAGAAATTCACCTAAGTATGGACCTTCAAGTTCGCCCATGAGAAAAAAGATGGCAAGACTTTTGGCAAGTCCGCCCTTGCCATGGAGATGGGAGATGGCATGAAGGTTTCCAAGTCCGCCATAAGATGGCAAGAGGGTTGGCAAGTCAGCCCAAGCCTTGGCCAAGAATTGGCATGACATCCTCCAAGTCCGCCCCAGCATGGCAAAGAAAAAGGCAAGACATTTGTGAAGTCCACCCTAGAAAGAAGGGAAGGTGAAAAGGAAAAGTCCACCATCAAGAGGAGATAAATGAGGGACGTCCAAGCCCAAGCGAAGTCCACCCTTGCCTTGATAAAAAGATGGCAAAGAAGCTAGAAATTCCGCCATGCCTTGGTAGGAAAGTGAGAAGCCCAACATAAAGTCCGCCCCAGCATGATGGTGAAATGGCTAAGGCACAAGGAAGTTCGCCCTTGACTTGGCATGCCTTCTCCAAAGTCCGCCCAGCCTTGAGAGGGGAATGGAGAGATATTTTTGAGGCCTGCCCCACCATGGAAAGAAGTTGAGAAAGTCCGCCTAGCCTGGGAAGAGAAAGAAAATGAAAATTTGGCGAAGTATTTGATGCTTTGGAAGGAGAAAATCAAAAATTTGCCTAAGTATGGATACCTAGGGAAAAATTTATGAAGTTGGCTAAGTGCATAGAAGAAAATACGTATGGCAAAGAGGTTAGAAAGTCCACCCTAGGCCAAAAAGGTTGAAAAATTGTCTAAGTGACATGGAAATTTTCCTAGGAAAGACGTCCAAACACATGGTGAAGTCCGACTTTGCCTAGAGAAAATCGTTCGAGCAAGAAAAAAAATCGATTTTGGCATGGAAAATATGCCCGGCACAATTTGAAGTTCGCCATGGCAGAAGAAAATAAGGATCGGGCGTAATATTTGTTGGCAAGATGGCTAAAAATTCAACTTAGCTGGACGAAAAGTGAAATAACTTGGAAAATAAATATTTAGCCAAGGAAAAAATTAAAATAGCCATGGGTCAAAATTGAACGGGTTGGAAATAAATTAAAACACTTTGGATAATTTACTTCCAACGCTTAGAAATATAAAATGCCTCGGACAAAAGTAAAATTCACCAGAGATGTTTTGGAAGTAAAATTCATGGAAAAAAATAAATTACGCCGGAAAAAGAGAATTAAAATTCGCCATGAATTAAAAATTGGAAAAAATCGAATTTAATTTAAATTGGACATTTAATTTTTTTCCAAAATATTGAAAATAAAAGATAAACATCTAGCAAAATTGAATTTTGGAAAATCAAAGGGATTTGCCTGGATAAGCTCGCCATGGATTTTTTTCAAAAAAGAATGGAAACTTGCCTGATTGAAGAGAAGAAAACAAATCAAAATCGAGAGAAAAAGATGCAGTTGCTAAAACAAATAGAATTCTTCAGCATTATAATGAGTTTCAACAACTCATTTTTCACAGGCTCAGCTGAAGAGAAGTTAATCTCTCGAAGTTGCAAGAAAGTTGAGGCAAGATCGATTCTTCTGCAGGCAAGGTCGATTTTCTCAGAGGAAAGAGTAATTTTTATGCTGAGGAAGTAATTTCTTGGTGAAATAAAAGAATTTCTTGGCTGGAAGTCGAACTTCTCAACTAAATTGGCGCACTTTGTTATTGGATTTTTTATTAAATTCTCAAAGTTTGAATTTTATTTGCAGCCAGAAGATTTTTGCTAAGGTTTGGAGTTTGGTTGGCTAAATTCATCAATTCTTCTTCCATCTTTTTTTCATTTTGGCTAAGTTCTGGCCAAATCTCAAGCAAATTTGTTTACTTTCAGCTTGCTTTTTCGTAGAATTTCAATCTTTTAATAAGCTAAAAGTAAAATATTCGAATAAAGGCACGAGAATAAATTATATTTTAAAATCTTCGTACTAATGTTAGTGTTTTTACTGCAGGTTAATGACCACAGCAGGAGAACCATCAAAGAAGGTGTCAATGAAGTTCGCCAGTAAAGGGGTACAACGAGAGTCGAAGATCAATTCTAAATGGAAAAATGTTGCAGACACTGATCTTGGACATGTAGACTTCGTGGAATTTAAAAAGAGAGTATATGGACATGCTAGATTACCGACACCGATTGCCAGATGAATGGTGAGGAATGGAATTTTCCAAGCAGTCGGATTCCCACCTGCAATAGAATGTGCCGAGTTGATGGTAGAATGCGCCATTCATTATGATGTGCAAGAGAGACAAATTGTTGCACCTGACGGAAGGATTCTAGCTCACCTTGGCGAAGTGGCAATCCAAGAGGCGTTTGGCATCCCAACACATCACCGGACCATTTATAAGACCAAGGAGGACGCCAAGAGATTATATGATAGCCAGTCTGAATGGTGTGCCACAAATATTAATAAATCATGGTTGGAGAAGCCTAGACCATCCACAAAGAAGATTCCTAAGAAGTTGCGTCGAACAGACTTTAAGGAGGATTATGGAGATATCATTCTGATGTTGAACAAGATAGCCGGCAATCCACAAGGCCCGTATTTTGAGACATGGATGTATTATTTTATAGATGAAATCACTTCTGGCGTGAGGATGTTTAACTGGTCCTGAATGATAAGTGACAATCTCCACGAGCAGTTAGTCAATCTTGAGAAGACCAAGTCTTTCCACATGAGCTCATATGTCGTCTATTTGTTGGCCAGAACATATAGATACTCAGGACTTATATGCAAAGGCAAAGTTGGCAATGGCAAGAATGAATTCAAGTCCTATGACTGCTACCGGCAACTTCAACTCAAGGAGAAGTCTCATTTTAGACAGGCATACGATGCTTTCCTCATGTATATCATGAGAATACTCCAAGGAGAAACTCACCAGAGATTGAGTCACGAAGCCAAGAGTTTGATCAGTAGGTATGGATCCTGGTTTATCCAGTTTCCAAAATTTACATATGTTAGAATCCAGGGATTCACTAGAAGTCCTTATAAGCTTCCTATCTATCCTACCATTCGGATGATTTTGCTGGAAGTCCTGAGACAGCTAGAAGAGTACCAGAACATCCAGAGGCCAAGTAAGAAGGCGGCTATTACTTTCCCATTCTTTATTGGGAATATGTTGGAGTCCTGTCCATCGGCACAAGCAACCGAGAGTGCCAGGTTAGAAATCCAATGGTACCCATTCACAGCTTATCAGTCCAGGGCCAATTTTGACCCTCATCATCACATTCGAACCGTGGATGGGAAAAGATACAAACACAAAATAGACTTGGAGGACTTCTAGGCAAATGTCGCTGACGAGTATGAAGTCAGAAAGAGGATATGGTCTAGAGTGCCAGTGGATTTGATAAGAGCAACCGAACTTTGCCAAGTGCCCGATCAGTTGCAGGACGATGGAAATTATGTCCAGCCGAGCTTCGATGAGAGCCGACCTCTTCCTGTTGTGAAGTGGTCAGAGCCTGAGCATTCAGATTTGGCGACGTTGATGAGGCCAGTGATTAAGTATTCTCAGTGGTGGGTCGACCAGCAAGTCCAAGAGTTGAGGTAGAAAAGAGTGACGCTCATGTATGACTTACTAAGCGAGACAGAGTCATACACCTCCAATGCCGGCACATCCCACAATGATGATTTGGTTGAGATTGGCGAGAAGAGGAAAGAAGTAGTTGCAAGTATAGAGCCTGTCCAGAAGAGGCAGAGAGTGGAGTCATCTCGTTTCGCAACGTCCAGAAATATTGATGAGCTGGTGGCTACCACAGACGAATCCTTAGCTGAGATGATGAGACCTTCTGCAGTTCAAGAAAAGAACAATGAGCCGATCCAGTTGGATGACGATGAGCCCCCATCTCCTACAGGCACAGAAGTACTAGGTTCGAAAGATGAAATGGAAGTCCAAAATGATGATTTCGAAGAGGGAATGATTTCCGCCCTCAGAGGATTTTTGGACGTACCAAGTGCAGAAAACGTTCAGGAGGAGGACAGTATCGAATAGCCTACCATTCCCTATTGGCTAAAGGAGAGGATGAAAATTCAGGCACCAGTTGAGATTCAAGAAGAGGATGATACTGCGGATTTCTTGGCGAGGTTGGAACAAGTTGCTACTAAGAAACCTACCAAGAAGTTTTTCATGTTTCAGAGGGACGAAGTTGGCAGTCATTCCATACAGATCGCAGTACCAACAATTGATAAAGCACAAGATGCAATCACTCCCCAAGAATATGCCATAACCACTATAGACCTTGGCCCAACAACAAAAGGCCAGGAGGTAGTAGAACTGGATAACTCCGTCTCAACTATCAAGGCGAGATTGGAAAAGGAAGTGGCGAGAAAGAAAGAGTACAAAAGGGAGGTCGAGCGCCTGAAGGAGTATATACGGCATCTGACCCAACCACTCAATCAGGGTGATGCAATAGCTCCTCCTCTTCTCAATTCCTCACAGGAGATGGCCAAGGATGTGGAAGCAGGGATGGTCACGGCCAAGGAGGCCCAGGAATGGATGGCAAGCAAGGGCACGGAAGTGGCTTTGTTCATGGAGAGATTGACACTTTCCTACGAACAGACTTCCTCTTTCCTTTCTAGATTGGTTGTCATGAGGGAAGTTTGGGATAATCTCCCAAATATTCAGGAGAGGCTCATTCCATGCCTCAGAGTACTGAAGGGCGTCCCAAGGAAGAATTGGTCGAGGGAAGGGTGATTGCTGCGAGAGCTGCTTATGACTTTCATCATTGGTTTTGGGCATTAACGATGCGGTGCGAGGTTCTGGAGAAGGCAAAGGTAGATGGGCTCAGAGTTGAGGAGCAACTCAAAGAAATTCAGAGGAAGATTTATATGATAGCTGCAGATGTGTTTGACAGGGAGATTGTCTGAGAAAACGACATGCAACTGGAAAGGTTGAAGCATAAGGTTCAGGAAATTTTCTCTCCTCTACTACAGGACCAATTCTAAGATAGGATTTCACAAAGGTGTCGAACCTCTTGTCTGCCCGGGATGATTTTGTGAGACGGGAAACGGATTGGGAGAACACCTTCGCCAGATGTGCTGAGGATTTGGACAGGCTTGAATTCAAGATAAGCATGCTGCCGCCAATCACGATGGAGGAAGTCATCACGATCGTGTCCAAATTCGTCGAGCACAATGCTACCCAGGAGGATAGAGACACCTTCCCTTGAAGATAGCTCCAACTGCCACCTCACTGCTTATTTACTGGTTGTTAACTAATGTTATTTTGGTAAGCCCTAATTAGGGTTGAGTTGTATTAATCTTGGCCATTGATGTTGTTTTAATCTTGGCCTTTCATTTGATTTTGAAAAACTCTATATAAACTTGTGATCTCTCACTTTCATTTGTGTGGAGACAGTAAATGAAATTGTTGCGTTAGACTATTTCCGATAATAAAAGCTCTTATGCATGATTTGCTTTGAATCACTTTTATTGTCAAGTAGTGTGCAAGGTTGCATAACTTCTTCAACCATAGATCAGAAATAGATTACAATTAGATTACAATTAAAATAGAATTTGCTTTGAATGTTTGTTAAGTGAATGCAAGATTTGATCGTATAGATTAAATGGTGAAATATTGCTCATACTTTATTCGGATGGATGATTTTCATTCGATGCGTAAAGTTAGCCTGAGCTTGTGATTGTGGATGCTTAACTTCGGTCTTATTCGAGGCATGAAAATTATAATCACACCTTTTGAAGATTGCACCCACTTTGCGTAGTTGTCCCAAGGAAGCGAAACAAAGCGCGATTACCCGTTTCACTTGATCTTTACTATCTCTTGAATTCCTAAGCATAGACTAAAACTCTAAACCCTTATCTTTTTGCACCATTTTTTTAAGATCCAAACTAAAAGTCCCAACGAAGAAGCCTTTAATGATAAATCCATCTAAGTCCCGAACTTGTGAGAAATTCTTAAATGTAAGTCCCTTTGTGTATTACCAGCATATCACAACGCCCATTGAGCTTATCCACATGTCATGACCTGACAAAAGAAACCTTGGAGTTGCCATATGATCTTCTCGCAATCTTAACATACACGGTGACTTTGTTCAAGAGAGGATAGAGTGTCTTTGGACATTTTATTCTGTGTGTTCGGTGGATGATAAAACGTACACCAACAGTACCTTGAGGAGGGAAATTCAAAAAATTGGCTAAGTGTTGGAAAGAAAACAAGAGGAATGAAGAGGAAAATAGAGAGGAAGTGAATAAAATCCTTGTCCAAGGATGGAATTTGTCCTACATAGCACAAGCCAAATTCAAAATTGAAGACAAATCCAAAGGCAAAGTTCATCTGAAACCTTGGCTAAATGTTGAATGGTCCACATGAAGGTATAACAAAATGAAATTGAATAGCCAAAATTTGGCTTAGTATGGGAAATTCTTCACAAAGAAAGTTCCAATTTCCTTCATTGTGGCCAAAGCATAGGGGAGTTCTTCTCCAAATTCAAGGCGCTTGTAGGAATTTCAAAGCAACCAAAAAAGTGTAATGTCCCCTTCTCATCAGTGATCTGTTCTGACACTCATCAGCCTATTCCGAAAGCCTGTAGGCTCGTTTGAGGTAAAATTAGGGTTTCCATGTTCAAAGGTTCTATGGCTTTTCAAGGAGTTTACTATTTATAGTAAATTCTATTTTTGGGCAGTATGCAGTTATCAGTCTTCAAGGTCTTCATTTTCAGTTGGAGCATTTAATGCAATTCAAGTCTGACTTCTAAAGGTTTTTATTTTGGTGAATAAAGGCATTAATGTTATAATTTGCAGTTGACCCCTTGGCCTAGGAAAATAACTTAAGTTGTTCTTAAAAGGTGGTCATGAAGGGGGACGTCCTCATGAAGGATAAATTAAATATTTTAAGTCTTTTAATGCCTTGGGAAAAGTGGACGCCTTTTCTTGAAGATATTCTTTTAAAAATAAAGTTTATTTGTGCCTTGATAAAGTGGACGCCATTTTGAGAAGTTGGAAGGTTTTTGGAAATTTGAAAAGTCATTGGTGACTATTGGCGTACCTTCTTGGGGATTTGATGAGTCTTCTGATCTTTTATAAAATGGAAGCTTTGCTCCAGCTTTTACTATCCATTTGCTTATCATACTGTTATGTTGTCAAAATGACAAGTGATATTTTGCTTTGAGGATGCTACCTCCTAGCTATTAACCAATTTCATGTTTGAAATATAACACCTAGTTGGTCTTTGTTGCTTCTCACCCAGACTACCAGATTGAGCTCGATTGTTGGAGAATTTTTGGAGATTTATCAATTTTGGTATTGCTGATTCATTTACAGCTAAAAGTGATTTTGATTCATAGCTTTATTTTCAGTCTAAATATGATTATGGGTATTTCATCATTTGAATTGCTGACCTTGGGCGACTCATCATGCCAAGTTTGAGATTTTTTAGTTGAGAGTGATTTTTAAAGGAAAATCGCCCCTTCAAGGAGGGTCGTACCTTTTTGAAGTGTCTTGGGATTCGTGTTAAATTCATAGAGGGTCTTTGTTGCTGTTTCTTCATCATAGCTTGGTCGCCTACCTTCCAATTGTCCATTGCATTTGATTTCATTCAAAACAGAGGTAATTTGATGAAGTTATGAGCATTTTATAGATTTCACAGTTTGCTGATCAGAAATTCCAGAACTCATATTTTTACATCAGATTGTAATAGTTTTCTGTTTTAGCCTATTACTTCAATTTTGGAGTGTTAAATCATTGTTATAATTCATTCTCCTCTTCTTAGATTCATTCTCTATCATTGTAATTAGTAATCTGCAGAGTTATTGATTGTAAGGTTGATATTTAGTAGTACTAATCCAACCAATTTAGTTTCTACAATTACTTGTTGATTTCCATATTCAATTACCCCTGGATGGTTTACCGCCAGTGTGGAGAATGAACATTGTAGCTCTCATTGTACCCACTTTCCAGTGGTGAATCCCCACTCTCAAGTGGATGCCCGCCGCAGAGGATGAATTAGATAGTTGTATCTACATGGCTGGTTATCCGCCTATTTATTTCAGTTTTCAATTAATAACTCCATCATATGTTAGCACCTCGTCCTCAGTGGGATCTTGAGTGCACATTCTTGACGTTGAGTTTGTTTCATTTCAAGTACTGTTCTTTAGTTTCTCCGCCATATGACAACACCTATCCTTCCTTGGGATTGAGTGTGCATTCTTGGCGTTGAGTCTTTCAAGTTTGGATTTCAGTTTTTGATGCTAACGCTAATGCAAATGGCGAAGTGTTGATTGTGTGTGAAAATCTATCGAAAAAACTGGTTAGCATATTTCAGAAAGAAAACCTTAATGACTTCAAGTCTAAACAATGTGCTCCAAGGCAAGACTCCCAGACCTCAAGTGCAAGTGAGAAGAAGAAATCAAAAGGAATCCAAGATCAAAGCTAGGAAGGAACAAGCATAAAGGGCAGGGTCGTCGGCAAGGAAAAATATCCTAAGGCAAGTACCTGGAAAGAACAAAGTGACCCAGAAGGACATCCAACACGTTGAGTTGGCGCCTCGTCATCTTCCAACCAATCAAATTGTTCCAAGTTAGCATGTCTAGATTCAATGAACCCGACACTCCATAATGCAACAATTTTCTATTTTATTGTTGGTTCATATTTAGCAGAAGGACAAGTGTCCTCAAATGTAATTTTCTCATTGGTCTTGAGGTAGTTAGTTGTGACCAACCCTAATTAGGGTTTTATTTTAATCTCGGTCGTTGATCCTAAATCAACCTTGGCCATTGAATTGTAATTGGGGAGCCTATAAATTGAGCTCATCCCTCATTTGTAAAGCATGGGAGTATGTTGCAAAACATGTTGAGATAAGTAAATTGTTGCATACGACTGCCAAAGTAATAAGTAATGCATTGTTCAAATTGATGGTGATTACTTCTCTTATTTTGGAGTTGGCATGGTTCTTATCCCTCATCATAGTTTAGATTTTAATTCTTGTATGTTAGATGAATGAAAGATTTCATAGTATGGATTGGTGAAACTCTTGCTCATACTTTCTTTGAATAAATGATTTTTGTTCAATGCATAAAGTTAGCCTAAGCTTATATTGTGGATGCTTAACTTTTGTCTGGATAAATATTGTTCGATTTGATGGTAGTTATTCATGACGTGAAAATCATAAGCACGCCCCTTAGAAGATTGCACCCACTTTGTGTAATTGTCCTAGTGTGGCGAAGCAAAGTGTGGTTATTGGTTTCATCAAGTCAATACTGTCTCTTGAATTCTTAGGAAGTAGATTAGAACTTCTAAACCCTTATCTCCTTTTTCGGTTTGTTTGATCCAGGACCCAAACAACAGAGCTTCATCGCCTAAACCTCCATTGTGAATTGAACGAGCCTAGCATAAGTCCCTTTGTGTATTACCAGCATATCACAATGCCCATTGAGCTTATCCACACATCAAGACCTGACATAAGAAACCTTGGAATTGCCATATGATCTTCTCGCAATCTTAGCATAAGCGGTGGTTTTTCAAGAGAGGATAGAGCATCTTTGGACTCTTTATTCTGATGTTTGGTGTGTCACAAAACACGCATCAACAAGTAGTAATTTACCATGTGTGTGACTACAACTTATCTCATGGTAGTAACAAGGCCTTCAAGAACACAGATAGTCCTAGAAACATCATCAAGGTAATGTCACACTCTGAAAATCTTCAGAGAAATAGGAAAACAAGACAAAGTCGAGGACATATTTAAACAAAATGAAAAGAATAAATTTAAATTCAAAATAATCAAGTTCTCATAGAGGGCAACAAAGTTGTAGTTCCTGTGAATAACGTCAAACAAACACTTAAATCAGTATTCTTGTTCTCTTCTTGTATCTGGAAAGGAAGTAAAAAATAACCATAATTGGCCAATAGGACCACAAAAGTATAGCTACCTTTTAATACAAAATATGCAGTTCCAAGGCATCACTAATGAGATATAATAAACAAGAAGAATACTCATCTAGACATGGGAGGAAGCGCTAAAATAGAAAAAGGAGTACAACCAAAGATTATTATGATATGCTTGACAAAAGAGACAAATGCCTCTGTCAGAAAAGACATATCAGGGCAAGCATAAAGTTAGTTTTAGGCGAACAATAAGGGCTCTATAAGTTGTTTGTATCATAGTTTGCAAAATCAGACTTGGAGAGTACTCAGCAAACCAAAAATTGACTAAGAGTATTTGGCAAAAACTCAGCACTTTAGAAAACACTTAAAATTTTTGAAAAAACATAGCTTTTTGAAAAAAAAATGCAAAATATAGCTACAAAATGGATCAAATGAGTTTGGTGGGTTTGGGGGCAACACCCCTAGCAAGGTCAAGGGGCAGCCCAAATGAAGACCTTCAAAACAACACAAACCTTTGTGGCGCACACCATTGTTTTTTAATGCAAAAAACAATGCTTAAAAAACCAAAACAACATAGTTTAACTGTGTGAATGGCACATTTCAACCCACATTTTACTCTCACCTGTGTGCTTTTACCTACATGGTGATTAAACAAGTCAGACTTGCCATGTTTTGGTGAATTCTTGCCAAAATAATCGGTGATTTTTCCTCAGAAACTCATCTTTGCAAACTCACGAGTTAAACCTACAAAAATTTGCTTGACTAAAAAACCCACAAGTACTTGAGAACTTGGTGAACACTCGCAGGGTTCACAAACTATGGTCAGAATATTTCATTACAAAAAGAAATGTGAACTTCCCCTTTGGGTTTCAACTTGAATAATGTTTTCATAAAAAGTGCAAATGCACTTTTCCTTCGGATTTCAGTTCAACAAAAGCATGCTGAAATTCATGTCAAACACAAAGAAAGTAGATCATCAATGGAGGAAATTCTCTCATAGGAACTGAGAGGTAAGCTCTACAAGGGTTGGATACGAGCCAAGGAAGTTTTGTATATTTCTTTGCTCCTTGAGAAAATATTGTCATAGATTAGAGATCAACTAAGAATCTGCACGAAAAATACAAAATAGGAAACATAAGGATAGCACTCTCTAAACTTGGACCCAGCATCCCCTTTCCCACTCCATGTCTCATTTCTTAGATTAAACTTTACAGTGGGAAGTTTGGTCATGGTAAACAAGGATTCAGAGAAGATAATCAAATGAGCAAAGAAACAAAGAAAAAAAATCAAGGTTTGGAACAGAAATTGCAAAACATGTGTCTGGAGACAACAGAGGAAAGTCTATTTTCATTATTAAAACTTCTTGGGAGGCAACATAATGATGCTCATGTATAGAGGTCTCATTTGCAGATTTCTTGGGGTGCAACTGTCATTAGAAGATATCAATGAAAGTGCAAAGAAAACATAGGAAACCCAAGGACACTATAAAATTAGATTATGCCAACATGGCTATTTCATAGTGATCTTCACCAATGATAAGAAAAAGAGAGTGTTCCAAATGGTGGTGCTTTTGAAATGTTGGCTTATTGATGAAGCATTTCTATTTTGGACAAAAGAAATACCATATAGCCTGGAACCAATTTGAGAGTCTTTATCACAACATCCCCATTGATGCAGATCTTCAAGCTCTCAAGTTTTTCATCTGTCATGTTTTCCTCCTGACAAGGTAAATTTTGTTCTCAGCCTTTCAGAGTTGGTTCTTAACATTACTTACAATTTAGTGGCAAAACATTCAAGCAAATAAGAGGACAACCATTGGCAGTAACTTTGCCATTTTCTGCACACACCTCTTCCTTTGTTTCCTCGAATGGAAAGTGGAAGGTGGCCTTAATGTCTATCAACAGCTCTTCTGCAAATGTTTTATAGATGATGCCTTTGATCTTTGGCATTGTTCTTCTAACAGTTTGCAGCTCTTCTTCCATAGTTATTATTTTGTCTATCTAGAAATTGAGATCACTATGTGTTTCAATTTTTTAGGTTAAAATTTTGAAAATTGTCTTCTTCGAGGGTTTGGATTGCTTTGCTTCATATTGCAAAGCAAGCTATGAGCATGTTTGAGCTATATAGACAATAACGCAATTTATTATATTAGGAAATATTGGAGTAGCCATTACAAAGAGGTTCATCTCCTTATAAAGTATGTGAGAGATGTAACTAATAAGAACTTAATAAAAAACACTTATAACATACCATGAAGTCACTAGGATGACTTTATTACAAAAGGTAAGCCTTATATTCCACCCCCTCTCAAGGCTTAAGTACAAAGAAACAAAACATACTAATATATATATATATATATATATATATATAAGAACCAAATAAAACCACATATTCTTCAAAAGCTTCTCTTTTAAAACAGTTCTTGGACCAAGTAGAAATCCATCGAGCCATCTCATAAAGGTGTAGCTCCCAAGCCAAATTCTCAATTTCCCAAATTCCACCTCCCTAAACTTCCAAATTGCAAAGCTTCCTCAAAATGAACAAATTATGATCTCTTTTTTCTAGGCCCTTTAGAATTCTCTCTAAAACTTTGGTGAGGTGTCTCGGGTTGTATTTTCACACTTAGACGAACGTAGGTGGTGCACCCTTTTCTTTTTAATGGTTTTTTTCTATTGTTGTCCTTTTATATCACATTTTTTGTGATATTTCTGATTTTGGCCGACCCATCCCTTTGGGTTGTGACCATTGATAAAAACTTATGTAAAACCTATATATAAGGGTTCCACTCTTTCATTTGGAATCATTCACACACTTGTTGATGAGGACCTAAAGTTTGAAATGCATTCAAAGTTATTATTACAAATGTTTTCATTTTGACAATAGCTGAATCTCCTTTCTCTTATCTGTGCATTATATTTTGGTCTGTGTTATTATCTTTTGTACTAATAAACTTCCACACTAGCAAAAGATGAGAAGGTAGGAGGGGGGAGGGGGCGTGGGGAGCAGGCATGAATCAAGATAATACAAAAATTTACTTTTCCAAATTCAATCAATCACATCAACCACACATATGCAAGATCTAAGAAATTGAGAACACATGATCTACATGGAAACCCTTTCGGGAAAAAAACCACGACAAAATATTGTTTATATCTTATAGATTAATCTTCTTCTTCTTCTTCTTGTAGGCTCCAATCTACTAGAGACACCAATCTCCATTCAACAGAAATACAGGCTCCAACCTATTGGAGGCTTCAACCCCCACACAAACTAAGCTCCAACCCAACAAGAGGCTCCAACCTCTACTTGATACGATTCAAGCCTATTAGGGACTCTAATCTCTACACAAACTAAGCTCCAACCTCTATTTGATAGGCTCCAACCTGATATTTCTTCTATGGCTGATATTAGTAACTTCTTCATCCAAATCTGATTCAATCTCAAATCTGATTCAAACACAAATATGATTCAAATACAAATCTGATCCAAACTCAAATCACAATCTTCCTTCCAAATCTGATCACTATCATGCACTTCTTCTTTTCACAAATCTGATCAAAAATTACAGGTCTGATCCAATTACAAATCCGATCACTATCATGCACTCTTTCTTTTCACAAATTTGATCACTATCACGCACTTCTTTTCACAAAACTGATCATAAATATAGCACTATCTTTCCTCAAAATTTGATCACAAATCTGATTTAAAGATTGCAATGAATTCACTCACAAATCTGATTACAATAACGCACTGCTTCTACAAATATTTCTGCCTTAATGTCTGCTCATAAATCTGCAACATATCTACTCATGGATCTGTCATAAAATCTTCAACAATTTACTCATAAATCTGCCATGTGTCTTCCTTTTATTTCTCTTCTCTTTTCACAAAATTGATACTAAACATCTCTTGTAAATCTGCTCACATATCTTTTGTAAATCTGCTCAAACATCTTTTTATTTCTGCTCTTCATATGAATGCTATTCAAAAATTGCTTGCTTTCTAACTCTCAAACAAACCTTTATGTATACCTTGCCAAAGTGTCTTTTCACCCAAGAGGCGTGACTCTTCAAGGGGGTCGGCCACACATGCATAAAATAAATTTTTACTTTATTTAAGAAACCCTTCCACCTGGGGGCGCCAATATCAAGAGAGGTCAGCCCCTTTGAAAAACAATTTATTTATAATTTTAAATTAGTCAAAAGCGGGCACCATAGTAGGAGATGTCGACCCAAAATAAAAAATAATTTTAATTTTGATTTTTATCTTCACAAGATGGGCATCAAACTTAGAACCATAGGTCGGCCAACATAAATCTATTTTTCTATTTTTCTTTTAGCATCACCTTTGACATCAATGACAACAATTTCCAATCATCTATACACCTTTAACATCAGTGAAAAGATTTCCAACAAGAGAAACCTAAAATTAGATATAATGTAAAGTTGAAAATGGAAGTGGGTTGAAATGTCAAGACATATTGGGGTTCATCATTAGCCATGAAGAAGAACCCAGGAGTGTGTAGGAGATAGAGGAAGGAAGATTTGAGATGGATAAAAAAGGGTACATTTAAGTCTTCATTTGTAAAAAGACTTTCCATCTCAAATTAATGATTTGTATTTATCCTCAAGACAACTAGAAGATTCTTGAAAAACTACATGGTGTTGGAAAATCAAGAAAAATCTAGGGAAAGAACAAACAAAATATGATGTCAAGCATACTTAATGGACCCACAAGTTGGACAAAGATCTTATTGATGATGCTTCCAATTATAACTCACTAGCTTCATTGACCATCTTCTTGTATTACTCACACAAATCGTAAGTATGTGCACTACATCATTAATGAAATTTCCTTGTTTCGTTACAACATGGCTATGAAAGATAAGGAATTGTATATGAAGGATGGTCAAATTGCCACTATGATGGAATCCTATTAAATGGGGAAAGACCTAGTCAAGTATCACCAATGAGATAGAAGTCACATCAGTTGTTACTAATTAGTGTGAAATGATTAGATGATTGAACATTTTAAGCATAGTTTGCAAACTTGCAAAGAACTTGACGTGTTTCTTTTGCAATGCAAGTTTTTGCAGGTTTAACTAGCAATTTGTAAGGATAGATTAGATGGTGATTTTCCCCAGATTTTTAAACCCTAATCACATGGTTTTCACTTATTTTTCGTCATGCAAAAACTATATTACTAAGTCTGGTTTCATTGTCTAGAATGTTAAACATAGAGTTTAGAATATTAATAAGCTTGGCTTTAATGTCTATGATGCAACATAGACCAACCCCTATATATAAGAGGTTCCATTTTTTGTAATATTATGAAGAATACGAAATGTTTCTACATTCTAAAATTGGAGATTGACAATTTCGTATGTAATCACAAATTCTTAATCTCATAAATTGATGACCATGCAATATACTAACTTGTTTTAAAATTTATTAATCATAAAAAAATTAAGTACTTTTTAAGTTGTTGAGTTTTTGCCAAGTTGAGAAATTTTGGTCTATCATGTCCAAGTTTGTCAACTACGATTTTAAGCATTGAAGTCATTTCAATTTGATAGAGAGGCCCCAATAAAGTCTTGAGAAGAAAACGCTTGACCTCACAAAAAGATCTTAAAGCTTGCATTGCTTTAAAAAGTTTAATCTCAAGATTATAGCACCAACATGCATAATCTAGAATCAAATTTAGGGATATCTTTTTCTTCATCATATGGTAGTGTCATTTCTCACTGACGGTGACACTCGTCTCATCCTATTCTTGATGACAATTCATGTAAAGATGATACTATTTTCTAAGATGCCAACTCCAATTTTACTGGTGATGCCTCTGATAATAATTATTTTGTTTTCGAAGGGTGGTAAAAATCAGATGTTATGGATGTTTCTTGTGCCTAGGTTTGGGTTCTTTTCCTGATTTTGGTGATTTTGAAAAGCAAAAAAAACGCATTGATTCGAAGTTGCTTCAGAAATTAGGCTGTATAGGAAGAAGATTTGGGAGAAGTAGCTTCCCATATTGGGTTGCTACTTCTCATAGCATGTGGGGCATTCAAAGGAGATGATTCAAGCAACTTATGATGCATAGTGATGGAGCTTGATCATTCATGGTTTAGATTGGCTTCAAATTGTATCTCACTAACTATTTTGAGGATCCTTTCGGTTCAATCCAAATAATGGTAGGTCCTTCAAGATAGGATCTTATGGTTAGCTAATGTTGTACTTGGCTTCAGTGTTGTCCAAAGTTTGCAAATTCTTTTCCTAGCATGATAATCTTGTATTACCCTTCCTGGAGCATTATGGTCAACATTTTGATGGGTTGGGTTGGATATATTGGTTTTCAATACATCGACCTTCAAAACATAAGCAGTTATATAATGTCGATCCTTTAAAGTGAAAGAAAACACCCAATAAATAATAATCGCTCCAATCTGGAATTTATCAGCAATAGTAATATGAAGAACTCCAAAATGTTAGTTTTAGGATCAGATTAACAGAAAGCAGAAATACAACAACACATGAACAATAGAACACAGCATATACCCTAGGAAAACCCTCCTTCTCGAGGGAGAAAAACCCAGCCAAGAATATATCTCTTATATATTGAATGAAAGAGCAGAAATCTACTTGCAATCTGAGCCAAACTCTAGGCCGATCTGAAATAATGAAACACAGCACCTCTCCTAGATGCAAATGCACAATTACAATGAATTCTCCTTGATGTCGATCTGCTCTAAGCAAAATGATAATATGTTGTAGATATGCGAACTCCTGATAGGTGCGAATTGTCTTTAGAATGAATTGATTGATGATAAAAATGAAATGATCATCACCTTCTATATATACACTATAAGGTGCCTCTTCACAAGCAAGGCGACTCTCCACAAGGGTCGGCCTCATTCAAGAACCAAGGTGACTTTTCATCTTGGGTTGGCCTTATAAATTTAAAATAATATTTATATATAGCAAGTCCGACTTGCCTTGGAATTATTTATTTATCATATATTGCAAATTTATAAGAGAAAGAAATCTCTTGCCGCTACTTACATCAACACTCCCTCTTAGCTAGGGAGATATCTTTCCAAATATCCATGTCATGGAATCTCTCAACATGACACCCACATTGGCTACACCCATTTGTGGAAAAGAGTTCATCACGGAGTCACTCAACATGACGTCCACCATGGCTAGTCCCATGTGTGGAAAGGAACAAATGCACAAGTGCCATCACGGAGTCACTCAATGTGATGTCATCATGGAGTCTCTCAACATGACACCCACCATGGCTACTCCCATGAGTGGAAAAACATAAGTACAAAGGAATCATCACGGATTCTCTCAACGTGATGTCGTCACTCTATCCTCTCTTGATCAAAATCTCCAACACGCTAAGATTGCGAAAGATCATGCATTCAACTCCAAGGTTCCTTTATGTAGTGGACGTAGACTCAGTTGGCTTGATGTGATTTGTTGGTATTTCAAGGGGACTTACGCAATTGTTCACTCAAAGAGAAAGGGGGTTTTCATGGTTCAGTAGATGTATTGATGAAGCTCGAGTTTCCTAAACTAACCAGAAAGTGCGGAATTTGAATGGCTACAGGGATTAAAAATGCTATGGTCTACTCTAAGCGTGGGACGTGGAGATCAAATTTCACAAACTTCAACCAAGCTCTATTTTGCCTCACCTTGGACAGCTTCCACAAAACTGGTGCAATCTTCAAAGGAGTAACTAGAGGTATTCAAATCATGATTCAACATATAGACACCATCACAACAATGCATATCAACATGCAAATCATAATTGAAGTTAGGTCCGCAATATTCCAGTTGACCACACAAGGCGAACCCACCATCAGTGAGCTTGCTAGTGGTATGGATTAATGAAGCTTGCTTAATTCAACCACCATATTCCACAACTATCTACTTGCATGAAATGAAATCTACTTTACTCTAAGCTCTACTTTAAGATTCTACGTGAATTGGAAGGACGAAGAAATCTTGCTAGCTATCCACAATAAAAGACGAAACCACAAGCAATGATAACTCTTTTTATACTAGGAGTGTGTTGGCGTTTAAATTCGCACCTCTAGAATGCGGATTTGAAACGGACAACTATGCACAGATAAAATGCTCTTCAAATTAGGAGGGGAAGCTCCCTCTTGCTGATGGTATTGAAAGAAAGTAAACTAAAAACTAAGTTGCCTATCTTTTTGATCAACTAGAGCACAAGGTTTATAAAACACAAACACCGCAGCTGAGATTTTCTGATTTAAGAACTTCAACTACAACTAACTTAAGCTAAAAACGTTTCTAACTGCTCAAGTAATACGCAGAGAAAGAGAAACTAGAAATGAACAAGGTTGATTCTCTGACAAAGTGCTTCAATAAACTCTTTTCCAACAAACATCTACACACTTCAATGTAAGCTGAAATTAAGATCATAAAAGCATAACACAAATAACGGAAATCTGAGACATTATACCAAGGCAAAGGAGGCTCATGATTTTATTTCTCAAACTTCTGGAACAAAGATTATCCTAACACATGCACGGAACAAGAACTTGCAGCTAAAGAGGCTTGCAAACTTGTTCTTTACACAAAAGGGACAGCGATTACAACAACTACTTGTTGGCTAAAAGAGACTCAACAATTCGCTATCATAAATACAAGTGAACTGACACTGAATAACAGCTTGCTAGCTAAAAGAGACTCAACAATTTTCTATCACAATAACCGTTAAAAAAAACTAATGAGCAAAGGCTCTTATTTATAGGCAAGCAGAGGAGTAGGGAACCCTAAAATCTCCTTGCTTTCACAATCTAGGGCTTGCTCAGCAAGCAAGCTTTATTTCTAAATCTAGAAAGAAGATAACATCTAACACCTAAGAAAGCGGGAAAAGCAAAAAACACCAACTATTACATTTATCTTCTTTCTCTTCTTCAAAGAATGGATAAGAATCGTTCCAAGAATAGAAAGAAAGTGGAAAGAAAGCTTCTAGATGAAAATTTGCTTTAAATCTCAATCATATCCGCTAAAAAGAAGGAAATTGGGTCTTGGTCAAGTGCATTGATACTATCTAGGGCAATATTCTGATTGTCCAAGATCTCCTCGCCTTCTGTGATCAAACTTAGAGAATCCTTCACTTCTTTGGCTGCTTTATGAGTTCTGTTCTTGAAAAACATCGCTACCTGAAAAGATGACTCACTAATTGATAACTTGGCGGCTCTGCAACTTTATGTTTCTGACACCTCTCTTAATTTCCAACAGAAGAATATTGCACAACTCTTTTTTGATACCTTTCCTTTTTCTCATATCACACCTTCTCTCGTTCTTCAGCAGAGATGATGAAGTTTTGACATAGTGCTGATTTGGTCTTAAACTCGAGGGGAATGTACTCCATATTGAAAACCTTGAAGACTGACTGTAAACTTGCCTATGTTCAGACAAGTTTTGAGCAACTTTCTCTTTTTAGAATGCTGGTTTTCGGCCTCAAACAGACAAATTTTTGGAAAATTTTCTGAGATATGGGTTTTACTCAGAATTTCGTTGCAATACAACCCAAATCGTCCGTTTTTGAAAAATTTGAATTTAGACTAAAAAAGCAGCAAACCCTAATTTCTTCAATTTTTCACCGAAAAAGCTGGCACCTGGGTTTTGTTCATAATACAATTAGAAATGGACCCAGTTGATCAGATTTGAAAAACACTGATGGCTGATCGAAAAAGCAGCCAACCCTAGAATTTGAAATTTTCTTGAAAAAGCTGTGATATGGGTTTTCTTCAGAAGATTGTTTTGAGAGGACCCAGATGATCAAAATTTGAAAACCCTAAAGATTTCACTGACATGCAAATAAAAAACAGCTGCTGCAACTTGATGAATTTCTCCAAAAATTCTTCAGAAGAATAAAATGAAGAAACCCAGATGGCTGAAAATTAAAAATCTTTGACCTTCTCCTTCAAAAATTTGATCTTCTAGATGAAAAAGCATGAAAAAGCAAGGTCTTATGTTGCTGGTCTGAAAATTATTTATGAAAATCAGCAACCTTGAGCTCTTGAATCTTGAAATAAAACCTCAAAGTTGCTGCTCCACTTTTCTTCTTTGGAAGCCACCTACAAAAATGATGAAAACTGAAAGGAAGAGATGTCTTAAATAGATTTAGGGCTCGAAATAGATTTGCTTTCTTTTGCTTTAATCTTCAAATCCTAAACTTAGCTTGTTCAATGAATTTAGACATTCATCTTTCTCTTGCCATTTTGAATCTTTTGAAAACTTTGAAAATTTCACTAAGGCATTGTAAGTTGGGCGCCCTTCTTGGCTAGAGGTGCCTACTTCATTGAGTTTTTCAACTTTTCTTCCATTTTGACCCTTGGTTTGATCCTGATTTTTGAATGTTCAGTTGAACCGGTGGATGAGCTGAATGATTCATCGCAAAGCTCGACTGATTCTAAGAAAATTGTTCTGGAGGCGCCTTTCACGGAAAACTCCGTTTTGACCTTCAAATTCATGGGAGCCTATGTCCTCCAGGGGCTCCGAACTTTCACAGTGTTAGCCATTTTTGCATGATTTTCAAGTTCTTCATTTCCCTTTGATCTCCTAATGAAATCTCGATTCTGGGAGCTACGCTGATCTGATAGACTGGCTGACAGGTTCACTAGATAGCTTGGCTAAAACCAACGAGGTGATCTTAGACGCTTCATTGACGAAATCCATCATCTCAGAGCTCAAAATCTTGGGCGCCCTTTCTCTCCAGGGGTGCCCAACCTAACCAGACTTAGCCATTTTTATGATATCTTCATCACTTTCTCTTCTATAGACGATCTCGTCAAATCCGGGGACCCGAAGCTCGGATTGGCTGATGGCTAGGCTTGTCGCAAAGCTAAGAAGATTTTGGAGGGGCTTCTCTGGGAGTTACTTCGCCAAAAAGTTGAATCTAAGGCACCAAAAGCTTGGGCGCCCCTGGCAAGCTGGGGCGCCCAACTTCACCAAAGTTGGCCACTTTTTTGTATTTTCTACTTGCTTTTGACTTTGGCTCTTGTCAAACCCTCTGTTCTGCCTCCTGTATCTGGTGACTGCAAACTCCGATTGACTTGCTGAATATCCCATTGGAAAGCTTGTTATGATCTGAAGAAGACATGTTGGAGGCAGTTTTAGCAAATTCATCTGTTTAAGCCCCCAAAAGCTTGGGCGCCCTTCTTCTCCAGGGGCGCCCATTTGCTCCAAACTTAGTCAATTTTTCATCTAATTTTATCTTCAAATTTGAACCGTTATTCCATACTTTCAACTCGATCTGGATTTGCCGAAGAAGGGCAAGTCAGTTGCTCTGACAAAGACACTCGTTACGAAGTTGTCTAAATTCTGGAGAGATTGAGCATATTTGCAAATCCTTACCGCTGAGTTAGGCCCGTCAAAAAACTGGGCGCCCAAAGTTCCCAGACTTAGTCAAATTTTTATATTCTTCATGTTTCTCATTTCTGACTTCTGTTTGAATCTTCCTTGTTCAGCTCTGAATCCCGAACGGCTGGATGATCCGTTGACTACACCGTTGGATTCGTTGCGGAGCTGGAAGAAAACTGAGCAACTTTGATTGGAGGCTCAAACCCTAATTTCAACATTTGATGTCTTAAAAAGATGGGCACCTATCCTTTCCTGGGGTGCCCATGACAAGCAGTTAGAAAATTTTCATAATCTTCACCCTCTTTCTTCGTTCTTCATGCTTGCTCACCAACTCGCCTTCTGTTGAACGCCTGAATGTTGAATCTGAAGCCTAACAGCTGAATGACCTCGATTGATGACCTCGGAGCCCCTGTTATGCTTCTGAAAAGTAGAATAGACCCAATAGGGAAAAACTAATCATTTTGAGATTCTGACTACACGAGCCTGATATGGAAGTATTTTGAGCCAATCAAAATCAGTTTGAACTCTAACAGACCAACTTTCTATTTTTAGAAAGTTTTGCCAGTATCCGTTTCGAAAGAAACCCAGAAAAACCCGGAAAAAATAACTATTTTTAGAAAATTTCTAAAAATAGCAAATTTCCTAAAAAGTACGAATGAAAAACTGAGATCTGGGTTTTGTAGATTAGGCTGCTTTGAGCAGACCCAGATCGTCAGATTTTGGAAATTTTACATTTTAACCCCTCATGCAAGACATGCACACCCAAATTTTGACCTTTTTGACAGTTTTAACAAGACTTTTACTCATTTCTTCAAAATGTCTAAGTGTAACAAAAATTTTAATTTTGGGGTACAACAGAGTGTTCACAACAATCTCTTACAAAGTATTCAATTTGAAAACTTTCCTTCCTCTTCCTATCTATCAATCTACCAATCTATGCTATCTTTCTTTCTATGCTCTATCTCCTCTATGATCTTGTTGGCATTTAAATTCGCACCTCTGGTATGCGTATTTGAAACGAACAGCTATGCACAGATAAACTGCTCTTCAAATTAGGAGGGGAAGCTCCCTCTTGCTGATGGTGTTTGAAAGAAAGTAAACTAGAACTAAGTTGCCTATCTTTTTGATCAGCTTAGAGCACAAGGTTTATTAAACACAAACACCGCAGCTGAGATTTTCTGATTTAAAGAACTTCAACTACGACTGACTTAAACTAAAGACGTTTCTGGTTTCTCAAGTAATAGCAGAGCGAGAGAAACTAGAAATGGACAAGGTAGATTTTTTGACAAAATACTTCAATGAACTATCTCTCAACAAACACCTACACACTTCAATGCAAGTTGAAATCAAGATCATAAAAGTAAAACATAAATAACGGAAACTTGAGATTTTATATCAAGGCAAAGGAGGCTCGTGATTTTATTACTCAAATCTCTAGAACAAGCTCACTTCTAACATGCCTAGAACAAGAAATTGCAGCTAAAGAGGCTTGCAATCTTGCTCTTCACACAATAGAAACAGCAATCACATTAACTCCTTGTTGGCTAAAGAGGCTCAACAATTTGCTATCACAACACAATTGAACAATACTTGAGTAACAAATAGAAGGCACAATAGGCTCAGTGTTTTGTTCTCACTAGCACGGTTAAAAAAAATTAAATGAGCAAAGGCTCTTATTTATAGAGAAGCAGAGGAGTAGGGAACCCTAAAATCTCCTTGCTTTCACAATCTAGGGCTTGCTCAGCAAGCAAGCTTTATTACTAAATCTAGAAAAAAGATAACATCTAAAACCCTAGAAAGCAGAAAAAGCGGGAAATGCCAACTATTACATCTTATCTTCTTTCTCTTCTCAAAGAATGGATAAGGATTATTCCAAGAATAGAAAGAAAGCGGGGAAGAAAACTTCTAGAAGAAAGCTGCTTTAAAGCTCGATCACATCCGCTAGGAAGTTGGAGATTGTGTCCCGGTTCGATGCATCTATGCCCTCAATGGCAAAGCACCGCTTTTCAAGAATATCTTCAGCATCTGCGATAAATCTCAAGAAATCTTCGACCTCATTGGCCGCTTTCTCGAACTTTGCTGACATCACTGAAATATGCCCTATCCTTCCGCCAACTGGATTGCAACTGCGAACAACACTCTGGAATTGATCTTGCACTTCATCAAGCCCGACGTAGGAACCATCTTCCAAACTATACTGAGAAGGAATCTCTATGATAAACTCACTAATGAAAAGGAGAGCTTCAATCACCCTTTGTCTGTAGGCAACGAATTCCTCGGATATCCTCTCATAGGTTTTAACTTTGAAAACATGACGCTCCCTCCAAGCAAGAATTTGTCTCTTGTGTTCTTTAGAAACTGCTGAACCATAGGCTGTGTCTAAATCAGCAATGATGATCTCATGCCTTGGTCTAACTTCAGCTAGTGTTTGTTCAAATCCTTGGATACCTTGACGTAGCTCATGAGCGTCTTCCCTTAACTGGAACATTCATGCCAAGATCTCCCTTCCTCGAACAATGAAACTCTCGATCCACTCTTGAGTTTCTTTCCCATAAATGACCAGCTGTCTTAACTGCTGATGATCAGCTGATGTCTCTAGAATCTGGGGCAGCAACTGGGTTACCTGTGAAGAACCATGGACAAGGTTAGAAATGAAAAGCCTGAGCTGCTGATTTTCAACCTTGAGGGCTGCCTTGTCTTCTCCATCCTCTAGTACTCTTTCCTGAAGATTTTCGGACACAACTTTGAAGAGACTCAAATCTGCATGTCTGGTATTTCTACCGAGATTGGCCTTGACCATGACGAAGTCATCCATGTTCACCTCATCCCTGTTCTTGTCTTCTGGGGGCAATGCAGTCTCCATGACTATCTCGTTATCAGGGTTCCTATCAAAGTGAACCTGTTTCTTTGCCTTCTTAGGAGGCTCCTGATAGATGTTATCAAGATCATCAACACTCATTTGATATGAAGGCCTTCTTCTAACCCTTCCTAAGGAGTTCTCAAGCCAAGACACGGTAGTATCTTTACTAACTTCCCTAGGAGGTGCTACTGTGATCTCTTCATCATCTTCGATATCAAGATCAATGTGGATCGGTGAAGAACCTGTCAAAGGTACATAAACATGTGTTGAAGGTGGCTCCTTTGCTTCTTTCTGAGGTACGGGCTCGTCAGGAGGGACTTCTGAATCAACTGTAGGCTGCTCCTGTATGACTATGCCTAAGAAATCCAACCTTCTTTTTACATTTTTATTTGATCTGCTACCTTTGACGCCTTCTTGAGACTAACTTTTACCCTTCTCTTTCGACTATGCTCTGGAAGAAGAGGGAATTGCCCTTGGCGGCTCTACTACTGGAATGGAGTTTTTCCTTTTCAGGACCAGGAAAACCTTACTATGCTCAAGGACTTGTCTTGCCCTCTCTTCGACTGAAAGGGATTCCTTATTAGCCCAGTTGACTTGTGGTAGGGGCTAATCTTCAATTCGCTTCTGAGTATACATCGGGAGAAGCACATCCTCATCATCATCTGATAACCCTTCTATGTCTTCATTCAAATAGTCCTTCATCTGATGGAGAGAGAGCCTGCTGTAACTACGCCTCCGCACCTCGAACTCATCTATACAATTAGCCCAAAAATCTTCAAGTGCGGCTATATGATCGTAGTTCTTCTCAAGCCGGCCAACGTAGACACCATGAGGATCAAAAGATCGCCTCTCGCTGTAGGACTTGAGGCCGAATTTATATAACTCATCTCCCATTGCCTTGGCATCTGCAGCAGTCCTGCATGTGTAAATTCCCAACCCTAATGGAAATTGAAGAGAGGGTTTCCTTCTATTTCTCAGATCGCGATGAACATCGTGGGCCTCGTTGTAAGGAACCGTACCAATTTTTTTTTTTTTTTTTTGCAATGATATTACAATGAAACACGCACCCGTTAAGGTTAGCTCAAAACCAAACGATGCGGAAGGTAACTCTAACCAGAGTGTACGCCATGATCCCGATGTGGGCAAGGTGTGAGCATTGGTCAGAGGATCTAATGCAAATGCAAACTGAAGGGAACTCTAACCAAGAATGCGCCTGTGCAGACGAGCATATGGTCAGAGGATCAATGCATGATGAACAGAAGTAACCCTAACCAAGAATGGCGCCGAGTGATGGCGAGCATATGGTCAGAGGGTCCCTAAACTACTTAACTGAAAGTAAATAGGCGGCAAGCCAGCCTCTTCCACTTATTCAGTGGGAATTACAATAAAATCAAAGAGGAGAATTGAGAAGTGCTGACAATACTACTGTTCAGCTTACAATGTATTAGAGAACCTGCCAGAATCATAAGATTAAAGCTTCCAATGCAGCAACTATTTAAGAAACCTCTCCAATACTCCCAAACCCTTTAAATAACAACTCCTCACTCAAATACTGAACTTACTCAAATCTGATATGACTGTTTTTGACAGAAATTACTCAGAACAGCAGCATAGTAACTCTCTAGAATGCACGTATCTTGCTCAAAACTCATCCTATTGACAAGAAATCAAATGCAGATTACTCTAATGATGATGGCGCCCAAGATGCAATCCTTAAACCACCCCAAATATCCCTTATTTATTTTGCACGAATTTCAATGCAACTCCTAAATGGTACGGCCCAGCTGCAAGGGCGATTTTACTCTATAAAATCAAAGAGACACTAATAAAATCTGGAAATGAGCTAGAATGGTCGCCCTTCATAGACAAATAGATAGATTCAATACCCAAAACGATAGCATTTTTATTTCATGAGCTATGAGTAAATCTTACATTCCTCAATGACATTCAGCAACATCAGAAATATGACAGAAAATGCAAACTAGAACTCCAAAATACAATTACTCAACTGAAAATGTAATTCAAACCTATTACAAGCTAACTTCTCAACTAGTTGCTATCTTTCAAGCAAGAAGATGAGCCCATGCTAGGAGGTGTGCTTTCCTCGAAGCGAGTGCCTGAAGACAATTCAGCAGCATAACGATGTAGTAGACAAAAGATCCCAAATGAAGAGCTGAGGCCTGATTATATAGACATGAGAGAACCATCTAGAAGCTTCAAGAAGGGCGCCCAAAACCCTAATTTTGAATTCAGCATTTCCCTCCAAAAGAAGGCGTCCCTTTTCCTTAATGAAATATTTCACTTTTAAATAAAAGTCAATCCCCAAGTAGGCGTCCTTTTCATTAAGCTCAATATTTGACTTTTAAAATATAATTTATCTCACCATGGCGCCTTGACGCATTAAGTCCCCTTTTTAAAACAACTTAAAGTTGTACTGCTAGGCAAAGGGGAATATAATATTAAAATATAATATTATAATGGAAATACTTATCTCTCCAAGAAATATGCGCCCAAGGCCAAAAACTGAAGTGCCAGCTGAACCAACTGAAGAAGAAGACCAACTGAACTGAACCCAACCTGTCCACTGCTAAAAATAGTAAATTCATGAAGTTGCTCGGAATGCCAAACTGAACATACCACTGCGAAGCTCTCTAAAAACCTAGAAAGAATCCGCAATCAGAATTCCAAACTTCAAGCAAAAACCTCCTCAAAATTAGGAAACCCTAATTTCACCTTCCGCGTAGCCTACGGGTCTCCGGAATAGGCCAACAGTCAACAGGAACGATCACATCTGAGAAGGGGACATTACACCTGTCTCAAGAATTCCCATGAAGACGACCTCATCCGACGGGTACCTTGGTAACATTAGCGGGGCACCTAAATAGCCATAGACCCTGAGATAGGTGAAAGTGGGAAACTGTATAAACCAATCCGCCCATTCCGCCATCGCTGCCCTGGCAACTGAAGATATACGAACATGTAACTCGTTGTCCAGGTCTCGCATAGTGTACATCAGAAAAGCCCCGTTCACCCTTTTGTAGTGATGCAACGACTTTGTGAACTCCAACTGGGGATAGTAGTTATATATGTGTTGTACGCTCAATGATCCCTCGGTGTTCAGCCCTCTGAATTGACCTTGATAGGCCACCAGGTAGACTAGGTACGACACCATGTGGAATACATGAAATTGAAAATATTCTGTTATTTGCTGATGTAGACAGTCACTAATCAAGGTAGGCCAGTCGTAGAACTCGGTTTTCTTTATGATGTGAGGTATGGCATAAAACAGCCAGGGTTGAAACCTGGTGGCATCTTCTGAGCCAGTGACCCTGTTGAGCAAGGTGATAATGATGGCAATCTCGTCCTTAAACTCTCCTCGCCCGACGTTCTTAGGCAATGTTTTGTGTTTCTCCTTCATCCACCTCTGTGCAATCTTCTTGCTATATTTGTCTTTGTGCATATTCCATATCCTTTCGCATTCACCCTTTGAGAGAGCAACGCTTTTAGGCCATGGGGGAATGGAAAAACACTTCTCAATCACATCAGGCTTTAGACTGCAAATGAATCTACCGTTTGCTGACTGGATCTCCCTTGTAGCCGGGTTGTAATGCTTAATGCAAGTGATTACGAACTCAAAACTCTGAACTGATATAGGGATTGACGTTGCTGCGAGGAGTCCAGAATGTCCCAGGTTCTTGATTGAAGTGTTGCCTGCTCTCTCCAAGGCATGTAGATCGAACACCAGCTTGATATGATGCAAGTCCGTCTTAGCCGTTTTGATGTAGTCATGATAAAGAGCTGATTCAGTCTTGAAAACATTGGGAGTGTACTCCATTTCGGAAAACTTGAAGAATGACTGTAAACTCGCTCTAGTTCTGACAAGTTTTGAGCAATTTCTATTTTTAGAATGCTGATTTTCTTGCTCCAACAGACAAATTTTCAAAAAAAAATTCTGAGATATGGGTTTTGCTCAGAACTTCGATACAAGACAACCCAGATCGTCCGTTTTTGAAAATTTTGAATTTTGCCTAAAAAGCAACAAACCCTAATTTCTTCAATTTTTC
>VDFB02000015.1:460735593-460763557 GCA_007258455.2 Sequoia sempervirens | reverse complement strand
TTTGTTTGCAATAAATTTGGTCATATGGCTACTCAATGTAGAAATAAAATGAATCCAAGTGGTCCATCATTCTTAGGTCAGTGTTTCAATTGCATTAAGTATGGTCATAAGTCAATTGAATGCAAAAATATTTCAAACAAAATTTTCAATAGAGATGTCAGATGTTATTCCTGCAATAGATTTTTCCATATTGCTAACCAGTGCAAATCAAGAGAAAATCAATGGAATAATTGGTCTAGACAAAGAAATGTGGTGTGCTACAATTGCAACAAATCCATTCACATTGCTAGATTCTGTAGAAGCAAGAAGGGTCTGGTAAACAAAGGGAAAAATGTGCAAAAGGATGATAAGGGAAAATGAAAAGTTATTATAGATGAGATCAGGAATCAAATGAAGAATACATGGGTGAAGAAGAATGCTTCAGATGTAAGAAATAAGTCAGCACCAAAATTTGGTACTGGAAATTCCTTTGGGAATTAGTTTATGGCCTCTGGCCTAGGGGGAGCTCTTAAGAAAATCTTTTACTCTCTGTTGGTAGTTGGTGTACCAAGATGTGGAAAATTGAAACAAATGCATTAGTGATCTAAAAATGTTTGGGGATCTCTTGTGGAGGAAACTTATGCAAAATTGAAGGTACACAAAAGAATCTTCTTTCACAAACTGTAAAAACAGGGTATCCAGAAGACCTAGGGGAAAGGAATTTATTGCGATAAAAGGTTAGGTGTGTGAATGATAAAATGTTACTTTTATTTTGCATTTTTTGCATTACATTTTGAGAAGAATTTTGGAGAGCTCTGCAAGTGAATTTTGGCGAGATACAAGTCTAAAGGCGATTCGGTGATCAAACCCTAATCCGGTGAAAGGCATTTATCTTCATAACTTGTGAACTTGAAATTTATGGAAATGGTTGCTTCATTGGTTATTGATATTAAGGACAGGCCCTATCCAAAATTCAAATGGCACTTGTTCAAATCCATCAAGATAGAACCATTAGGTGCATGGGTATGTACAGGGTCATGATGGGCCAAAAAGTGGTGATATGATGGGTATGTGTAAGGTATGTGGCTGACGACTTTGTTTTACCCAAAATTGATGAAATGAAAAGGGTTTTTAAAGGAGATTCTTAGCTTTCCACCAATATAAATTATGCTTTAATTTGAATTTAATAAATAATTATTATTCATTTTCTATTTGAATTACGGCTAAAGTCTTGATTGATAGGCTGATTGAAAAACATCTATAGCTTTCAAACGATATCACATTATTTGAATCTGAAACATGTGTTGCATTCTATGCTTCACATACTATAGGATTAAAAAAAATGAATTTCATGAAGTTTTGACCAAGTTAAGGTGGTTAGACATACAAGTTTTGACCAAGTTTTTTTTTAAAAGTTGTAATAAAAAAATTCATAATTAATTATTTACTTAGAAAAAAAATTATAAAAAAATATGCATCACATTTGAGACATAGGTCCTCTACTTATATGTAAAATATTATAAAATATTATTATCATTTTATTGTAGTTGGGTGGTCGAATGAACACCCTACTTTTTATTTTTTCTAAAATTCAAGTATTCACGCATTGAAATTTCAAATTTCCACAAAATAGATTTAAAAAATAAACCTAGCAGTGTAGAAACTACATTCAATTTGCTATAGATTCTATTCTTACATATTTTTGAAATAATATAGATAACTTATTTAAATTTTTACGTCAAGTTGCCTGACTTTGATTTTTTTGAATTTTTCACCACTTAAGGGCCTATTTTTTCCATGATGATCTTGCACATACCCACATTTTCTTCCATTCCGTATGGTGTTTTTCATATTGAAGATATTAGAGCATATGTTCATGTGAATGTTGAGGAGTTAGGAAGCTCCCGATTGTGAAATTTTTATACAAATCACATTGTGGGAGAAGATCTTTGTGTAAGGCTTGAATTCAATACTTTGGAGGAGAAGTTCACACAAATTGTGTTTCCTGTGTTTGAAAAAAATTAATGGGTTCGGTACATACTAATTTGAGTACATGTTGAGTTCATTTGGTTAATTCAACCCTTCAAGATCACAAAGGAAGCTATAAGGATTGTTCCTAGTCTGAATTCATCTGCTGGGTTACCGACATTGAAATCTGTGAAGAACCAAATAGTTACTGAGGCAACCGGTTCAGTCTTCGATAAAACAGCCATAATAATTAATGACATCATTGAATCAGATGTAAAGTTTTATTCTATGGTTATTGGTTATAATATCTATCACTCCATTCGAGATAACTCTATATCCGGTACTGCAATCTATGTAGCTTATCAAATGGTCAAGCAAAATGCAAAATATGACCTATGTGAGTTACTCTGGGGCCAACTAATTAAAAATCTTGGCAAAATCAAGAAGGACAAGAATAACTCTTTCAAGTATAGAATTTTTTTGTTATGTCTATTCTTCTACTTCATGAATGAAGTTCTGGGAGTTGGAAAAGTGTAATGGCAAGGTGATAAATTGGTAGCTGTTCAAATCAGAGACATCTAATATAGAATTAGTGACAACAAAGCAAGGAAAACTGCTATCTGGGGTTATTTCAAAAGTTTTCAAAGTGAAATGCAAGCTTGGGAAAGGAT
Organism: Sequoia sempervirens; assembly: GCA_007258455.2. Classification (NCBI taxonomy): domain Eukaryota; kingdom Viridiplantae; phylum Streptophyta; class Pinopsida; order Cupressales; family Cupressaceae; genus Sequoia; species Sequoia sempervirens. The sequence goes on along the minus strand of VDFB02000015.1, from coordinate 460,760,939 downwards.
TCCTACATCTATTGTGGAAAATTATAAGGTCACTATTTGCATCATGGTTGACATTGATCAATGTTTGATGGAAGCAACATAACCTAGAATAGTTTGGATAATGCCTATGGGATATGAGGTCGAAGAACACATTTTGTAGTTGTATGCCCAACACCTGTTGAGAAAACCTTAGGATTCAATAGAAGAAAGGTTTGGTACCTTTGAAGTGAAGGATATGCAAGTGCATAAACAACTGAAGAAGCCTATGATAATCCAAATTTTGAGAAAGGAAGTTGAAGCTTTTGTAGAAAGCATAGGCATATCAGCTGAAGCAGTGAGGGAAGCTAGGAGGAAAAGAGAACAAGCTGAAGAAGGAGAGCCTACTAGAATTGAGTCTACTAGTTTGGTAGCATCCTTTTCCAGATATAGATCTACAAGGATATTTACACCCTTATTTAGTCCTACAAAGAAACCAAGCCCAGTGAAAGCTCAAGTCAAGAAATTTGGTAGAGAAGGAGAAAGGAAGAAGGATAAAATCACAAGAGTCTATGTTGTAGTTGAAGATGATGAAGAAACTGAATCTAATGAAGAAGTAAGAGAAATAAAGCATAAGGGAAAAAAGGCATCAAAAGTATCCAAGGACAAGCCCTTCGATGAAGAGAAAGCAAAGAAAAAAGGTGAAAAATGATAGATCAGGTATGGTTATGTCCAGGAACATTATAGAAAAAATAGACCCGTAAGTGGCAAAAAATTCAAAAAAACTAGAGTTAGGAAACTTGATGTAAAAATTTGAATAAGTTATCTATATTATTTCAAAAATATGTAAGAAGTCTAATCTATAGAAAATTGAATGTAGTTTCTAAAATACTAGGTTTATTTAAAAAAATTAAAATCTATTTAGTAAATTTTTAAATTTCAATGCGATAACACTTAATTTAGGAAAAAAATAAAAGTAAATTATTTAATAAAGCCACCCCTAACACAATAAAATGATAATATTTTTTTATAAGTTTTAGATATAAATAGAGGACTCAGCAATATCCCAATGTGATACATATTTTTTTTTGTAATTTTTTTTCCAAGTAAATAATTAATTATGAATTTTTTTATTACAACTTTTAAAATATAAAAACTCATATGTTTTGACCACCTTAACTTGATGAAAACTTATGCAAATTCATTTTTTTAATCCCATAGTATGTGAGCAAAAATGTGACACATGTTTTCAGATTCAAAAATGTGATACCGTTGAAAGCTATAGATATTTTCCAATCAGCCTATCAATCAGGACTTTAGTCGTAATTCAAATAGAAAATGAATAATAACAATTTATTAAATTCAAAGTAAAGCATAATTTATATTGGTGGAAATTTGAGAATCTCCTTTAAAAACCCTTTTCATTTCATCAATTTTGGGTTAAAACAAGTCATCAGCCACATGCCCTACACATACCCATAATATCGCCACTTTTTGGCCCATCATGATCTGCACATACCCATTATGACTATGATTGATCCCACAATAGTGGTTTCACAATTTTGGCCAAGCTGGACACTAAAATTACTTTTAAACTAAATCTTCACATTCAGGCACGTATAGCTGACAAATTTGAAGATTGATGAAAACTAAGTCGTCACATTTGTCTATAGATTCTAAAATATTTTTTTCAAATTCTTGGAGATAGGATTGCACTTATTTTCCATCTCCCCGAAAACTATTTTTTTTTTAGAAAACAACATTTTAAAAAAGTGTTGCACACTGTATAACGCATAAATTTTTTACCGTGAAGGATAAAATTATAATTCTTTCGAATTTAGATTTTTAACTCTGATATCTAGTGCTTCCACTTGGTTAGACATTTTTTTATTGAATATTTTTTCTTTAATCAAGTTTCAAAGTCAAACCAATTACAATTCAGACATAGCACGACCATATAATGCATAAATTTTTTGTATATATCGAAATTGATTTTGTTTTTGTTGGATCAAGGACTTCAATATCTAGTGCAGTCATATTTTTCATTTTTTTTTGATAATCTACTATTTTTCCACATGTGTAGAACATAGACCTTCATTTTCAATGAAAAACCTATGTTTAATAAAACTAAAAAAACAAATATATAATAAAACCAAAACATATTCAAATTATATTCATTAGCTAGCTCGTTTTGAGGACTACCTGATTCAAGTTGGGTTTGTGAAGATTCCTCCATTTTCATCCTCAACCCTAGCTTCGAAGTGCTAAAATTTAGGTTTTTTTTGTGTCTCAGGGAGGGGATGAGTAATAAAGGGGGTTCACTCGAACTAGGGTTCATTCGAACCCCACTTCTATAAGGGGTTTTGATGGCTTTTTTGGCAGGAAAGTATTAGGAGGGTTTGCTTGATCCTAGGTTCTAGCGAACCCCTAATGGGCTCGGTCGAACCAATAGGTTTGTACGAACCCCTAAAATAATTTTTTTTTGCCATGCATTCGTTTTCTATGAGTTTTCCTTCCTCACTTCAATTGTAAACCACTATTGTGGCTTCACCCATAGAGGAAGTGGAAAAAGCTTTAATTAAGGATGGTAATCTAAAACCACTTTCTAAATGGTATGACACTTTTGATAGTGTCGGTTAGAGAACTCTTGAAGAAGCTACAATAAAATACTTGAATAATTTCAATATGAATCTCATAGAAATAATGTCAGAGTTACCTAAAGGGTTATATGAAGTCTTGGAAATGAGGAGAGTAAATGCAAGAATTGAAGAAGAATAAATGAGAGAATGCATACTTGTTGATCTATGTCAGGTAATGTCAATAGAAGAAATGAAGAAAATCCTCAATGATGATAAAAAGTATTTTAAGAGAAAAATAAGGGTGAATAATCTTATGATTGGATAGATTGAGGAAGTGGCAAAAGATACTAGGAAAATTCTTAAGGCAGTTTTGTTGAAGAATAGGTACAATGTTGTTTATGAAGAAGTTCATGATGAAAATGTTTCCCCTGGTATGGAAATTGAAGAAGGGAAAGAAGAAACCATTGAGGACACTCAGATTCCTCTAGAATTTCAAGATACTAAAATTCTCATGGAAATTGAAGCTCCTAAAGTTGATGAGATAGAGATTCCCAAAAGAAAGCAATAATCTGTGGTTGAAGAAAAGAAGGCTGAGGTAAAGGAAGTTGTTGTGGAAGCAAGAGACACTGCAAAGGAGGTAAATAAGTTTTTAGAAGAACAACAAGAGGATTTTGACCATGAATTTCTTCAAAGTCCTATCAACTTGGCTGCTCTATCTCCTATTCAGAAGCTAAAGGTAGCATCATTTGCTCAAGCTAAGGTAAGGGAGGGGATATTGAAATCTCACATGGAGGACAATGAGCTGCTAAGAATTGCATCCGGTATCTTGGAGAAGATCATTTCTAAACATGTCAAGGACTCATCTAATTCTCCATTTGGTCAGCTGAAGAAAATTATCAACTTTGTAAGTACTCACTTTGAGTCTCTTGAAAAGTTAGCTAAGGATAAGGTTCATAAAGAATTTGATGGAAAATGGTTCAGTAGATTGAGGAGCATGATAGCTAATGAAAAATCCTTACTAGATACTTGTGTAAAGAACATTCAAGGTGCATTATCTAAAGGTGGAAATATTTATAAGTCATGCATACCATTGTCTAAATTCACTGAGGTCACTAAGAAGAAAATTAAGGAATATGAGAAACAATTAGTAGATATTTGTCAAGCCTTTGATCCTCTAACTGTTTTTGTGAGCAAGGAAGAAGGTCAAGTCATATCCCTACTTGAAAAAATTAAAAGTTTGAAGCATGAAAATGAAAAAATTGTTGAAAGAGTATGTGAGCTTAGATGATTTATTGGTCCTAAAATAGAGACAATGCTTAGTGCATTGAAGGAAGCACATGATGTTATGGTTGTCAGTGATCCAAAAAATATTGAGTCAAAAAAGATGCAATCCTACTTGTTCTGTGTTCAGATGACTATATTGCAGAGTCTCAAAAAGGGTTGGGACACTAGTTTGATCTTGTTGAAGAATAATTTGTAGATATATTCAAGTCCATGTAAGTTGTAAAAGCAAGCTTGTACATATGTAGTTTGTTCATAGAAATTTTGTATGATTTTTGGTATGAAGATTCCCATCTTTTCCATTGATGTGAAAGGGGGAGTGTAGGGTAGTGAAAAATTTCATATTTATCTTAGGGGGAGTTGTGATTAAAAGTTGTGTTTTGAAGTTTTTAGGATTGCAGTGTATTCATGTTGGTATTGATTTTGACACTTAGTCATTTTTCACTAAGTGTTGCCATCAATGCCAAAGGGGGAGATTGTTGGAAAGAGACACTATACATGTCATTTGGTGTTGTCATTGATGGCAACCCTAGTCAGTAATCCTATCTGCACTTCAATATTTTCTCGTACTAGAAGTCTGATTGAAGATATGTGTTAAACTACCAAAGCTGAAATAGGGCATCCGATAGAGTTGTGTTCATCGATTCACATGTAAATTCCTATTATCATTTTGAGTTGTGGGTCTTAGGGAAGGTCTTTTGATGTATGAACTATGTTACCCTTGAATCATAGAGCCTCGTATTGATTGGTGTGCAAGTTAGAAGATCCAATTTGATGATTTTCAATCTAACAATGCAAAAAGGCTGACTTGGTGATTGTAGCGTGTTGTGGATCTTCAAGGAATAATTTTTGAAGGTGTTTCATGTTTGAGGATATTTTTTTGGGTCCTCATTATGTTGTGGCTGAATTTGATTAGTTCACACTAATAATTGTTTATGGATTGAGCTAATTGTTTGTACATATTTTATATTTTGTAAAAGTCAACATGCAGTTAATGTAATCTCTTAATGCGGATATATATAATCAATTATTCATTTCATTTTGGTGTGTGTTGAAATAAGATTCAAAAGTAAGAAATTATTATAGATCAATTGTACACAATTTTACTTGCATAGAATAAAGATTGGATTCAAATTAGAGAAGATAGAGTTTCAAGAGAAGAATCAGACAGAGTGTGAAGAATGTGATTAATGTTCTTAACCAAAACTATACTTAGGCATTAGAAGATTCTAATTTCATAGTTCATCCACTCCAGATTGTCTATTTATGATTGCAAGATAGTGATTCTTCTTTTAGGCAGTAAGCCTATTTTATTTGAGTAGTGAGCTCTAGGTAGTGTGCTTGAATGCATGTGCATTCCCATTTGTAAACACTTATTTTGAGTATACTCATATTGTGAATTGGCCTTCCATCATGGTTTTTCCCCTAACAGGGTTTCCACGTAAAAATCCTTGTGTTATGGTGTTGTAGTTGATTTTCTTGTGTTCTTGCATCTGTCTTTTGGTTCAATACTATAAGTGGTTTAAATAACAAGTTAATAAAATTAAATTCTGTAGAACACTGGTTCACCCCCCTTCTCAGTGTTCCTTGATTTCAATAGAGTGAAGTTGGTTAAGGAAGAGACTTTGGTGATTTTTTTTGATTATTTAACTAAGCCTGTGAGCACAGAGAAGTTTAGATGGTGTTTAAAGATTATGGGCCTTTCAGCCCCTAGAAATTAAGAGACAATGTTTACTCCCTCTCATTGCTCTTGCAAGGTGTTCAAAAAGTGGGAGATTTGTTGGGAAATGGGTCTCAACCTTGCAATTATATAAAGGTTATTGTTGGTAGGATATATATATATTTCCTCGTTACACCGATAGGTGTAATATCATCAAGGGGGAGGAGTGGGGTGTGTGTAAACAATTTTTTGTTCTTTTTTCAGGAAACTATTAAAATGACTAACATATATTAGATAAATGATACATTGTAAATCTAGACCGTTAGTTATTAGGTTTTAGATCTAATGATGGATATTTTTTTGGTCTGTATTTCCCTAGAATGTAACTCTATTTTATGAGGGCATTGTATTATGGTTGTGGTAGAGAGATGACAATTTACTTTAAGATTGATAGCAATCATGTTGTCTCTTGATCTTTGAGTGGTGATACTCCTATGAGAAGCTTGCTCTGCAAGTATATTGTAATCATTTTGATTTATTGAATAATATATTGGGTGGCTTTTGGAGTGTGGGGTTTTTCTCCCAAAAGGGTTTTCCCCATGTAAATCATTGTGTCATGGTATGCATGATATTTATGTTTATTTTTTTTTAAGTTTTTGTAACTGTTAAAGATCTATAGAAGTTTTGCATTATTCTCCTCTCAAGATTAGTGTAGGAAGTTGTTATGCTACCTTAGCTTCCTTACAATGAGGAGGACATGCATTACGAGTTGACTAATCATGAGTGAGTTCAATTTCATTAGGATCATTTCCAAAGCCACAACTAGACACATTTACTAAGGATTTTAAGGACATCCAAAGCTTACCAAAGCACATTTCCATGATGAAATGTAGTGTAATCTAAACAAGGTAATTTGCTGATTACACTATGCAACAATGAAAATATTGTAAATGCAATTAAAAAATGTACGAAATCAACTGGATTAAGCTAGATCCAATGAAATAAATGAAATAGAAACTCAGTAATTTGAAATAGAAATCTAACAACAATGAACAAAAGCACAAAAATAGGGTTTTTAATGTTGTAAAATGCAATTTTAGGTCTAACATGAGACTAAATTTCCGAGAGGGGTGTATGAGTTCCAATTAGGGTTTTTCAAGGGTTTAACTGTTGATAAAAAAATTCACATAAAATACTCAGAATCGGGTAAAACCACCTGTACTAGGACTAAATTTCCCAGAAGGGCGTATGAGTCCCAGATTAGGGGTTTCACACTAATTTCAACAAATTTTGAGTGAATGTTATATTTTGTGGTTTGAATGATGTCTAGACTAAGTGAAATTACAGATTTCAAGTGAATTTCAATGATGCAAGATGCAAAAATGCAACCTATATGCACTTTCACTAATGCAATATTTTGAAACCCTAGATGCAAATTAATGCAAAACCTAATGCAAAGTTAATGTAAGCTATATATAGGACTATGATGCACTCCAAATCAGAAAATAAGGTGTTCTAAAGGTGAAGTTCACCAAAATGAAACCTTTAAAATCAGGGGTGTGCTCCACCTTTTAGGAGATGAAACACGCAAGAAGGCTTTTAGGACCTTTCCACCTATTTCCTTCAAGTTTCATTCAAGGAAACCTTAGAGATCTCAATATAAGGATGGAATGAGGGAAAGAGATATGCAATAAGGTGTCCTAGGATGTGATTAAAGATAATAAGGGGTTCACCACCAAGCAAGTCTTGGAAAGAAAAGTAATGAAAGTGATATGAAAAACCTAACTATGCAACCAAAGATATGAAAATGAAAATCAGAATAATAAATTGAGAAAGGATAAAGGGGCACCTGGAAAATTGAAGGAGCTTAGAACAAGGTTTGAAATCTTGAAAATATAACTTTTAAAGCACATTGGGACTCATACGATAGGTTGGGTGATTTATTCCTAGTTTAGGGTTTTAGGCTGGAATTTGGAATTTGGGATTGCTAAACTAGGATCTATAGAAAATGCTTGAAATCCAGTATATTAGGACTCATATGCTACAAGTGGTGATTTATTCCTAGTATTAGGGTTGATTTTAAACTTTGATATCCTCTATTGTTCTCCTGTAGCTTCTCTCTTGTCAAATCTCTGAGTTCAAAACACTGAATTGCAATTTATAGATGGCTTTCTATGATCTTGCAATGTACATGACAACTTTGAAAACTTGAAAACTTGAATTTTTTTCTCCAATATTTCTCTTTAATGGATCTTAAACCTAGACTTGCAAATCACACATCAAAGAGAGGGAAAATTGTTATTTTTTTAGTGGATAGGAGTTTTCCTTGGTCAAACCCCATTTTGGTAATCAAACCTTGAAATGAATAGAAATAGAATGAAGGAATGATGAATGAACAAATAACCTATATTGCAACTCACAAAACCCTTGGAATAAAGGCTGCAATTTTGTAAGTAATGGCTAGCATGAATGTAGATCTTGACTCTTGATTGAATGCTATGGATCTTGACTTGAATTCTTGCTTGAATCATAAGAACCTACATCACAAATGTTAGCTAAAAAAAACATGATGCATGATGACTTTGACATGATGCTTGATTATTGAATAATGGTCCAAAACACTTGATAATCACTCTTGAATCCTCTTGTGAACCATTGTGATCTCAAATTTTATATAATGCTTGAATAATTGAATTGCTAGGAGAAAATATGTGAAACAACCTTTTATTTATACTTTTTTATGCCAAATTTCCTGAAATTACAACACTATAAGATGACATTAGATCTAGGGGAATAAAATCTGACCAAGAATTGAATTAAAAATTAGGTCCAAGCTAAGCGGGACTCATATGCTAGTAGCCTAGGCTTGGGACAAATTTTGAGAATTATTAAGTTTAATGCAAAATTTAGGTTTAGGCCCCAAAACTTGGGTGGGACCCATACATCCAAGGTGGCGTATGAGTCCCAGATCACTAAATCTAGTCCATACAAATCAAAATCATTAAATTATGAGTGGTCATTAGGTATGTATTAGGATTATCCTTAGAAAGATGCATTAAATAAGGCTTGTGGATGCAAAATAGAACCAAATAAGGCATAAAGAAACCCAATTTTAGTAGGGAGGGCCCAAATAAGTGTAAAAATATAGAAGGATACACTTTTCTACACTACAATTACATCCATTCTATTTTTTAAAATTTCATGCTAGAATACACTGGGTAGGTTTTAATAACAAAAGGTGTTAATTACCTCTCCCTTCCCTACTCTCTCTCTCACACACCACCTCTCTTTACCTATCGATCTTAATATCTGTATTTGACACACAAAAAAATCAATTGAATTGGAAAATTAAAAATATATTTCATATTTGGCAACCCAGAGAGCACATGTAGATAGGTAAGATATGAGGATCAATGAGAGAATCAATTGGGTGGATAAAACCTCCATCCCTCTCTCCCTCACACATAAACACCTCATCTCTCCAACTACCTCTTCCTACCTCCCTAACCCTCTCTATACATACCTCTCTATCTCCATCCCTCCCTCTTTGTCTCCCTCCCTCTATCCCTCCCACCCTACCACTCCCTATCTTCCTCCTTCCCTCTTTCTCTCCCTCTATCCTTCCCACCCTAAAAATCCCTATCTCACTCCTTCCCTCTTTCTTTCCCTCTCTCCACCACTCCCATCATACCACTTCCTATCTCCCTCCTCCCCCTTCTCTCTCCTTCCCTCTCTCTCTCTCTCCCTCTATGTGATCTAGTGATAACTACTTTTTAAATCTATCTCCCCCTCTATTTGTAGATAAGCAACCAAATGGAGGAGGTTACATACATTATTGTACATCTATTTCATGTATAATATGTTGGGCAACCACACACTTTGGATGATAACATCCCCTACATACAACTTTACTTCATTGTAGTTATTCATAGTTCTACATGGTATAGCTTTTTCTAGTCAATTAATTTGTGACTCTCTTTTCACTAAGATATTAATTATTTCTATACCCATACCATTTTGCATTTACCCCCACTTTGATGAGAAAGTATTAGTGTGATAATATATTCATAATTGACATATATTCTCAAGTTTAGTTCATGGCCTAATTCCTATCTAGTGTCAGTGTACCTTGTTGTAATCTAATTCCCTATCCATGCAATCTAATTCATTTTGTATGATTATTCATTACTCCTTACAATCCTACTATGGTGAGGCACATCCACCTTATCTCTAGCAATCATAATACAAATGAAACTTTCCCTTTTATTCCATTATTCAACAACATCATCAAATTTAGGAGAGGTAGGTATAGAGAGAGTTAGGTAGAGAGGAAGAGTATGTGGAGGGAGGGAGAGGGAGAGAGAGGAAAGGGGGAGATAGGGAGTGGTAGGGTGGGAGGGATAAAAGGACCCAAAATGGATTGTGTGACATAGGGACCCAAAAACACTTGAAAAGAAGTAGACGAAAGTGAATAAGATGGATAACGTATTGACTAAAGACATTCTTCCTTCTCTTGAGAAGATAGATAATGTATTGACTGAAGCATCTTTCCATCCTAAACATAAAATATCTCCCATCCCATTAAAATTTGATCTCCCCATGCTTATATTCCTATCAAACATCCATAACTCTATCCTACAACCTCATCCCATCATTCCATAATCCCTTGTCAATGGTACCTACCTATAGGCTACTCCTACAAGAAATATAATTCCATTTATCTTATTATTCCATCACTCCTTCCAATCCAAAGTTGTAAGAAAATCACAATCCATGCAATCTGATTATGCAATCTACAAGAAATCATCCAATAACATATTACATAAAGGCTCCATTTGATATGGTCTCTCACATGCTTAACTGAATATTATGAATGGAATGTGGATTTATTTTTAAAACAACATAGTCTTGGTATAGTTGGATGATTTTTAATAGAAAAATGGTAGCATACATCTATTAGAAAATGTGTCGATGATAATGAAGGGTAAAGGGTTCTATTTGAAGACTCCTATTGTGAGGGATGATGCAATTCAAGGATCAAAGGATATAGTAGTACTTTCCCTATATGATAATATTTTTGAACTTAAACAAATGGAATATATTGCATATGGTGTTTAGATCTTAGATAAATGTCAGATTTACTGTATTTAGCATTGGGTTGAAACACTATCGAGATTCAAATAGCAATGTTGTGGTGAGGAAGAGGTCAAGGGTTTGAGCCATTGAGGAGTCAACAACAGTTTTAGGAACCTCATAGAACTAAAGACGAGGGTTTCAGAAATGGTGGGCCTTGTGCTTGGGGCTGGGATGGTCCGTACATGCGTTGGTATGGGCCGAATTAGGGTAGATACTCTTACAAGAGGCCACAATCCCCTAGTTGGGGCTATATTAGGCTTATCTCTATCACTAAACAACCTCACAAGGCATTTCAAGAAAATGTATGGAATCCAAAGTAGGTGGAATCCCAAGCCAACCACTCAAAGGATAATGCAGCGTGAAAGGAAAATAATGATGAACATGTATGCATCACATTGAAAAATGACAAGGTTGTTTCCTTTGAAATTGGCAATCCTTTCTGGTTAGATTTGAAAGATTATTTTAGAGAAAAGGCCCTTTTTATGAAATGGGCAAGGGAAAAAGACAATTTTTTGAGGGTTAGGCAGTGGTGTGATGAAACCTAGGGACCTAGCATTAAGCTTAGAATCCTAGCCAATGGATTTTTTTTTGTGGAATGCGATACTAGGAAAATGAAACATTGGGTTCTCAATAATGGGCCCTTCTTAATGGATAGGATGGGATTCTATATTAAGGAGTGGGTTCCAAATTTTGAGCCTATGAAAGAAAAAATCAAAGATACCCCAATTTGGCTTTGCCTATGTAACCTCCCAATGGAATATTGGGATCCTGCAATGTTAACAAAAAATGGCAATAGGCTTAGGTCCTTTTTAAAGTCTGAGCATGTGGTGGACCAAATAGATGGAAGTATGTATGCAAGGATTTGCATTAAATAGAATCCATATCCTCCATTTCCTAAAGAAATATAAATCTACACAAATGAAGGAATATGGCATCAAAAGTTAGAGATTGAAAAGGAGTTAGGAAATTATAAAATTTATAAGAGCTTTGAACATATGGAGTTGAATTGTCTCCAAATAAACAAGGGGAAAGAAACTATGAGTACATGAATTTTGAACAAGATTCTAAATACAAAGAAAGCTCTACAAAATGCTAGTGAAGTGATCCAGGAAATTGAGCAGTCAAGTTCAAAAGTTGCAATGGGTTCTAAGACACATAGCGACAAAGTCGAGCTATTGGAAAACATTGGAAATTCTATAATGGAAATTAATAGGGAGGTGGTTGAAGAGGAAAATCCAAATATGCAAGAGGGTGTGACCAATGTGAAGGTAGATTCTATCATGAATGTAGAGCAAACACTTAGTGCAAACCCAAAAAATACTACTAAGTTTACTCATAATGTAGTGGAGGTTGCAGAGAATAAAAATCAGAAAGAGGTGGATAGATTTACAAGCTTGGAGAGAGTTCAATCTTTGACAAATATATATTTTTAGGGGTATGTAACTTGTGTTGAAGGTAATCTAGAAACCCCTTGTTGTGGAGATAAGGACTGGGGAGAGATTGACTTCTTAGAGGATGAAGTCAATTCAAAAAATGATGCAAAGGAGGGAATTTTAGAGAAAAGGATGATTAGGAAAAGTGCATCAGCTGAAAATAAAATCAAACTTAGAGAAAAAAAAACAAAGAGGAAGAAAGTCTAAAAAACATACGTTAGAAATTGTTGGCAGTGCTAAGGTCCAAAGAAAATCACATTCTGGGAAGGGCTTGTCCCTTCCTGGGTCACCATGAAAAAATTATCATGGAATGTCAGGAGATGAAATTCCTCTAACAAGAGGCATCTGATCAAGAGATGGCTTGATCAAATGCGATCAAACCTAGTACTTCTGCAAGAAACAAAATTGGACAAGGTGGGAGCGGATAAACTAATGCAGAAATGGAAGTAGTGGCAGGGATATTTTATGCAATTTGTGAGTTCCTCAGGTGGGTTATGCATTTTATGGAATCCAAACTGTGTGAAGGTTTTCAAATTAGCCCAAAATCAACATTGGCAATTGGTTGAAATTTAAGCTAGTGTCTTTAACGAGTTAGTTTTTCTAGTCAATGTATATGGTCCAACAGGTACTAAACAAAAAAAGGGTTGTTTGGGAGCAGTTATCTTTTGTAATTAAATCGTTAGGGGATGTGCTAATGATAATTGGGGGTGATTTTAATGCCACATTGTTAGTAACAGAAAAATGGGGGGCTTATGGTAGTCACAACATTGTCCAATTAGATTTTCAGTATTTTGTGACCTTAAATGGGTTGTAGGAGGTGGTGTTGAAAAAAAAGATGTTTACTTGAACAAACAGGCATAAGGGATTTACTAACATTGCTGCAAAAATTGATTATTTCTTTATTATTGGAAACTAGGGTAAGATCCCTTTGATTGTAGATTATCATATCCACCTAGTGGTAGAATCTAATCATTATCCTATTTCACTTTCCCTTACTTTGGAGGAGCCTCTAGTGCAATGTCCTTTTAAGTTTAAAAATATGTGGCTTATGGATGAAGAATTGAAGTTTTTAATGGCTGAATGGTGGATAGAGGCTCCCTTTTACATTGCTACCAAAGCTTTTAGGTTGTTCAAGAAATTGTAATATATTTTAAATCTAAATTGCGGGAGTGGAATAAGCATCATTTTAAAAATATTTTTTCTGAAAAAGATCAAATTGAGGAGGAGTTGGAATAGTTACATGTGAAAGTAATACAAGTAGGTATGGATGTATTTGATTTCAATAGAGAGAAATAATTGAATAGTGAGTAAGATGAAGTATTAGCATGTGAAAAAATCTTCTGGCATAAAAAATCTTGGGAATGTTGGCTTAAAGAAGGTGATTGAAATACTAAGTATTTTCATAATGCAGTTAAATTTAGAAGCAACAAAAATCACATATTTATGATTAAGAATGAGAAGGGGGAGATGCTATCAAAATCTAAGGAGATTAATGATGAGGCTATTAGGTATTTCACAATTTTTTTGAATGGTGATTAGGAACCTTGGGAATTGCAAGATATCGAGGTGATCAATGTCATACCAAAGGTGTTGAATGATCAACAAAATCAATTCATTAACAGGGTTGTGAAAATGGAGGAAGTTCAACAAGCTTCTATCAAACCTTCTATGATATTGTGAAGGAGGATTTTTTGGGAGTGGTGGAAGAATCTCAGTCGCATTCATATATGCTAAGAGACTTGAACAATACACTCATAGCGCTTATTTCAAATAAGAAGAAAGTGCTCTCCTTTGATGATTTTAGATTGATTTCCTTATGTAACACAACTTATAAGGTGATTTCCAAAGTTGTGGAAAATAGGGTAAAACAAATTTTGGGCAGCATTATTTCAGAAGAACAAAGTGGTTTTGTCCCTCACTGATCAATTGTGGAAGGGATTATCATTGCACATGAATCTATTCACTCAATCAAAAAAGAAAAAAATAATAGGATGCTGGTAAAATTAGATATAAGAAAGGAATATGATCATGTGAATAGATTTTTTTTCTGCTTTAAGTGCTTGAGAAATTTGGGTTTTGTCCAAAAGTAGTCTCTTGGATTAAGAGTTGTATTGAGACACCAATGTATTCAATTTTGGTGAATGGTAGTCTGCAAAGTTTTTTCTCTTCGAAGAGAGGCATATGTCAAGGAGACCCATTGCCCTCATTCCTTTTTATCATTATGGATGAAGTGCTAGGTAGATACATCAACAAGGAAAGGGTTTCAGGCTATGGAAGGGGGTCAAAATTACTCAAGGTGTGGAGGTGATTCTCATCAACAATTCATGGATGACACACTATTATTGGGAGTTTCTTATTTGCAGGAGGCTCAGGTGATGAGAGCCTATCTTGATAAATATTGCATGGAATTAGGACAAAAGGTCAATTGACACAAATCAAAAATCTTCTTTTTCAATACAAAGTTGGACAAACAAATAGAGATTGGTAGAATTCTTGGCATCAAGGTTGGAAAGTTTCTAGGTAAACTTTTGGGTACGCCTCTATTTGTGGGGGGTTGTAAGTCTAATCTATGGTCGCAATTAGTGGATCATTGCTTAGGAAAATTGGAAGGTTGGAAAGGAAGATGGCTTACTTTAACAAGGTGTATTTTAATGTTAAAATATGTTATTTCAGCCATACCAATATACTCTATGATGTGCTATAAATTACCGTTAAAAGTAATTTTGTTGGTAGAGCAGAAGATGAGGAATTTTTTTTGGAATGGAAGCAATGATAAGGATAAAATACCACTAGTAGCATGGAATAAGATATGCCAACCAAAAGATGCAAGGGGTGCTGGGTTGCACAAATGGGAGATAATGAATGAATCCATGGGTGCAAACTTACTAACCTAGATCAAAAATGGGAAAGAATTTTGCTAAGAAAACATCTAGATAATCATGACTGGGAAAGGATTCTTACAATGGAAAATCTGATGAAAGGTTCGACTGTCTGGAATTTTATGATTTCATGTAGGGAAGTGGTGATAGATCATTTGACATGGAAACTTGGAGTGGTGGAGCAAGCAGATTTTTGGGAGGACTCCTGGGAGGGATTCCTAGCCCTAAAAGAAGATGAAAGGCTCAACAAAATTCAAAAGTTTGTTGAGGTTAAACTAGAGAAGCAAGTGAGAGATTACTTAGTCAAAAAATCTATTGAAGGTAGTGAATTTTTGGAATAGAAATCAGTGGATGATCGAGTTGTGCAAGCTAATCAATTTTTTTTATTGAAGCATATTTTAAAAGAAAGGAAACTCATGTTGTTGGGTGATAGAGATGAATTGATGTGGTGTGCTTCCAAAAATAGGGAGTACAATGTCAGAATAGGTTATAATTTATTAGAAGAAGCATGAAATCTAGAAGATTGGCCTCACCAATTATGTTGGAATAAGAATTTCCTTCCCAAAGTAGGTTTGTTTGCATGGCTGGCTCTTAGGGGTCAAATATTGATGGGAGAAAGACTGATCCGATTATGATTCTATGGTCCTAATCAATGTGTGTTATGCAAGAAGAATGGAGAGACAATTGATCATCTATTATTGCAATGTGACTTTTCAGATAAGTGTTGGAAGTATGTACTAAATAAATTAAATTGGAAAACCCCCTGCCCAACAACAATGGTAGAGATGTTTAAGGGATGGAGGAAAATTTTGAAAAAGTCATTTTTTTCAAGTGTTTGGTAGATTTGGCCTTCATTGGTAATTTGGGAATTATGGAAGGAATGGTATAGAAGGTTATTTCAGAGTAAAGAACTGAATATATAAGCTATGTTTTCTAAGATTGAGTTGGCCATAATGGAGGTGGTGAATGCGACAACAACAAATTTTTTTTTGTCTAAATTTCCCTTCCACCAAGTGGATAGCAAGTTGCAACAACAATGGCCAATGCTTAAAGTTCCATATGCAGGTGGTTACGATGAAAAGGCTAAGGTGCCAAAATCTTATAGGAATGTTGGTTTGGTTCAACCTAAGGAAGGGTGGGTAAAAGTTAATTTTGATGGGGTAGCAAAAGGGAATCTTGGCCCTTCTAGGGTTGAGTGTGTTATTAGAGATAGGCATGGTAACATTTTGGAATTTGGGGCTCAAAAATTGTAGGAGGGAAGACATAATGAATTAGAGGCACATGCTACCTTGCTTGCAATGAGTTTGGCATGCAAATATACAATACAAAAATTACATCTGGAAGGAGATTCACAAATAATCATAAATGCGATAGAAAATGGTCAATCATAGGTTTAGAAGATAAATAAAACTATTAAGCTCATTCGAAAAAAGATAAATTAGTTCCAAGAATTCAAATTAGCTCACATGCTAGGAAGTGGTAATGATGTGGCATATAAGTTAGCGAATTGGGTTGTTAGTAGTGAGTGGGAAAATTGGTAGGTTGTTGAGGAAGATTTTTGTGTGCTTCAGATTGAGGTGCCAGAACATGTCAGCGTGGGTATAGTAGGCTATGGCGAGAGGCAAAATCAGTAGGGGTAGGATTTTAAGATAAGCATATAAAGTTGTTCAAATTTATGACAATGGCAAGCAGATAATGTAGAGTGGAGCATGGTACGAGTGTTATAGGATGGTGTTAGCTATTGCTAGTATAAGGATTTTTTGATAAATGATGCTAGGTGTGTTTGGTTGTTGTTGGTAGGTGTTGGGGGTTAGTAAAAAATGGGGTTGTATTGATGGGTGAATATTATATTGTACTACATTGAAAATAATTATCAATAAAATAATGCAGGGTAAAACCTACTTTTATTGATAAAAAAAAAAAATTGAACTTAAGAATTCAATGGTTCAACAAAAAAGAATGGAAATAGATGATAAGGAAAAGGTAAAATCAGATCTAAGTATAGAAAAAGAGAATCTATTGGATGGAGACATGAAAGTCTTATCTAAAAAGGTAGAAAATTCTTGTAAAAAATTGTTGAACGAAACATTTGCATTCTATAATCATAAAGACACTCTCAAACCTAAGAAAAAACAGGCTTAAAGATAATTAAATTCAAAATATAATGTTATGACATGGTGAAATTAATTAAGTAATTAAATTAATTAGTCAACATGGTGATGTTAGAGTGAATTGGCTAGGATGAATTAGTATGTAGGATTAAAGATCAAATATGGTGGAATTAGTATGTCTACAACATGCTACAAAGTGTTTCTAGACATCTTACATTTCCTACCATTGAATAAATTCTAGTTTCTAATTTCTAGCACACATTCCAATCCTAATAGGTCTACACATGTGGTATACCTCTAGAAACCTCTTAGTAGTCATTGCATGGTATACATTTTTTAATTCATTTGATTAAAATTGAGATGAATTAAATTTATCTTTTTTCTTTTTAAATAAAGAGGGAGAGAGGGATAGGTGGAGAGAGGTTGTGTGGGTAGGAGGGAGAGAGAGAGGGAAAGAAGAAGATAGAGGTAGGTAGAGAGAGGTCAGGTGAACACAGTAGAGAGAGAGATCTATGTAGGGTGGGAGAGGTAGAGAGGTGGTATGCGTGTCATTGATCATGGAAATAGTTTTGTTAAACAATGATCTAGGTATCAATATAGAACTGGTATAAAGGAGAAGTATCTTTAGAAATATATACAAAACTAAATATAAGTATGTTTACAATATCCAAATCAATAAATTCATACATAGAGAGAGATGGGGAATGAGGGAGATAGGGAGTGGTAGGGTGGGAAGGATAGAATAACCCAAAATGGACTTAGTATGAGGGGGAGATGTGTTGGTGGATTGTGGGACATAGGGACCCAGAAACACTTGAAAATAAGTAGACAAAAGTGGGTTGTGAGTGATTGCATTCTTCTTGTTCTAAGATCAAGGGTGGAGAGCTTGGGGAGGATTTCTAGGTGGGCGATACATAAAAATAATAAAATTGACTTGAGGGGTGAATAACCAATTGGGTTGTTACGTGTAAAGGGTTTTACAACAATATGACGGTTGCAAGTTTCATAACACCTAGTTGTTTCCAACTTGTAATTATTTTAATGAAAAAAAATTCTTATTTAGAGAGTATGAATATAATGAAAGGAACTTTCAAAATTTACCGCAATTGTTACTTAGAGTAAAAAATATTTTTCAATTTCCTCATATGATGGAAAAAGAAATGCACAAAATAAGCGTAGGTTGAAAAACATAGTGGGTTGTGAGTGATTGCATTCTGCTTGTTCTAAGATCAAGGGTGGAGAGCTTGGGGAGGATCCCTATGTGGGGGATACATAAAATGAATCAAATTGACCTAAGAGGTGACTAACCAATTGGGTTGTTACATGTAGAGGGTTTTACAATACTACATGGGTTGTAGGTTTCATAACACAGTAAAAACCTTTTTTTCTAAGCTCAAGGGTGGAGATGTTGGGGAGGATTTATAGGTGGGGGATACATAAAACTAATCAAATTGATTTGAGGGGTGTCTAACCAATTGGGTTGTTAACTATAGAGGGTTTTACAATAGCATGTGGGTTGCAAGTTTCATAACGCTCAGTGTTTTCAAACCTGCAATTGTTGTAATGAAAAAATTCTCTTATCTAGAGAGTATGAATGTAACGAAAGATATTTAAAAATTTACCACAACTATTACTAAGAGTAAAAATTGCATTTCAATTTCCTCATATGATGGAAAAAGAAATACACAAAATAATCATAGATTAGAAAACACAGTGGGTTGTGAGTGATTGCATTTTGCTTATTCTAAGCTCAAGGGTGGAGAGCTTGGGGGGGATTTGTAGGTGGAGGATACATAAAACTAACCAAGTTGACCTAAGGGGTTCCTAACTAATTGGGTTTTCATGTGAAGAGGGTTTTACAATTGTATGTGGGTTGGAGTTTTCATAACACCCAGTGTTTTCCAACCTATAATTATTGTAATGAAAACCTTTTCTTTGCATTGTGCTTGTTTTAAGCTCAAGAGAGGAGAGATTGGGGAGGATTTCTAGGTGAGGGATAGATAAAACTAATAAAATTGACTTGAGGGGTGACTAATCAATTGGGTTGTTATATTAGATAAATGAGGAATGATATGGTATATCTAGTGAGACATCCTTCATACATGATCTTATTTGAAAGTAGTTATGGATGATTTGATAAAAAGATTGAGTGGCATAACCTATTTTACCAAGATCTAGATTTGAAGTTAGTTATCACTAGATCATAATAGAGAGAGGGATGGAGAAGGAAGGAGGGAGATAGGAAGTGGTAGGGTGGGAGGGATAGGAGGGAGAGAAAGAGGGAATGAGAGAGACAAGGATAGGTATAGAGAGTGCTAGGGTGGGAGGGATAGAGGGAAGGAGGGAGATAGGGAGTGGTAGGGTGGGAGGGATAGGTATAGAGATAGTTAGGGAGGGAGGGAAGGAGGGGTAGGTAGAGAGAGGTTGTGTGTGTGTGTGAGGGAGTGAGAGGAGGAAGGAGGGAGATAGGAAGTGGTAGTGTAGAAGGGATAGAGGAAGGGAGAGAAATATGGAAGGTGAGAGATAGGAAGTGGAATGTTCGGAGGGATAGAAGGACCCAAAATGGGCTTAGTAGGATGCAGATATGTGATGGTGGATTGTGGGAAATAGGAACCCAAAATGCATTTATAGGATGGAGGATGGATAAGGATAATGATTTTGGGTTGGTATGATAAAGGGGGATGGTGATAAATGGTTTAGAATGACAATAATATATAATTTATTGAATTAAGAGATTATTCAAGTGCTCTTGAGAAGTCGAGGAAGGAGCATGTGCACTATGTGCAATGGGAAAATGGAAATACATAAATTTTCGAGTGGGTACTAAAATGTATGAAATGAAAAAGGAATCTACTTTAAAAACACATGACAAGAAGCAAACCAAAGTGATTTCTGTATATTGGAGAGGATGAAATCTTGCATCCATCGAATGAAGGCCAGAAAAAAGTTTTTCAAGAGGATTACATCCACCAAACAAACCCTATGTAATATTTGATTTATGTATATTGTTCCTTCTATCCCTCCCACCATATCACTCCCTATCTTTTGTTATCCATCACTCCAAAACCTCTTTAATTTATCTACTTCTACATTACCATTTTCCCATTGCATATAACTTGTACATGCTCCTTCATCAAATTATGTTGGTTTAAAGAGAAATCCACATTCCATTTATAGTATTCAATCAAACATCTAAGAGACCATATCAAATAGAGCAAGGGTACACTCCTTTTTAACTCTATCTAAGGATCAAGGTTATTTAAAGTAATAGGTATTATCTATTTTCTTTATATTTATGTTTTAAAACCCTCTACATGTAACAACCCAATTGGTTAGTCACCCCTCACGTCAATTTGGTTAGTTTTATGTTTCTCCAACCTATAACTCCTCCCCAAACTCTCCACCCATTCTCACACACAACCTCTTTCCACCTACCCCTCCCTTCCTCCCTCCCTACTTCCATCTCTCACTCTCTCTATACCTACATGTCCCACCTTACTTCTCTATCTCTCTCTCTCTCTCTCACACACACACAAAACCTCTCTCCACCCAACTGATTATCTTTCTTTGGACTTAGATATGATTTTCCTTTTCTTTGTCATCTATTTCTAATTATATTTGTTACATTGAATTCTCAAGTTCATAACATGCACTAGAACCTTGTACCTAGACTTTCGTTTTTAGGGGAGGTGAAAATTTCACAAAATCATTGGTTGCATCAATGAGATATGATTACATATGAAAATCCCCTCCATTTTTATCCTTTAAAAATTATTTATTAAGAGTTAAAAAAATAATATTTCAATATAGTTTGGAAGAACTTATTTCTCTAAAGTAATGTGTATCCCTAAGAGGACACTATCTCCAATAAAATGGGTGTAATACTTGTCACAAAACAATATACACATTAACTCCAAGATATTTTTAAAATATCTAGAAAAGATGTTAATTGAGTACTTTTTCAACCTACTATGCTAAGGCACATCCACCTTATCTCTAGAGATCATCATACAAGTGAAAGTTTCCTTTTATTCCATTAGTAAACATCATAATCACATTTAGGAGAGATAGGTATAGAGAGAGTTAGGGAGAGAGGGAGGGCTAGGTGGAGAGAGGTTGTGTCAACATCATCATCACATTTAGGAGATATAGGTATAGTTAGAGATAAAGAGGTGAGAGATAGAGAGAGAGGGAAAGAGGGAGGGAGACATAGGTAGAGAGAGGCAAGGTGCAATGAATAAGGAGAGAGGTAGGTAAATCTAGATAGAGAGGTAGGGTGGGAGAGGTAAAAAGAGAGAGATCTAGTGGTATTTTCATGGAATTTTCTTGAAAAACCTTTTCTTGGCCTTTCTTTGGTGGATGTAATCCTCCTCTCCAAATGTATAGAAATAAAATGATACACACAACCGCATGAGACCAATATTTTATAGAAAATAATTAGTAGGGATTTTATAAGGTATCCTTCATAGTACACATTTCACACTGCACATGTTGCTTCATATAAAAAATTTCTCAATGTCAACAACCCACATTTTCTCATTATGCAAGGGTGCATCAATAAATTTTTGAACATGAAGCCTCCTTAGATCTTGTTAATTATTAAGGAGGTAGTAGGTACTAGAATGTATGAAATGAAAAATGAATCTACTCTAAAAAATATTGAAAATAAGTAGGCCAAAGTGAATGAGATAGATAATGTATTGACTAAAGAGATTCTTCCTTCTCTTGAGGAGTTGAGGAAGGAGCATGTACACTATGTGCAATGGGAAAGTGGAAAAGCAGAACTAGGGGCAACATGTATTAGCATCATCATAGGTAGAACTTAATTTTATAAAATTTCTCCCTAGATCAAATATAAATGTTGCCTTATACTTCTTATTCATTGAAATCCATTTGGCATGTTGTTTAAAATTATATCACTAAAGTTTTTTAACAATTCTAAAATTTCTTTTTGTAGTTCCTCTCCTTCACCTATACTATGATTTAATCTAAGAATCAATATAAAACATAGCCTCTGATGTCTTAGAATTTCTTACTATATACTAAATAAATCCTAGCATTACAACATACTTGTTTATCTTTTTCCTTTAATGCAATTAGAGTATCTTTCTTTATGTCCTTCATCATAGTGTAAGTATTCTCTATATACAAATGTATGAATTTATTCTCATACTATCATGGCCAAGATTCACAAAAATAAAAGGCATATATCCTTTAACATGATGCAATACTTTCACATGATATGTACCTATCTTAAATTTTAACGAGCATTGCTCACTTACTAGTACCTTATGTTATTTCTACAATGGTGAAATTTTATAAGGATTTGGATATTCTAACCTTTTAAATTTTAACTTATCAACCATTTCTTTTGGCACTAAAATATCTTTACTAATAAATTTTTTATGATGAATTTATAGCACGCATATTTAGTCTTCTATATATTTATAAAGAGACTTCTCCTTTGTAGTAGTTCTTTATCAATACTATCACTTTTAAAAAATAATCTTTCCATGACCAATGAATCACCTCTCTCTAATTTATTTATTGGGATTTATCATCCACTTGACTATTCATAAGCATTATAACTCTTGTGAAAACTTTAGGTCTTCTACCAATACTCCATTTTCTTTGGAAAAATTAAAATACTCTTTGTTCTTCTATTCCACATCTAAAATAAGATCATATGAAAAATATTTCACTACATCTACCATATCATCCTCCATCTATCTAATATTCATCTATTCTTTTATTTCATTATGAACTACTACTTCATATTTCTTCAATTTATTCATTATAAGGTCTTTCAACACCATATTGATGTCTCATTGGATTAATTCATCATACTCATTGCATGTTCCTATACTTGTTTCAAAAATTGATCAAATACCAATCACCATCATTGAGATGAATCATTCCCAATTATGTCTTTATGAAACTAAAATTCTAAATTTTGTAGCATAGGAGAGGTGGGTATAGAGAGTGTTGGGGAGGGAGGGAGGGAGAGGTAGGTGGAGAAAGGTTGTGTGTGTGTGTGAGGGAGAGAGGGATAGAGAGAGAGAGAGATGGAAGGAGGGAGATAGAGAGTGGTAGGGTAGGAGGGATAGAGGGAGGGAGAGAAAGAGGGAAGGAGGGAGATAGGGAGTGGGAGAAAGATGCAAGGAGGGAGATAGAGAGAGGTAAGGTAGGTGAGGTAGGTATAGAGAGAGTTAGGGAGAGAGGGAGGGGTACATGGAGAGAGGTTAATGTGTGAGGGAGGGAGAGAGGAAAGGAGGGAGATAGGGAGTGGTAAGGTGGGAGGGATCTAGAGGTACATATATATTGAGGGTGGGAGATGTATGTATAAAGAGAGTGAGAGAGAGGTAAGGAAAGAGGGAGGGAGGGTAGGTGGAGAGAGGTTGTGTGTGTGTGTGTGTGTGTGTGTGTGTGAGAGAGAGAGAGAGAGAGAGAGAGAGAGAGAGAGAGAGAGAGAGAGAGAGCTTGAGGTAGGGAGAGAGAAGGAGAATTAAGTTTCACCTACCCCAACACTCTCTATACGCACCTCTCCTATGCTACAAAATTTAGAGGTTTAGTTTTATAAATACATAATTGGTATATTGAAATTTTTTAACCTCATAAAATGGTTTGAGGATGGATCCAAACAAGGAAAATTATAGTAAACCTCAAATATTGTACCAAAATTTTTGGATTATGAGACTTCAAATATATATTCAAGACCTTGTGATCATCAATTTTCTCTAATTTGGATGGGCTCCAATATACTTTGTTCATGTAGGTGCAAGCCCTTACCTTGGTAGTTCATATTCTTGAGAATTTGGTTTAAAGTAGGGTTTTTATTATTATGTAAGCAAGCTACAAGTTCATTGATAGATCAAAAGTCAAAGGTGTTGTTGCACAACTTATGAAAGTTTAAACTACATTAAGGGTAAGTGCATGGATCAGTGACACAATTTTGGCTCTTAAAATGCCACTTTTTTTTTTCTTCTGAAATCAGCAAAATCTAATTTGCACAAGAAATTGAAGATAGTTACACCACGAGAAATTGAAGATAGTTACACTCAAAATTTCAAGATGTAGTAAGAACAAAAGTTGAAGTTCTCCGAGTCTAGTTTCTAAGCTACTATTTTTTTTGAAATTATTGAAGATTAAGGGTCTCTAAAAGGAGGGGGGGAATAGGTCCCTTTTTTATAAAAAAAAACACAATAGCACTTGAGGGCTCCCCCCCTTTTGATTAACTATTTTTTAGAATTTCAAAAATCCCAATAGTGAGAAATTAGATAACACCATTTAGTTTATCCTCGTTCTTTCAAATAATTTTTTTAATGAGAATATAATATTTTATGAATATTCAAAGTGGAAATATCCTAAAAAGCTGAAATTTGAGTGTGCTCACCCCTAATTTTTTGAACACTAATCGAATTTTTTATTTTTATTTTTCATCATGTGTAGAATGGAGTCTAGTTTCAAAAAATGTAATTTGTTTCACGTTTCAATAAACGAGTAAAAATCAGTCCTAAAACTAGCACATGTTGGTTTTTGACAAAAAACAGAGGCGTTTACAATAGAAGCCACATATCAAAACCTTAACTAAATCAAAATGAAAAAAGAATCATATATTTAGACAGCTAAGAGAGATTTCAATGCTATCATGGTTTTTTTCTAAACTTGCATTGAAAGATGTGCAAATGAGACAGGGAGCACAAACATAAATATGAGGAAATTTGGAAAATCTTGTCAATTAACATGTCCAAAGCAGACCATTTGGCGACCACCAAATTTGGCGTGTGCCAAATTTAGCATGCCCCAAATGTGATGTGGCATTTGGAGAGCGTTAAATGTGGCACTTTCCAAATGAACTACTTTGAACAAAAATTGAATTTCTCCTTTCTTGGGTGGACAACTTTGATAATGCTTAGAGTGCACAGTTTATGATTGTAGATGGATAGTTGAGGTTTTTCCTTTCATACGCTCTCTAACTCGTTACCCTAATTGGGTAACTGTTTATCCAGGCTCTGAAGTCTCTCTATCTCTCAGGTCTCACTCGTGACCTAGACTACTCTCTCTTAGTCCAATCCCCTCTCTCAAGTCTCTTTCCCTCCCACCTAAGTACCTAAATAAATTTGTCTCACTCCATATCCCTCTCTTAGGTCATTATATTTCTCTCTATCTCTCTCTCAAGTCTCTCCCTCCTACCCCCTCTCCATCTCTTAGGTCTCTCACTCACTCCCTCTATCTCTCTCCCACTCCCTCTCTCTCACTCTCTCTATCTCTCCCCTATCTCTCTCTCACTCTCTCTTAGGTACATCTCCATT
>VDFB02000015.1:460643903-460732012 GCA_007258455.2 Sequoia sempervirens | reverse complement strand
TAGAGGGTAGAGGGTAGAGGGT
This sequence comes from Sequoia sempervirens, assembly GCA_007258455.2. NCBI lineage: Eukaryota > Viridiplantae > Streptophyta > Pinopsida > Cupressales > Cupressaceae > Sequoia > Sequoia sempervirens. Next base: position 460,731,990 of record VDFB02000015.1, on the reverse strand, counting down.
AGACAGTTGAGGGTAGAGGGTTGATTCATGAGAGTTAAGGGTAGATGGTAGAGGGTTTAAGGGTTTAGGGTTTAGGGTTTAAGCATTGATGGTTTAGGGTAGAGGGTAGAAAAATTTATTTCACTCTAACCCCTCTCCCATTGTGAGCTCTTTTCCCCCACCCTAACTGGATAACTCTATCCCTCTCAAGTCTCTATTGCTCTCAAGTCTTAGTCCCTACCACGATACTAGGACTAATTTCTCTCACTCATATCCCATCTCCATCTATCTCAAGTCTCACTCCCTTCCTATTCAGGGAGAGAAAGCATTTCAAAGCACCATATTTGGCGCTTGCCAAATTTGGTGAGCACCAAATGTGTTTTACCTTGAAACGGTAAAATAGGAGTTCACCCTATGATTTTGGCCCACATGCTTCTACTTTTGTCAGGTACAATGCTTAATCTGACAGAGAAACACCTTTTTTATGTAGTTGACTCCCTGTTGTACCAATCTATGCTTGATCTGTCACCTTTTTGCCACCAATTTCCATGCACACAATGTAGATGAAGACATTTTAAAGTTTCTACATCATTTTACATTATCTTAGGTAATATATTAATTTTTGGTAATATTCAAATGTTTATATTTAGTATGTTTGTTTATTTTTGACAATAATCTAAATTCCTTTAATGATTTTATTAATCATAACAATTGGACATAGAATTCAACATTGAATTAGATGAGAGTTGCATAAAAAAGTTTAATTTTTATGACTTTGAAGAAAAAAATGAAAACCATAACATAATTTAGATTAATCCATGTTTAAACTTATATAAACGACATCAAATTTTAACACACATTTGCTTATGAATTCTATTTGCATTGCTTATAGTAGTCCATTTCCAGCATGCTTAGATAAACAAATTCAACTTAACACAAGTTTTTTTGTTTTGTTTTGAAAATTTATAGACCATTAATTTGATGATTTTATTAATCTTCATTGTTAGACATAGAATTGAACATTAAATTCATTATTACTAATGGTTGTGGGAAAATTTTTATTTTCAACTAATTTGGAAAACTGAAGAGCTTTCATCAATGTTAATGTGCAAGTTTCTATTTTAATTTTTTTGTGCCATAAAGAATTCACCTTCATCATGTGCTTAGATAATTTCAAGTGACTCAAGACATAGTTGGTTTATTTCCATTCATTCATACCATTTACCATTCTTCCTTGGTAGATTTATGTACAAAAAATGTTGTAGCATATAGACATGTTTGATAATTCCAAACAACTCACTGCCATCTTTCATAAAATGCTTTGGTGTGTTCAATAAAATGCAATGTAATCAACATTATCAATATGTTTCATAAAATGCATTATTTACTTTTGTTCTATGTGTGATTGTGAATATGAAACATTCAATGTCATGCTGAGGAAATGACCAAGCCTCTAACACCGAAAGCACGTGCAGTAAAAAATGCAGGGAGAAGAGAATAAAAAATTGTAGCTCGTGAAGAAAAATAATTGTAGCCCATACAACCAAAAATTCCCATGCAATCTAAGAGAGATGTACAATTGGAAAAACAAAGGGCATGAATGGAAAAACTTCGTGGAAGGAAAAAAATGGATCCCCAAGTTGGAGGCACATCATCAACCATAGGTGAAATTCAATGCACATCTCCAGTTGAAGACACACCAACAACAACATGTGGTATTCCAAGTACATCAAAAATCACACCTACAGTTGAAGACACACCATCAAAAAAATTGTGTTTTGAAAGTACATCAACAAACACACCTCTATTTGAAGTCACTCCACAAACAACATCTCAAGTTGGAGGTACAACATCGTTTACATGTCAATCTCAAGATATGTCATCAATTGCACCTCTGATTGAAGGTATGTGATCTATCCCCAATGTTGTTGACATTCCTAATGTTGACAGAAGTTTGCATTTGAGAACTCCTCCTAGAGTTTTGCATAGAAAACCTAGATTTTTGATTGATATTGATTCCAATGTTTTGAAATGGATGCCTGATAAGATGTCAAAATGTACATGTCAAAGAGCTGCACAAAGGATATGGAGTTTTTTTTGAGAAGCTAAGTGAGGGTGGAAGATGCCAACTATTTGTTAAAATGATGAGACAACTCAAATTTAGGCCCACCATGAAGGCTCTTGGGCTGAGAGTTTTGAATGAATCAAGTAAAAATTCCATTGTAAAGAACTTGATGAGTGCATATGAGAGTGTGGGTTCTACCTCACACATGAAGGATAGTTGTGCCACAAGACATGTGATGACAACAACACTGTTAAGCAGTTAAACAAGGAAAAAGGTGAACCTTACAAAGAATAGTAATTCATTGAAAATAAGTAGATCATCTCTAATGAGAGCCAAAGAAAGGCGTGAAATATTGGAGGAACCAAATAGAAATGAGTTATGGGCATTCTCGGGTAGAATGCCACAAAAAGATAGAAGAATTGCTCAAGGCTTGAGATCTTTAATATTAGATTATTGGAAGGATAACGCATGGACCTCTCCTAATCAAAGAGATGTTGTAAGAAGGAGAATTGGGAGTAAAATCCATGAGCCACATCCAAAGCATTATTTGGATGCCACTCAAACCCATTTTTTTGTTGATTTTGTACAAAATTTTCCTGAATTAAAATATGTCAAAGGTATTTTGAAATGCTAAAGCATTTTTATGTCAAAATAAATCACACACGCACTACTTGTTGTTGTAGAGTACATATTGAGTTTTCTAACCATTATGATGTTTATTGACGTATATGTGTAGATATGCATATTGACAATGTTTTGCAGGAATGTAGCATAAGGCCTCCACCCAAATCCTCAAGGGAATTCTTATCTTCTCTTTTATGTGAAAGAGAGGATGGTCAATTTTTTAACAAGTCATGTTTGGATGACACATGTCATCATTGTGGTGGCATGTAAAATTTTCCAATTTTCCAACACATGGCTAGTACACACACAATTGGAGACAAAATTGTTGAATTTGGAAAATACAAGACAATGGCCTACAGTTGAAAATATGGGAAAGAAGCAAAGAAGTGTGAATTGGTCAGTGATAAGATTCCAGTATATCAGTTTATGGGAATTTTCTATGATCAGGTGGTCTATGAGTATGCAAGGCATACACATAGGGCTCAATGGTTGGACTCACAATTCAAGTTATGCAAGGACACATTTCCACTTCATAGCATCATTTCAGTTCTCGACTTCATGGAGAACTACACACTACAACCATAGAACGAGGTGCAATCACAGTACTACAACTCCACACAAGTTGTTATATTTGTGCATATAGAATTCATTCAAGAAAATGATAGTACAAAGGATAACATGAAAGTATTGAGGGAGTATCACTTTTATGTCAGTGATGATCACACATATTCTATCGAGTTTTTGCAAGGTTGCTTTCAGATGTTCTATGTTGATCTAGCTAACATGGGCATATCATTCAACCAACATATCATATGGTCATATAACTGTACATCACAATTCAAGAATGTCAGAATGTTTTACTCGTTCAACAGGATGCATAGGATCAATGGTGTTCAACATATGTGGAACTTCTCAGAGGCTAGGCATGGAAAGGGGGAGCATGATGGAGCGGGTGCATGTATCAAAAGAGCCCTTGCACAAGAAGAGTTAAAGTACAAAGACAATGTAAAGTTAATAGATGAAAGATCAATTTTTGAGTGTTGCAATCATGCAATGGGTCCAAGTAGTCAAGGTAATTCTTTAGTTTGTAGATTTTTTCATTTAGTAGATGATACTAGTTACATTGCAAAATATGAGGATTGTTGTATAGTAATAGGATCGAGCGAGCTACACTCTTTTAGAAGCTCCAATGTAGGTACATGGACTATTCATACACGAAAGATGACATGCTTTTATTCTGCATTTACACTTCGAGCGTGGAATGATTGTGAGTCAACAGAGTGGGTTGACGAATGGTCTGTAAGAATTCTAGCCCCACTTGACACTTATCATCTCTCGACAACTCTACAAATCATGGAGATGCAATCATCTGTTGACTTTGATAATGTATCAAACCTTGTAGATCCATGTAATATATCTTACTTTGAGGTTTTATTTTGATGCTCATTAAATACATCTAACAAGATGAACATATCAATGCAGGGAACACATATGCAGTGATTGTAGATGAAGACAATGAAGAGGGTACAAATTATTACCTATGTCATTGTATCGAGGAAAAAAATAAATTGGAGGCCCTAGTTATAGATGGAAAAAACATAGAATATCCTATAGGTTCAGTGGTTGTTACTGGAACATGGTACCCAATTAAGAATGTTGTAGTTTGGTTGTTTGAGGACATTGACATGCATCATAAGATTCTTCACTACTCGAACCTTGTCATCGCCACCAATGTTCATTTGATCAAATATAAGGGTACACCTGCGAAAAAGAACTTGTGGAAAGTGTGTGAGTCTGACCACGAGGCAATACTTGACATAATAAAGAGTAGAGCGGACCCAGATGGTTCCTTGGATTGATTGGTAAGTATGCACATTGAATTTGTGAAGTCATGTTATTGATCATTGATTTATTTCAAGTGTTTAAGTTTGATTGTATAAAGGTTTGTAAAATTGCATTAATGTAGATATGAAAAATGATTGGAGTGATGGAATGTAGCCTTGGGTGTGAAAATGTGCGATTTTGAGTGAATTTGAGTGGTTTTATGGTGCAGGAGCACCTACACCTTACTTTCACAATTGGAGAATTAGGTGTGTCTAGGGAGGTCGCGAAGTTTTTTTGATGTTTATTTTCTTTAATAAGGTCTATAAAGACCATTTGGTGTCACATTGATCCATTTTTGTAAACAAGGTCAAATATGTGAAGCAATTGTCAAGATGACAAAAGGGGGTCTAAGTAGGTTCATATTTTTTTATGTATTAGGTCATGTTATAGGGTCTCATAAGGTCTAATTAGACCAACATAGGTGATTTAAATATATTTTAAATGCTTTAAATGTTTTGGAGGGTCATTTGTGAGAGTCTTTTGAGCATGTACAAACATCATATGGTATGTTTGGGGTGTTTGATGTGAGTTAATTATTGGAAGAGTGATTTTCAATAAGGCTCCTTGGAAAACTAGTGCAAGGGAACCGACACCTTCAATGTCAAAGGATAGGAGTTAAAAAGGTTCAAAAATTCATTTTAGGGAGTTTTCATCTTGGTTCCGTGAGAAAATTGCAAAAAGTTGTAAAAACATGAAATATTGTCAATATTGTCAAAATTGTCAAAGTGGGTAAAGGTGGGGTATTTTGATGGTTGTGCTTTGAATCATGAATAAAGTCTTAAATAAGGTCTAAATTATCATATGTTAGGTTTCCAGAGGTGTTTAAGATCTTTTGAGTTCAATAATTGCAAAAATGCAAAATGTTGCAAATGTTGTTAATGACAATTTTGCTGATTTGTGCTGATTTTCAAAATTAGAGTCATTTAAAGGGTAATTAGGTGCAAGTTGGTTGGTTTGAAGGTGATTATGGTTTGTAAATTATATAATAGGCCTTATCAGGCTAGAATCAAGGTTGTTGGAGGTGTAGAAAACTCACACAATTCAAAATACTACGTTTTTGGTGCATTTTCTGAGTTTTTTTCACTATTTTCCAGAATTGTTTGTTGTTGTACGGATCGTACAGACCCAATCATGATTTTAAATATTTATAGGTTTAATTTTTATGAGTTTAATTTGATCTTCACTTGGTTTGGAGTTCTAACTTTCTATTTTGTGAGAGAAATTGCAAAAATATAGCGAATACCCTGTTTTTTCCATTGTTAAGGGTTTGAAAGCAAAATAATACACTTTTGACAAATCCACCCACTATATAATACTGTAACTTGGTGGATTTTTAGGAAATATGTTATATTAGATGTATTAATGCATTTTATATATCAGAATAAAGAATTTTTGTGGTGATTGTGTGATGCCCTGTGGCTGGAAAGTGCATTTTTTCCTTGAAAAGTGATGGCTTTGAAGTGCGTCTAAATGAAATTATGATGGAGTTGAGTTTGTGAGTGTGTGAAATGACTAGGCAGACCCTATGGAAGGTTTTTGGACCATTTATTTGTTTGTTCAAGCCTTCGAGTGAAGATTTTGACAAAACCCTTGTTTTTGCATTAAAAAAGGAGGGTTATTGAGTTGGGAGAGTTTTTGGCCATAGAAGTGCAAATCTATTGTGGATTATGTGGTTTTTAGGCATTTAATTTTCTTCCCAAAGGTTTCAAGGTGATTGGATAACTTTGAAGGGTAGTTCCTTTGTTAAATTGACCTATTTTCCTAGTTTTGCCATGGTGGATGTATAGGAAGTCTATATTGACACAAAGGAGTCTTACTTGAATTTGAAGTGTGTTGTGTAAGTCCTTAATGGGTGTTTAAATCCATTATTTAATTGACAAGTATTTTGGGAAAGTTGGTAGAAGGAATACACCTGACAAGTGGATTTGAGAAGTTCTCTTGAACTTGCTTTGAAAATTTGGTTGAACATCTTGTATTTGTCATTTGTAGTTGATCTCCAACTTGGGTCTGCATCAAAAACCTAGGTTTGGTGGCTTGAGAGTGATGGTTTAGTGGATTGGTAGCTTGGTGAGTGGTTGTGGTGCAGGAGCACCTACACCTCATCCTCCCTTTCTGATCATTTTATGGAAATAGATGGTGAATAGGTTAGAATGAGTTTTTTGAGTGTTTTTCATCTTCAATAAGGTCTAATAAGACCATTGGATAGGTTCTAGGTTCAGTTTTTGAGTTTTGGAGTCAAAATGTGAAATATTGCAATCTTGCACTAAATGTAGTCATGTAGCCTTGAGAAGGAAAAATTGTAAATTTGTACTTGGATATGCAAGATTGAGGTCCTAAGGATGTAATAAGGCTATTTTGAAGCCATTAGAATGGTTTTAGAAGTCATACCTGTATTAGAATTGAAAGTTGCTTCAAAATTGCAAAGTTTCCATAATGCAATTTAATGTAATTTCAACATTAATGATGTAATTATGCTAACCAATGGTTTCCTCCAAAAATTAGTTGAGGGTCATGGATTTAATGATGTAAGTTGCTTCAAAAGTGAAAATTTTCCATAATTCAATTGGTTTCAGGAGGAAAGATGGAGGTTTGAAAAAGTTATGTGATGCCCTAGGTCTTGTTACCTTGAAACAGTCTAGAAAATGACCATTTGTAAGCATTTCTTTTGATTTCTGAGTATTTTAAGTAAATAGAATGGATGTAAGGTGTGAATTGGGTCTTGGGGAGAATTTTTTAACCTATTAAAGGGTTTAGGGGTGTTGGGGTGTGCCTTGGTAGTCAAACCTTCTGTACACAGACCTAAATCAAGCCTTCTTGTGGCTTGAAAAATCAATATTTTGAATCATTTGTTTGTGGAGTTTGATCCTATGGATTTGTGCACTTGTAGGGGATCTTGTTAGAAGCATAAAACCTGATTTCATGGTCTAGTTAATGCCTTTAATAAGTTTTTATTTTTATTGTCCTACTTGGAAATGTTGCAAAGTTGCATGGGCTTGTGTAAGAGTGATGAGAGAATGGGAGTTTTTGAGTGCAAATTCAGGTTATTTGGTCTTTTTTTGAAAATTTGAGAGTGTACATAACATCCTCAAGTCCTTCAAACATGTCTTGGTGTGTGAGTTGAGTTGGGTGATCAAGTTGCTTGTTGGAAGGAATAGTAAAGTTGATGTGTGCATTTGGGAGAAGCTATTGGAAAAAAGGTGTTGCTTCCCTTGCCACTCTGCATTAGGTTGGAGCTCTAAAAATTGTGAAATATTAAGGTTGGTAACCTATTTAATGAATTTCCATGGTGTTTGACTTGATTTCAAGTGTTTGGGAAGGTCTCTTTGGAAGAGAGGCCTAATTGGCCTAGTTGCCCCTACAGTACACAATGGGATTTTGGAGAATACATTGAAAGACCCATCTCTAGGCCTCCTGTGACCTTATGACCACTTCAAACACCCTTTTTAAGCCTACACATGCTTAATAATACTTAATATTATGCTTCCCCCAAACTTCACCCACTTTTAGACTCTAAAACCTTAATTTTCCATTAAAAAATGTGCTTCTCTCAACTAGGGCTTCATGTCGAAACATACACATGACCTCCCCAATCCTTGGAAACCTTCAAATACATCAAAACCAACCAGATATCACTAAAACCAACTATTCTAGCTTTCTTCAAAACAAATTCTTACATTTTATACTTCAACCCATGCCTTTTAGGCCTAAATTCATGCATTTTATACTTGATTGTCATTTGAATTGTCATTAATGAAATTATATATTAACTTATATGTTTATCTTATTTTCCTCTTCTAGGAGTAGGTGTTGGAACACTTGAATGAGTAGGAGTTGAAACACATTAGGGAGGAGGTGTCAAAACAACTGAAGGAGATAAAGATAAAGAGATGCCTAAAGAGGTATGTGTTTATTTTATTTTGTGTTTGGTAAATATGTTCCTATTACAAACAATTGTATGCTAGCTTGTATCAATTTGATTTTTTTGTGGTCACCTATATAGTATGATTGGTTCTTTGAGAGGGGCATATTCTAGGACTCATGATGGTTTGAAGAGACGTATATATACGAGGTAATCAAGATTTCAATTTTAGAGTTCAATTATAATTCAATGTATATTGATTTTGAAGTTAATTATTCGATTTTAAATTATCTAATATAACTAATCTCAATTGTGGTTTGAATTTTTCTTGTGCAGTTACCTTCATAGCCAAAGAGTGCTTGAAAGAGGCTCCATTTTGATGATCCACTAGTATTTTAGGATGGGATAGACATTTTGGCATGTATATTATGAATAGATATCGAGTTGGCATATGCCACACTTTGTAAAACTTTGTTTGAGTTGGCGTTGATGCCATTTTTGTATATGGACATACATTTGATTATTGGATAATTTCATATATAGAATTTGAGAATCAAAATAATTTGTTCATCTTGTGCATGTTTAAACTATTTGAAAATTTAATGAATAATGGTTAAATTATATCATATATTGCTTAGTTATATTATGGTTAAATTATATAGTGGTGTAGGAGCACCTCCACCTTATGCCTACAATTGGAGCACTAATTATTGAGAATTGAAATGCTTAGCAAGGAATAAAGTTTTTTTGAGGTTATTTGTTGTGAATAAGGTCAATTAATACCCCTAGGTAGGTTTTAAGGTGAGGTTTTGAGTTTAGGTGTTAAGAAGTGAAAATTGTGATATTGCACTTGGAATTGTTTGTAGCCTTTGGAAGGCAAGTTTTTGAATTTACATGTATATGTGAAAGAATAGTGTTTTGATAATGTAACAAGGCTATTTTCAAGCCTTTGGGAAGGTTTTAGGAGGTCATAATGTGCAAATACTTCACTATGTTTGTAAAGGCATGGAATTATGTAAAAGGTGGGTTTATGAATTCCAACAGTCATTAAGGATTCAAAAATAAGTTGAAAAGGTACTTGGTTAGTGGTTGAGATGGAGAGGCCTTTAAAAAGGTATGAAGACATCATATTTAAGGTTGTTGGTTCAGGATTTAAGGTCTTGACAATAAGAAATTATGAGTTTTCTTTCAATTTTATGTGTTTTTCCTTATTTTGCAGGTTTTTACAGGCCATACAAGTCGATGTAAGCTATGTAATCTTTATTTCTATGTAGGGGTTTGTGTGAAAATTTATTTCTATCTATTTTGAAAGTTTAAAAAAGAATTGGAAGCCTCCTTTAAGCATTTTCTTGTGAATAGCCAGTATACCTTGTTTTGGAGGGTTTTGTGAACAAACATGTGTTAAAGGGCCCTTACACTTTTTGTGGAAGTTTTAACTCATGTGAGGGGCCATATGGAGTCTTAATTAGGTGTAGGATGCATGGTTAGAGAGTTTGGAGAGGAATAAGAGAGATAAACTTGTTGTTCCTGAGTGTTCTGTGAAGAGAATGCATGTAAATGAAGGGTTTTTGCTTAGGTTATGATAAAATTTGTATGAGTGATCTAGTTTTTTGAACTTTTGAGCATACATGAAGGGTTATTAGACTATGTTCATGGTGGTTTTAAGGTCTGGTAGGTTTTGGAAGCATCATATCCAATAACCCCTCAAGAAATGTGCATACAATAAGGATTTTCAAGTTTGGCCCGAGTTTGTCCATACCAGAGAAATCTGATGGCGGATTTGAAGGTTTTTGAGTATTTTAACTACTACCCCAAGGTTTTAGAGGGTTTGGAGAAGTTTGAAGGGTACTATCTCTGAAAAAGAGGCCTATTTCACTAGGGTTTTTCATGGTAGGGGTGTTGGGTCTCCATGTTGGTCCAAAGGAGTTGATGTTGGGGCTCACATATGTTTTATACCCTTGAAATGAGCATCTGCATACATCTTTTGTTTGCCAAGTGTTTTGGAGGATATTGGAGTTAGAAGTCAAAAACTAGGTTTGCACTACTACAAGGGTTCAAGGGGTGAAAGTGGGAAATCTAAATTCTACTATTTTTCAGACTTTGAGAGTGATTTAGATTATTCAAATAGGTCATCTTAATCTTGTTAGATGCCTCTTAAAGGAATGTTGTAAAATTGATTGAGTTAAGCCTCCCAAGTCTACATCATATAGTTTAAACAACTTTGAAGACAAGAAAATGGAGCCCTCAGCCTAGGGTTTGTGAAAATCAATGAGAGTGTGGAGTTTTTTTCAACTTTTGAGCACATAGGGGTCAAAATACACATTTTTGAGTCAGTGGCATGGTCTAGGAGGTTGTGCAAGTGGGATTTTGTATAAACCCTCTTAGTTTGGCATGAAATTGAGGGTTTTGTGGTTTGCTATGTTGGAATGGTTAACCTTGGGAAAAAAATGTGGTTTTAGAGGTTTGAAGGCATAGGAAATGATTCCCCAAGGTTTCAAGGGCATGTGAGAAGTTTAAAGATATGTTGCTTTGTAATTTAGGCCTAATCAGCCTAATTAGGTTAGTGTAGAAGGGGTGATTTCAGGAGGTTGGTCCAAAAGACTTATTTATGACTTTGGAATATGTATTACAAATCTAAAATTGGTGTTTGAAACCATCATATGTTTGTTAGGTGTCTTGGAGAGTATTTGAGTAAAAGGCCAAAAACTGAGTTTGCACTACCACTGGATTCATGGGTGAAATTGAGAAAAGGTGCTTCTGATTGTTGTCTAACTTGCAAGATTGTTTGAATTGCTTTAAAATACCATTTTAATCTTGTTAGATGCCTCTTGAAGGTGAGTTGTCAAAATTATTGAGTTTGAGCCTCTTGGTCTACTGAATCCCTTAAGAACCCGAAGTGTAAAATGGCTGCAAACTTCAATATGACGTTACTTAGACATCATGAGATTTAGAAACTTCTTTTCTGAGCCTATAGGATCATGTTGTTCCAATATACAATAAAATATCTTAGTTTTTTCTATTTGAGAGGCGTTTTCCTGTGGCAGCGAGATTTCTCTTGGGGAAAAAGTTGTCAAATGCAAGTAGTGCAAAGTTGCAAAGTGGTGCAACTTTCGTTCTACAACTTGCGTGACCAAAATAAATATTCCAACACATATGAGTGGGTACATTTACACTAGGTATGGTCCTCTTTCACACCCAAATGCATCGAATCCCTCCGAGCTACGTTCAACCGACTGAATCCCTTAAGAGGCTGAAGTGCAAAATGGTTGAAAACTTCAGTATGATGATACTAAAACACCATGAGGCTTAGAAACTTCTCGTTAGAGCTTATGGGATTGTGTTGTTCCCATATACAATAACCTATCTTAGTTTTTTCTATTTCAGAAGCATTTTCTTGTGGCGGTGAGATTTCTCTTGGGGAAAAAGTTGTCAAATGCAAGTAGTGCAAAGTTGTAAACTGGTGCAAATTTTGTTCTGCAACTCATGTGACCAAACTAACTATTCCAACATGTCTGAGTGGGTATTTTTATGCTAGGAATGGTCCTCTGAGCTACATTCAACTGGTTGAATCCCTTAAGAGGCCGAAGTGGAAAATGGCTAAAAACTTCAGCATGACGCTACTCAGACACCGTGAGGCTTAAAAAATTCTCATCTGAGCCTATGGGATTGTGTTATACCCATATACAATAATCTCTCTCATTTTTTTCTATCTCAGAGGTGTTTTCCTATGGCAACGAGATTTCTCTTGGGGAAAAAGTTGTCAAATGCAAGTAGTGCAAAGTTGCAAAGTGGTGCAACTTTTGTTCTGCAACTTGTGTGACCAAACTAACTATTCCAATGCATCAGAGTGGGTAATTTTACAATAGGAATGGTCCTCTTTTGTACCCAAACGCACTGAATCCCTCCGAGCTAGGTTCAACCGGCTGAATCCCTTAAGAAGTCGAAGTGCAAAATGGATGAAAAATTCAACATGATGATACTCAGACACCGTAAGGATTAGAAAATTATCCTCAAAGCTTATGGGATTGTATTGTGCCCATATAAAATAACCTTTCGTGGTTTTTTCTATCTCAGAGGTGTTTTCCTATGGCGACGAGATTTCTTTTGGGGAAAAAGTTGTCAAATGCAAGTAGTGCAAAGTTGCAAAGTGGTACAACTTTCATTTTGCAACTTGTGTGACCAAATTAACTTTTCCAACACATATGAGTGGGTATGTTTATGCTAGGCATGGTCCTCTTTCATACCCAAACATGTTGAATCCCTCCGAGCTATGTTCAACCGACTGAATCCCTTAAGAGCCCGAAGTGCAAAATGGCTGCAAAATTTAGCATGACATTACTCATACATCATGAGGCTTAGAAACTTCTCATCTGAGCCTATGGGATCATTTTTTTCCCATCTACAATAACCTCTCTCATATTTCTCTATCTCAGAGGCGTTTTCCTATGGCAGTGAGATTTCTCTTGGGGAAAAAGTTGTCAAATGCAAGTAGTGCAAAGTTGAAAAGTGGTGCAACATTCATTTTGCAACTCGTGTGACTAAACTAACTATTCTAGCACATCTAAGTGGGTAATTTTATGCTAGGAATGGTACTCTTTTGCACCCAAATCTACCGAATCCCTCTGAGCTAAGTTCAACTAGTTGAATCCCTTAAGAGCCCAAAGTACAAAATGGCTGCAAACTTTAGCATGACGTTACTCAGAAACCATGAGACTTAGAAAATTATCGTCAGATCCTAAGGAATTTTATTGTTCCCATCTACAATAACCTCTCTTAGCTTTTTCTATCTCAGAGGTTTTTTCCTATGGCAGCGGGATTTCTCTTGGGGAAAAAGTTATCAAATGCAAGTAGTGCAAAGTTGCAAAGTGGTGCAACTTTCATTTTGCAAATTGTGTGACCAAAGTAATTGTTCCAACATGTCCAATTGGTTATGTTTATACTAGGCATGGTCCTCTTTCACACCCAATGATCCGATTAGGATCTAGACTAATTGCAAATCTGAATGCTTAATTATAACAACCTAATGGAAATATAATTCATGCATACATTATTGAAATTATGGATTAAAAAACTTAAAGTGAAAAACAAAATTGAGAAATAAGAAGAGAGAGAGTGCAAACGATCTGATAACGGAGTTCGCCACAAACGTGACTATGTCTCCGGGTCCACTCCAATAGCTCATGAGACCGATCCGATTAATCTCCAAATAGAAATTACAATTGCACCAAGACCATTTCTTCTAGCACTTCGGTAGCATAAAAATACTCTGATGAACAAAAATGGCTCAAAGAACTCCTTAGAAATAACTCTTTAACATCACCTGTTTCTCAACTGTATCGCTTCACTAAAAAACTCTTCAAAAATTACTTAATCTCACACCCCCCATTCTACCCTTTTTATACAAAAAAATTACTCAAATTGGTTCATAACCAATTGATTTTCAAAACCTCCCAATATCCCCTTTACATAGAAAATATTATTTGAAAATTCCCCTTATTTACATAGGGATATCCTCCTGTTAAAATAACCCATCCAATTTTACATAAAATCTTCACAGATGGCCTCTTGTAATTTTATTCCATAATCCACCTTTGAATATAAACGGGCTTGATTTTGTTAAGGATTTAATCCTTAATTATAGGGGGTGAATTGGTTGGAATTTTTTTTTTCTTTAAAAATAATGTTTAAGTTCCCCATAAAAAGGGGATCTCCCAACCACATGTATTTTTAAATATTAAAGGGGTTTTATCCCATTTAAATAGGGGTAAATTAATTAAGACCCCACCTACTTTTTCTCACGTAGGCCTTAAATTAAGGCTTTTAAATGGGAGGAGTGGTAGTCTTTTATATATATCTTTTTATTTTTTAAATAAAGCCATGTCCAACAAATTGCCGCGACATGTAACTTCGGGAAGCCACAATATGTCACCTCATGATGCATCCCTGTCAGCATGATGACGTAATTCTGACATCATCATTGTACCTTCAAGTCAACCTAGTCAGCCACGAGCTTTGACCTTCCATATCTCACACATACAAGCTTTGTTTTGTGCAAAATAAACATCGTCAGAAATCTCTTGCCGAGCTCTTCATGTTGACATCAATTTTGACCACTTTTGGTGACATCAAATTTTGACCCTATTTCTTGCCCTGGGCCCTGAGTTGACTAGTTGTTGACTGAACTTTGACCGGCAATAACTTGGGCTCCGTAGCTCTGTTTGACTCTATTCAAGTTGTGCTGGAATCAAGACATTGAGCTCTTTTTGATGGTGCTAAAATTTGGTGTATTGGAGATTCTTCAAATTTTAGTGAAAATATCCGCTGGATCAGGGCTCCCCATTGGAGAACTTTTGGACCTCCAAAAGCGGCATTTATTCAGAAATTAAGTGAGGACTTGGCCTCCCCACTTGTCTTGTATCCTCTGTACATCTATATACCTGGCTCACAAGCACAATGAAGACTGCAACAACATTATTGATCATAAACATCATTCTATCACTTCCATAAGCATCTACATCAACTGTCGTAGCCACTAACTAAGAAAAATTGACTAGCATCAAGCTGAACAATAATGTAGATATGAAAGAGAACAAATCAACAACATATCGATCTCCCATAACAAGAACATTTTTACCCAAGGAACCATCATTGCTTTCAATCACCATTCCTTCATGTTGTACTGTGGGTGCATCCTGCGATAACTGACCCTGGTTAGCTACTTGAAGTTTCTGTCTAGAACCACCTGTACTGATAGACATAAGAGTTAAATCTTTACTTGCATTAATCACCCTCTTTAATTTCCCTGTGTTTGTAAGAGAATGACTAGTCTTAATCTTGTGAGAAGGTACAATATACTGAATGCCATCTTTAAACAAATGATAATGATTCTTTTCCCTATAGAAAATAGCTTTTCGGTCATATAGATAAGGGCTACCTAGAACTATCCCACATATATCTAGTGGAACCACATCAAACTGTACTTCATCCACAAACTTATTAGTGATTGTGAATTTTAAAGTGAATTGTCTTGTTACTTGCAACTCATTATTTTCGCAAATCCAACCTAGTGGATAAGGTTTCTTATGCAATGTAGTTTTCAATCCCAAGTTTCTTACAACATCTTCAGAAATTAAGTTAACTTGAGAACCACTATCTATGAGTGCATCAATCTTAATGTTCTTAGCAACAACCCTTAAATGAAACAACTCATTCCTTTTCTTATCTTCAGAGACATCATTAACTTTAGAAGTAGAAGCACAACTACCAAAGGATACACTGAAATTAGGAGCTTTACCTTTCATACCCATAGCTCTTATCTTAGTTTCATCACCAGAATCTAAACCAAGATCCAAAACAACATTTGTGGCTTTCTCCTTACCCTTCTATTTTTGATTTTGTCTCTGAGCCCACTTAGGCTTCAATTCGGGATGTAACTTCCAACAATGATCTTCATCATGACCCTTCTTGTCACAATGAGAGCAAGAAAGCTTATCATCCTTCTTGACTGTAGCTATCTTCTTTCCTTTCCCTGTCTCTGCAACCTTAGATGATTTATTTGCAAAGTTATCATTATCAATGAAAGAACCCTTTCCCCTCGACTCTAAGTGTGTAGCTTGAACAGACACTTCATCTAAATTACAAGGGTTCAAAACCAAAATAGAATTTCTAAGATATGAATGAAGACCTCCTATGTACTTTAACAAAGTATCCTAGGTGTACAAAGGTACATTTAATGTAGTAGCCTTCTTTCTAAATTCATGGGTGTAGTCTTGGACAGTTTGACCTTTCCCTTGTTTAAACACTTGCCAATTCATCATTAATTGTTGCATGTGACCTAAGGGGTAGAATTGCTTTTTAAGATCATTAATAAATTTTGACCAAGACAAATTGACTCTACAATGTTGTGAAATTTCTGCTCTAGTCCTACTATCCCACCAAGTAAGAGCTGAACCTCCCAACCGAAGAGTGGCTAACTGGATCCTAGAAGCATCATCAAAAAGATTTTGAACTCTACAATAGACTTCTACTTGCTGAATCCAGTCATCTAGTTTTTCAACATCTAATTCACCACAATACTTAGGTAGTTCAATTTTAACATCCAATTTAATCTGAGGCATATTTACACCCTTAAAAGGATTACCAGAAAGAGAATGTGTAGAAGAAGAAGGAGAAGGAGGAGAAGAAGAAGGAGGAGGAGAAGAAGAAGGAGGAGTAGACAGAGGAGATTTTGGAGGTTCATCACCACCTCCTGGTTGCTTCTTCTTGCTTTTACTGTCTCCATGATCTTCTTCACGTTTCATGCATTCTTCCCTTTCTTTGAGTAGCATCTCCAACACAGCTTTCATCTGCCCAAAAGTTCTTCGAAACTCTTGCTCACTGAGTTCTTCAAGTACCTCCATTCTAGACACAGACATTTTTGAAAAAGTTCTTCATTTCCTGATCTCAGGATTAAATTCCTTAAGCTTTCCTTCGCCCTTCTAAATCTTGGATCTTGTTAGCATTCAAAATCAATTGCAATAATAGTCACCAAAAGCTCTGATACCACTTGATCTAATTAGTATCTAGACTAATTGCAAATCTGAATGCTTAATTATAACAACTTAATGGAAATATAATTCATGCATACATTATTGAAATTATGCATTAAAAAGCTTAAGGTGAAAAATAAAATTGAGAAATAAGAAGAGAGAGAGTGCAAATGATCTGATAACGGAGTTCACCATAAACGTGACTACGTCTCCGGGTCCGCTCCAATAGAGTGAGACCGATCTGATTAATCTCCAAATAGAAATTACAATTGCACCAAGACCATTTCTTCTAGCACTTTGGCAGCATAACAATACTCCGATGAACAAAAATGGCTCAAAGAACTCCTTAGAAATCCCTCTTTCGCATGACCTATTTCTCAACTGTATCAGTTCACTAAAATATTTTTGAAAAAATATTAAAAATATTCATTCTACCCTTTTTATACAAAAAATTACTCAAATTGGTTCATAACCAATTGATTTTCAAAACCTCCCAATATCCCCTTTACATAGAAAATATTATTTGAAAATTCCCCTTATTTACATAGGGATATCCTCCTCGTTAAAATAACAAATCCAATTTTACATAAAATCTTCACGGATGGCCTCTTGTAATTTTATTCCATTATCCACCTTTGAATATAAACGGGCTTGATTTTGTTAAGGATTTAATCCTTAATTATAGGGGGTGAATTGGTTGGAATTTTTTTTTTCTTTAAAAATAATGTTTAAGTTCCCCTTAAAAGGATCTCCCAACCACATGTATTTTTAAATATTAAAGGGGTTTTATCCCATTTAAATAGGGGTAAATTTTTTTTGTTTTAAATTAAGACCCTACCTACTTTTTCTCACGTAGGCCTTAAATTAAGGCTTTTAAATGGGAGTGGTAGGCTTATATATATATATTTTTATTTTTTAAATAAAGCCATGTCCAACAAATTGCTGCGACATGTAACTTCGGGAAGCCACCATGTGTCACCTCATGATTCATCCATGTCAGCATGATGACGTAATTCTAACGTCATCATTGTACCTTCAAGTCAACCTAGTCAGCCACGAGCTTTGACCTTCCATATCTTGCACATACGAGCTTCGTTTTGCACAAAACAAACATCGTCGGAAAGCTCTTGTCGAGCTCTTCCTGTTGACATCAATTTTGACCACTTTTGGTGACATCAAATTTTGACCTTATTTCTTGCCCTGGGCCCTGAGTTGACCAGTTGTTGATTGAACTTTGACCAACAATAACTTGGGCTCCATAGCTCTGTTTGACTTTGTTCAAGTTGTGTTGGAATCAGGACATCGAGCTCTTTCTGATGGTGCTAAAATTTGGAGTATTGGAGATTCTTCAATTTTTAGTGAAAATATCCCCCAAATCAGGTCTCCGCACTAGAGAACTTTTGGACCTCCAAAAGCGGCATTTATTCAGACATTAAAGTGAGGACTTGGCCTCCCCACTTGTCCTGTATCCTCTGTACATCTATATACCTGGCTCACAAACACAATGAAGACTGCAACAACATTGTTGATCATAAACATCATTCTATCATTTCCATAAGCATCTACATCAACTGTCGTAGCCACTAACCAAGAAACATTGACTAGCATCAAGTTGAACAATAATGCAGATATGAAAGAGAACAAATCAACAACATATCGATCTCCCACAACAGGAACATTTTTACCCAAGGAACCATCAATGCTTTCAATCACCATTCCTTCATGTTGTACTGTGGGTGCATCCTGCGACAACTGACCTTGGTTAGCTACTCCAAGTTCCTGTCTAGTACCACCTGTACTGATAGACATAAGATTTAAATCATTACTTGCATTAATCACCCTCTTTAATTGCCTTGTGCTTGTAAAAGAATGACCAGTCTTAATCTTGTGAGAATGTACAATATACTGAATACCATCTTTAAACAAATGATAATGATTCTTTTCCCTATAGAAAATAGCTTTTCGATCATATAGATAAGGGCTACCTAGAACTATCCCACAGATATCTAGTAGAACCACATCAAACTGTACTTCATCCACAAACTTACTAGTGATTGCAAATTTTAAAGTGCATTGTCTTGTTACTTGCAACTCATTATTTTCGCAAATCCAGCCTAGTGGATAAGGTTTCTTATGCAATGTAGTTTTCAATCCCAAGTTTCTTACAACATCTTCAGAAATTAAGTTAACTTGAGAACCACTATCTATGAGTGCATCAATCTTAATGTTCTTAGCAACAACCCTTAAATGAAATAGCTCATTCCTTTTCTTATCTTCAGAGACATCATTAACTTTAGAAGTAGAAGCACAACTACCAAAGGAAACACTGAAATTAGGAGCTTTACCTTTCATACCCATAGCTCTTATCTTAGTTTCATCATCAAAATTTGAACAAAGATCCAAAACAACATTTGTGGCTTTCTCCTTACCCTTCTATTTCTGATTCTTTCTCTGAGCCCACTTAGGCTTCAATTTGGGATGTAACTTCCAACAATGATCTTCATCATGACCCTTCCTATCACAATGTGAGCAAGAAATCTTGTCATCCTTCTTGACTATAGTTGTCTTCTTTCCTTTCCCTGTCTCTGCAACCTTAGATGATTTATTTGCAAAGTTATCATTATCAATGAAAGAACCCTTTCCCCTCGACTCTAAGTGTTTAGCTTGAACAAACACTTCATCTAAATTACAAGGGTTCAAAACCAAAATAGAATGTCTAAGATATGAATGAAGACCTCCTATGTACTTTAACAAAGTATCCTAGGTGTACAAAGGTACATTTAATGCAATAGCCTTCTTTCTGAATTCATGGGTGTAGTCTTGGACAGTTTGACCTTTCCCTTGTTTAAACACTTGCCAATTCATCAGTAATTGCTGCATGTGACCTAAGGGGTAGAATTACTTTTTAAGAGCATTAATAAATTCTGAACAAGACAAATTGACTCTACTATGTTGTGAAATTTCTGCTCTAGTCCTACTCTCCCAGCAAGTAAGAGCTGAACCTCCCAACCGAAGAGTGGCTAACTGGATCTTAGAAGCATCATCAAAAAAATTTTGAACTCTACAATAGACTTCTACTTGCTGAATCCAGTCATCTAGTTTTTCAGCATCTAATTCACCACAATACTTAGGTAGTTCAAATTTAACATCCAATTTAATCTTAGGCTTATTTACACCCTTAAAAGGATTACCAGAAAGAGAATGTGTAGAAGAAGGAGAAGGAGGAGAAAGAAGGAGGAGTAGACAGAGGAGATTTTTGGAGGTTCATCACCACCTCCTGGTTGCTTCTTCTTGCTTTTACTGTCTCTCCATGATCTTCTTCACTTTTCATGCGTTCTTCCTTTCTTTGAGTAGCATCTCCAACGCAGATTTCATCTGCCAAAAAGTTCTTCGAAACTCTTGTTTACTAAGTTCTTCAGGTACCTCCATTTTAGACACATACATTTTCGGAAAAGTTCTTTGTTTCCCGATCTCAAGATTAAATTCCTCAATCTTTCCTTCACCCTTCTGAATCTTGGATCTTGTTAGCATTCAAAATCAATTGCAATAATAGTCACCAAAATCTCTGATACCACTTGATCTAATTAGGATCTAGACTAATTGCGAATGTGAATGCTTAATTATAACAACTTAATGGAAATATAATTCATGCATACATTATTGAAATTATGCATTAAAAAGCTTAAGGTGAAAAATAAAATTGAGAAAGAAGAAGAGAGAGAGAGTGCAAATGATCTGATAATGGAGTTCGCCACAAATGTGATTACGTCTCCGGGTCCGCTCCAATAGAGTGAGACTGATCTAATTAATCTCCAAATAGAAATTACAATTGCACCAAGACCATTTCTTCTAGCAGTTCGGTAGCATAACAATACTCCGATGAACAAAAATGGCTCAAAGAACTCCTTAGAAATCCCTCTTTCGCATGACCTATTTCTCAACTATATCACTTCACTAAAAACTCTTAAAAAATTACTTAATCTCACACCCCCCATTCTACCATTTTTATACAAAAAAATACTCAAATTGGTTCATAACCAATTGATTTTCAAAACCTCCCAATATCCCCTTTACATAGAAAATATTATTTGAAAATTCCCCTTATTTACATAGGGATATCCTCCTGTTAAAATAACCCATCTAATTTTACATAAAATCTTCACAGATGGCCTCTTGTAATTTTATTCCATAATCCATTTCAGGATTTGTTAGGAGATCTTAATAATTCACCTTTGAATATAAATAGGCTTGATTTTGTCAAGGATTTAATCCGTAATTATAGGGGGTGAATTGGTTGGAAATTTGTTTTTCTCTTTAAAAATAATGTTTAAGTTCCCCTTAAAAAGGGGATCTCCCAACCACATGTATTTTTAAATATTAAAGGGGTTTTATCCCATTTAAATAGGGGTAAATTTGTTTTGTTTTAAATTAAGACCCCACCTACTTTTTCTCACGTAGGCCTTAAATTAAGGCTTTTAAATGGGAGGAGTGGTAGGCTTTTATATATATATTTTTATTTTTTTAAATAAAGCCATGTCCAACAAATTGCCGTGACATGTAACTTCGGGAAGCCACCATGTGTCACCTCATGATTCATCCATGTCAGCATAATGACATCATTCTGACATCATCATTGTACCTTCAAGTTAACCTAGTCAGCCACGAGCTTTGACCTTCCATATCTCGCACATACAAGCTCCGTTTTGCGCAAAACAAACACCGTCGAAAAGCTCTTGTCGAGCTCTTCATGTTGAAATCAATTTTGACCACTTTTGGTGACATCAAATTTTGACCTTTTTTCTTGCCCTGGGCTCTAAGTTGACCAGTTGTTGACTGAACTTTGACCGGCAATAACTTGGGCTCTGTAGCTCTATTTGACTTTGTTCAAGTTGTGCTAGAATCGGGACATCGAGCTCTTTCTGATGGTGCTAAAATTTGGAGTATTGGAGATTCTTCAATTTTTAGTGAAAATATCCCATGGATCACCCAAGCACGCTGAATCCCTTTGAGCTAAGTTCAACCGATTGAATCCCTTAAGAGCCCAAAGTGCAAAATGGCAGCAAACATTAGCATGACATTACTCAGACACCGTGAGACTTAGAAACTTCTCATCAGAGCCTATGGGATTGTGTTGTTCCCATGTACAATAACCTCTCTCATTTTTCGCTATCTCGAAGGTTTTTTCCTATAGCGGTGAGATTTATCTTGGGGAAAAAGTTGTCAAATGCAAGTAGTGAAAAGTTGCAAAGTGATGTAACTTTCATTTTGCAACTCGTGTGACTAAACTAACTATTCCAATGCATCTGAGTGGGTACGTTTACGCTAGGAATGGTCCTCTTTTGCACCCAAATGCATCGAATCCCTCTGAGCTACGTTCAACCGACTAAATACCTTAAGAGCCCGAAGTGCAAAATGACTGCAAACTTTAGTATGACAATACTTGAACACCATGATGCTTAGAAACTTCTTGTTTGAGCCTATGGGATCGTGTTGTTCCCATCTAAAATAACCTCTTTCAGTTTTCACTTGGAAGGAAAATCAACATGTCTAAGTCAAGAGAAAGTCCACCTAATCTTGGCAAGGCACAAGAAAAGTCTGCCATGCCCATGGTCAAGGAAAATGTCGAAGAAGATCTACAAAGTTCACTTGAGAAAGAAAAGCTATGTCCAAAATGATGTCAAGTCCTCCCTTGGCTTGAATAATGCTTGTCCAAGACAAAGGTAAAGTCCGCTCAACTCAAAGCATACATGGAAAAGACAATGTAAAGTCAGCCCAACTCAAAGCATACATGGAAAAGAAAAATTTTAAGTCTTCCCCAAGCTGAAAATATGAGATGGAAAACATATCTTGAAGTCTGCCTTTGGCCAAGATCAAAGGGGACATCCAACATGTTGAGATGGTGCCTCGTCATCTTACAACCAATCAAATTGTTCCAAGCTAGCATGTCTAGGTTCAATGAACTTGACACTTCATAATGCAATTTTTTTTATTGTTGGTTTATATTTAGTAGAAGGAAAAGTGTCCCCAAATGTAATTTTCTCATTGGTTGAGAGGTAGTTTGGATTGGTCCAATAGATCGTTTTAATCTTGTTAGATGCCTCTTGAAGGCAAGTTGACACTTTGAGTGGGTTTGGGTCTCCTGTCTCTACATCACTTGTCTATGATATTGCTTCTTATTATGCTTTGATAGATTTTTTCCAAGCATCCATAGCTTTTTTGCAAGCACCTATTTTAGTATTTTAGCCATTTCAGCAAGGCAGTGAATTGTTTGATAAAATGCTTAGGTAAACATGTACGAAAAATGTGGTAGCATACACAAGGCAATGAATTGTTTGAAAAAATGCCTCAAAGAAAAGTGGTCTCATGGTGATGGAATGGCATGAAAATCCATAGCAATTTGCATGTCATGGAATTCCATCACCATGAGACAACATTTCTTTTAGGCATTTTTTTGAAGCTATTCATTGCCTTATGTATAGTATTGCTTGCTATTATGCTTTTGATATATTTTTTCCAAGCATCCATAACTTGTTCAAAAGCACTTGTTTTATTATTTTATCCATAGAAACAAGGAAATTAACTGTTTGAAAAAATACTTTGGTAGAAATGTATGAAAATTGTGGTAACATAGACAAGGCAGTGAACTATTTGATAAAATACATCAAAGAAATCTGGCCTCATAGAATGCCATGATAACAAAATTCAATTGGTAGCTGCTCCTACTTATTAGTTATGAAATGTGAATTAATTGCATAATTGGTTAGGTTGACTTTGAAAAAACTATATTGTAATTGAAATTTTGTCATCTATCAACATCTAGTTATTAGTTATGTAGTGTAAAGTAATGCCTTGACTTTGAAAGATGTGCAATAAAATGTAATCAACAATATGAATATAAACTACAATTTTATTTTTTTTACAATTCATTAGTTAAAATCATTATTTTATTTTCTCTCTATATCTCTATATGCTATGGAAATACCTTTCAATTTCAAAATAAATTGATTTTATCTCTTGTTCTAAATTTTTTTATGTTTTTTTAAATATGATTTTTTCTTGACTTTTTTAAAAACTCTTATACTTTTGGTTTGTCAAAATTTTCCCCAAAAGATTTTTGTTGATATGAATTTGAAGCATGAATCATACACGTGAATACACACACTATACGTGAAGTATACATGTGAATAAGTGAAGCATACATGCAAATAAGTGAGGCACAATTAATTGAACTATTCCAAAGGATACAAACCACCAAGAATGGAGCTTATTTACACAATACACTTTAGATGGACCTTATTGAGCAATCGATAGTAATTAATTAAGCATTAGATGTAAAAAAAATTCATTCCTACAACATTCAATAATACGATTTACACAATACGCATGATAACATCATTCAAGAATGGCAGTAGCAACATAATTTTTTTTAATCAAAAATCCGTAAGGTATACAATGATATATATTGATAAAAGTATATAGAATATATCCAAAAAATCCATATAGACTTAGTACAAAGGAGCCATATTATGGACTTAAAATGTCATGTATATATTGCTTGTACAAAACATATGTTCAAAAATGCCATATAGGCATACAAAAAATGACCCTAATACAATCATTTCCCTCTATGGGAAGGAAATAGATCTCATGTTGCCTTCGAAATTCGGCTAGATGGAGTGACTATTGGTTCTCTAGTCTTTCAAACACGCTTGTTAGTCCTCCTCTCTTCACTCTAGACCTTCAACTGGTATCATAAAATGTAAAGATGTTAATACACAAAAAATGAATTGTGGAATGACATATAACAAAATATAATCACTTATTGTATACAGATAATAATCATTCACATTTACATCATTACCACATCCATGATCTAGAGTGACAACCACCTATAACAACCATCAAGGTAGAAATTAACCTACACAAAAGTATCACATGAAAATTTTCTATAATAAACCATAAAAGAGAAAATATAATGCCAAATCAACTAATCTGTTGAATACCTCTCTCAATGGATCAAAACTGGCTATTTTTGCAACAACTCCGTGGTCCATCGTGCCACCAACATCACCAAGGTTTTCTGATGTCAACATCTGCAAATGGTAAATGAAAGAGTACATGGCAGGGTGAAAGTTATTAGATGTTAATGGGGTGTGATTAGGAAGGAATAAAGGAACAAAAAGTGAATTAGGAGAAGATAATGTGACACGATCAAGGAATACAAATGTAATGTTTGTGTTTCTCATCAATTTTTTAGATTTGTATATGAAAAATTATGAAAAATAGCTAACATTGTTTTACAACACCATTATTGAATAAAGGCTACCTGAGTGTAAGGTCCTTGAGGAAATGAATCGTGAGGTGTGGAGGTTGAAGGTTTACTAGGAAACTGTTTGAAATCCAAAGCATGTTATGAGACAAACATTCAAATATAAAATTCAACTACATTCAAATGCAATAATAATATCTTTAATACTAGTTGCATACCTGTGGATTCAATGTCAAGAATGAATAAGGATATATAGGAATGGGGCACATCTCATGAACACTCCGACCCTGAAATTTCATCAAATCAAAATTCTACTAATTTACTTATTCTTAAATTTCAAAATATAATTTAATAAACAACATTAAATGAACTTGCTAAATTTTATCTGATTGTCAATGTCGTATGTATCATTAAGCAAATCATCTGTGAAAGCCATCGCCTTTGCAACTGATGTAGGTTGTGTAACTACAACCCAAGCATTTTGATAATCATACGTGCAAATTGCACCACAAGCGCCACAATGGTGGGGTGGAGCTTGGGGCCTACACATCTCCTCCACACTAGGCTCTACTAGAGGCCTCACACACTATAAAATGGTTTGGGTGAGTGAGCCAATCGACTCCAGCATGTCCACCTTTACACTATCCTTAACAATGGAAGGAACGATGACATGCTCCACCACGGGTCTGGCCAAGGGTCTCGGTGCCAACTATGGATTACGTCGTGCAATAGGTCTATCATGTGTGGAGCCCCCACCTCTACCTTTAAAGTCTAAGATGTCAAAATAATTTGGCATCTTATTGAGGATAAACTCATAATAGAGTTTCCTCAAAAAGTATTGTGGTACCTCATGGTTATTACATGGAGGTTGGTCAAATACCATCCACCACCACTCCCAAAATTTATTTTTAATTAAATCATGGTGGTACCAATGGATGGGGAGCCTCCTACATGTATGAGACAAAGGTGCGTTGGTTTTCAGGTCTGTAAATAGGGCACACAAGTCGGCTTTGCTAATTTTTTATTTTTTAACATCTGCATATGACAAACCTCTAGCATAATATTGTCTCATCTCATTCCTCTTATTTGACCAAAAATTTATTTTCTTGCTCATTTCTCCTACATGAGATACAATTGACTTCAATGATTCAACAATCCCTCTCTTATAAGGGTGGGTTTCGACATGCTCGGTTAATCTTCCAATTAATTGTTCAATGTCTCTTTTATTGTTTTAAATTTGATTTATAATGTTTTCTTGTGTTCCTTGAGGATGCCTAGGAATTGATGGAGGGGTTTCAAGTTGTTCTTGAATAGGAGGCTCTTCTTGAGGGGGTGACTGTGAATTCTCAAAGTTTTGATGTGGAGATTCATTCCCTGATAATTAGAACAAAACTTTATTATAAAAACCTATTTCAATCAACATTCTAAATCAAATTTGAAATAAATTGAATAAAAATACATACCTCTTCGAAATCTTTGATGTCTTTGACGTGTTGGCAGAATCCTCATGAAATATAGCAGGCTAATGGTGCAAATAATGGATGAAATTTGGTGAGTGGGAATTATAGATCTGCTATCCTCCAAGCCAAGCCGTAGGTTGAAGACAAGTGAGGATTTAAAACATGATTTGGGCTTTTATTTTTTCTTTTACATTTGGAACACGCCAAATGACTCCAAGTCATTTGGCATGTGCCAAATGGCCCATTTCAACCTTTTTTTGTGAATTTTTACAATTTGACACCTAAATTGTGTCACATATTGGTGCACTTACCCTTAATGGTAAATTTTGGAAGGTGACTTCTATTGTATTTTTTCTCTAAATAAATCAAAGTTTTCATTACAATTATACTACCTATTTATAATTGGAGATTGGAAAACACTTGGTATTATGAAACCTACAACCCACATACTATTGTAAAACCCTCTACACATAACAACCTAGTTGGTTAGTCACTGCTTAGGTCAATTTGGTTAGTTTTATGCATTCCCCACCTACAAATCCTTCTCGAGCTCTCCACCCTTGAGCTTTAAGCAACCACAATGAAATAAATCACAACCCACTGTGTTTTCCAACTTGCCATTATATTGTGCATTTATTTTTTAATCATATGAAAAATTGAAATACAATTTTTACTCTAACTAATAGTTGTGATGAATTTTGAAGGTAATTTTCATTGCATTATTCTATGTAAATACCAAAAGTTTTTTATTACATTCATAATGTTATGTAAAATTCATGTTGGAAAACATTGGGTGTTATGAAACTTGCAACCCACATACTGTTTCAAAACCATAAACACATAACAACCTAATTGGTTAATCACCCCTCAACTCAATTTGGTTAGTTTTATGTATCCACAAAATGCAACTCCTCCCTATGCTCTCCACAATTTAACTTTGAACATGTAGAATGAAATAACATACAACTCACATTGTGTTTTTTGATATGTAATTATTTCATAAATTTATTTTTCAATCATATGAATAAATTGAAACACAATTTTATTGTAACTAATAGTTTTTATAAATTTTGAAGGCACCTTACATTATATTCCTACTATCTAAATAAAAAAAAAGGTTTTAATTACATCCACATGGTTTTTCAAAATTGTAGGTTAGAATACATTGGGTGTTATGAAACCCTACAACCAACATATAGTTTTAAAATCATAAACACACAACAACCTAATTGGTTAGTCACTCCTCAGCTCAATTTGGCTAGTTTTATGTATCTCCCACCTATAAATCCTCCCTCTGCTCTCCACCACTTAGATTTGAATGTAAAAAATGAAATAACTCAAAAACCATTATGTTTTTCAACTTACAATTATTTTGAGCATTTTTTTCAATCATATGAAGAAATTGAAATACAATTTTTACTCTAACTAAGAGTTGTTGTAAATTTTGAATGTGCTTTACATTATGTTACAAATAATGTTGTGGGAGGGAGAAATAAGTGTCAAATCAATGGCCACTTTGCACAAAACTTATGTGTACAAAACCTTTTTCATTATATGTAGCTCAATGTCAATAACCCATATTTTATGATTATGCAAGGGGGAATCACTAAAGTTTCAAACATGAAGCTTCTTAGGATCTTTTCGATGGCAACTAGAGCAATATGTACTAGAACAAGAAGGAGGTCCCTCTTGATGAGATATCCAATAGTTCTAAGCAAACCAGTGGCAAAAAGGAGAGTAAATATGACACTATTGAAGAAATGGAGGAGTTAGAACAAAATTTTGCAAGAGGATTCCACTCTTGAGTCTTCTCATCACATGGTTGGGGAGGAAGGAACAAACAAAGCATAAAATGATAAGGATGATGAATTCAAAAAATTGCCTAATCATGTGGACAAGATGGAAAAGAAATTTACTCAGTTGACATGCTTCACTATTAAAATCATCCACAGGTTTGTTGTTACTCTCTCCGAGGTGCTCAAAGAGGAGGTGGATAAGAAGATTGTGGAAGAGGGACCTAACATGAGGTGGGTGGGCGATGATGTTTTGAAACTTCTCATTGAGAGGTGGTAGGGCATAGCTAAGTAATGGGTGGGGTTTGTGTTTCGGGTTGGTGGGTATTTCTTATGTTGTCAATCTACTGTGTCTGTAAGTTGTTGGTGTCTTTTTATTGTTACTGTAATAGGACTTTATGTTGCTAGCTTTTGGTTTTTGATCTTTTTCAGCCCTCTAGGCCCTTTGTGTAAAGGGTATTGCACCCTATAAATGTAGCTTATCTTATAAAAAATAGGTTCTAGAATGTATAAAATGAGAAAGGAATCTACTCTAAAAAAACCTTGAAAAAAAGTAGACCAGAGTGTTTTCCAACCTGCCATTAATATACTATGCATTTATTTTTCAAACATATGAAGAATTGAAACATAATTTTTACTCTAGCGAAGACTTGTCATAAATTTTGAAGGTGAATTTTATTACATTCCTACTGCGTAAGTAACAAAAAAAAATTACATTCTTACCATTTTATAAAATTACAGGCTGGAAAACACTGGGTGTTATAAAACCTAAAACCCATGTACTGTTGTAAAACCCTCTACATGCAAATACCCTATTGGTTAGTTACCCCTCAACTCAATTTTGTTAGTTTTGTGTATCCCCCAACATCAAATCCTCTCAGACCTCTCCTCCTTTGAGCTTTGAATAAGCACAATGAACTAACTAATAATGAGCATTGTGTTTTCCAATCTCCAATTATATTGTGCATTTATTTTTCAATGACATGAAGAAAATGAAATACAATTTTCACTTTAACTAATAGTTGTGTTAAATTTGGAAGGTGACTTCCATTGCATTTTTGTTGTCTAAATATATATATTTTTTATTACAATCATACTATTTATGTATAATTGGAGATTGGAAAGCACTTGGTGTTATGGAACCTACAACCCACATACTGTTGTAAAAATCTCTACACATAACAACACAATTTGGTAGCCACTCTCAAGTCAATCTAGTTAGTTTTATGTATCCCCCACCTCCAACTCCTTGAGCTCGCCACCCTTGAGCTTTGAACAAGCACAATGAAATAAATCACAACTCACTATGTTTTTCTAACCTTCAATTATTTTGGGCATTTATTTTTCCATCATATGAAGAAAATGAAACACAATTTTTACTCTAAATAATAGTTGTGGTAAATTTTGAAGGTGTCTTTCATTACAATTGTACTCTTTGAATAACAAAAGTTTTTCATTATAATCATACTATCTATGCATAATTAGAGGTTGGAAAATATAGGGTGTTATGATTATAAGGATATGAATTATTATAAATTGTAATAGTTTGTTAAATGCTACATAAATGAGTTATATGACTACTCTATGTACTTGCATGAAGATACTTTCTCACAACAAAAGGTTCTTAAACAAATGCCAAT
The DNA here is from genome assembly GCA_007258455.2 of Sequoia sempervirens. Lineage (NCBI taxonomy): Eukaryota > Viridiplantae > Streptophyta > Pinopsida > Cupressales > Cupressaceae > Sequoia > Sequoia sempervirens. Next base: position 460,701,889 of record VDFB02000015.1, on the reverse strand, counting down.
ATTATCACCTTACATTTGTATAAAATGTAGAGTTTATAACCTCAAAGATATTGAGGCAAGATTATTATAATTAATCTAAGAATAAAGCCAAAGTTATGGTAAATGTCAAAGGTTCTAACAGGAAGAACATTGTATAGAATACACTAGATAATTTTCATAATCTAGGGATCCATGACCAATTTATAAATCATTTAGAAGAATGTTATTTAAATAGTTCAAAAAGTAATTGTTGTTATCCTAGATGACTAATTTTGCTAATTTATTCAAATATTACAAATAATAGTAGACACAAATAGTAAGAAAATACATATGATGTAATATTTACGTCTTAAATTAAGAAAACTATAAACTAAATATTGATAAAAATTGGTAAACAAAAAGTCATCTAAAAATCACAAAGAATATTAATAGAGTGGAATGTTTAAAAAGAAGTAAGGTTTAATAATAATATACAAAAGGGTGATAAAATTAACAAATGGATAATAGACTAAAAATAGACAATATAATCCTAATTAAATAAATGTAGTAAATAATAAGAGATTAAGTGAAAATAAAAACTAGAAGATTCTACAAATTGAATTCACAATCTATTTTTAAAAAATTAAACTCAATTTATTCAAATGATGTAATAAATATAAAACAAAAAACATATTATAGAATTAAATATTCAAATGCTAAAGATATAAACGGGCTTGTTTAGAATCGAGAACAATTTTTCGTGAAGTGGTTTGAACGGCATTGAGGGTATTTCTTCAATAGGGTATTTCTTCAACAGACTCCTTCAATAGATCGGCCTCTCTGGTTACCTTCTGAAATATGTCAGAGTCTGATTTCTCGGAGGGTGTTTCTTCCAGAGACGCCTCAAGTACTGAGTCTGATTTGCGGTATAATCATGTCCATAAGTATGTCACACTTGACGAGGGTCGTGTTGAAAGAGGGGGATCAGAAAATGAGACGTCGCCTTGCATTTTCAGTGTATCAAAGGCCTTGTTGAAGGAATATGAGCATGCTTACGTCCCTCAAATTGTTTCCATCGGCCCTTACCATTCTGAAAAAGAGGAACTCTGGGGAATGCTAGAAATCAAATGGGAAGCTGTAAGTAGAGTGGTGGTAAGAATTCTTCTGAGGGAAGGTAGTTACCCTCCGTCCAACGAAGAGGAGAAAAACCGCTTCAAAGAAAAGATGGTAAACTTGTCAAAACAAATGGTGACAAAATTTAGAGAGAGGGCAGAGGATATAAAACAGTGCTACGATAGAAAGACACATCTCACTAATGATTTCCTGGCTAGTATGATGGTTCCGGATGCTTGTTTCATACTTGAGTTCTTCCGATGTTTATTTAATGAATATGTGGGTGATTATGAGAATCTCGAAAAGTTTTTCCCCAAATTTGGATCAAAATTCAACCCTGTTGTGAGGTCGGAAATCATGAAGGATTTGCTTAAATTAGAGCATCAGATCACACTCTTTGTCTTGGAAGAAATTCTTGCTATGGAGATGGGAGGTTCCCTTGAAGATGCTCAGTCCAAACTTCAAATATTGCTCAAGGCCGTATTCCATGAAATCTATTATCGGCCTTCTGATTATGTCGCTTCTGGCAAATCTCTCAGACGGAACCATATTTTGGACATTTATTACCACTGTTGTCTTGGAGATGAAGAGTCCCAGGAGAAAAAGCAAAAGGCAGAAAACCACTGCATTTTCCTTGGAAATATTATGGAAGATTTAAAGAAGCACCAGTCTGCAAGACACAAGGTCCCATCTCCAGTTCAATTAGAGAAAGTGGGAGTGAAAATCAGGGCATCTGGTAAAATCCAAGATATTAGTTTTGAGGGAAGAACGCTACATATCCCGTCAATACAATTGGAATCCGACTCAGAAATATTCATCAGGAATTTAATTGCTCTGGAAGTTTGTTCCCCTTACAGCCCTTTGAAAAGAATGACGGCATTTGTTCAGTTCATGAATGAGTTGTGCCAAACAGAGAAAGGAACAGCTGTGATGAGAGAAAACGGCGTCATTGTCGGTAATCTTGGGCAGCACTCTGAAGTCACCCGACTGTTCAGCTCGTGTAAGCAATCGCGTTTATTACCAAGCTGCCATCCAATTCAAATAACAAGGTTAAAACTGATCAAGTACTACAGCAAAAAACGTAGGATCGCTGCGGCAGAAGCTTGGAATGAATTCCAGAAAACTTACTTTTCAAAACCATGGTTTTTTATTGGAAGCATCGCGGCGACCATTATCCTCATACTTACTGCGGTGCAGGTCTTTTGCTTATTTCATTCCTGCGGACCACGATGATGAATCATTGGAAGATCAACAGTGAGTGGCTGTTGGGTTTTCCTTTACTCTGTAATACCTGTGCTTTTCTTTGGTGTTATCCAATATAAATTATAGGATTGTAGTGCAGCTTCTTTTAAAGTAATAGACTGTTGGATATGAAACCCAACGGTCACACTCGTTTGCCTCCACTTTGGTGACTCTTCACATTCTTCCTCGAAGACATATTCCAATGGATAATGTCATATAAAATAATAAAGCATATGCTGCTGCAATGTACTGTAACAGAATTAATAAAACAGAGTTTTCCCCTGCTTCTGTGGATTTAGTCAATTGATGAACCATTATAAATTCTGTCTTTTGTGTCTTTGTGTTGCTGTTCGTTAATTTTTTCTGCACATTTGTTTTTGTTCGCTCTTTCTTTTCAACATCTTCTTATGTAATCCAGCTAGCTGTTTCTTACTCTACTTTCAGCTATATAGCTTTTCAAAGGTGTAAGTTCGTGTTTCTTTCATAGACATATTATATCGACATTTATTTTTTTCGTATTTGAGTTAATAAAAACAATATTTTGTGAACCACTATTCATGAAATATGGGTCAATGAGTTTGACTCATAAAGCTACACAACAATATCACAATTTGACATGCTGTGGAAAATACCTCCTCCTTATCAATTGATGAGCTAAAAGGGCTCTAGAATGAATGGTTCATAAGGCACAATTGCTGAAAGTTTTGCAAATGGGGTTGCAAGTTAAGTAGGCTTAACCTTGGGAGAAACTTTGAGGTTAAGCGCGTTTGAGCTAGAGTCTAGTACTAGGATGGGTGGCCTCCCAGAAAGGCCAAGGGCTTCACCTCTGTGAGCATCACCTAGATGCAATGAGTGCCAAGTGGACTATTCACTATCATGAGAGATGAGTTCTTGTGAACCACTACTCATGAAACATTGGTCAATAGAAATACCTCCTACTTATTAGAAAGTTTTTGTGTTAAGAAGCCTTGAATGTAACTTTTTAAATTAAAATATTGATTAAAAGAGAAGTTAAATCAAAACCTAGCATAATGACGTTGCATTCCGAAGCTAAAACATAGTTCAGTCAAAAGTTTCGAAGGAGGCACTTAGGCTAGGTGAATTTAAGGTAAGATGTGATGCATACCAGAATAAGGGACCAAATGAAGGGCAGCTGGTCCTAACAGCCATACACACCCTTCTAGTTAAAAGTTGAAACTGTAACAAAATTTTAACATTTTCAAATTCTAAAACAATTAACTACAGAGACCTACAAAATTACACCACAAAATTTGTGGACTTGCAACACTCAACATACTCCAGATTATTCAGAAAAATCTACTTCATAATAGCTTTATTACAATACCTCACAACCAACAAGATAGACTACTACAATATTACCTTTATTTATTTGGACTACAAGAAACTAACAAAAAAATGACCACTGCTAATACTCATGAGTGGACTTAAAATTACACTATATCTCCTAAAAAGATGTAGAATTCTTCTTCAAATTCCTCTTATTCTTTCTCTAAATTGGATTATCTATTGCCTAGGTGAACATTGAGATAGAGCTAAAGAGAAGAACTAATCCAATTCAAATCATCATCACCATTGATGTGTAATATTTAAAAAAGTGGAGTCTTAAATTTGGATATACCTTTTAAGTGGCAACAACTTAAATGACACGACCTACCATTAGTTAATTTTCCTCCAAAAATCACTCACCAAAACCACAACTTACCACAAATTAACTTCCACCCTTTAGAAGGAACATTAGAACTAAGATCTCTCTCCCAACCAAAAATACAACTTATCACCATTTAATTTCCACCTTTTAAGGAGAAGCATTGCTAGTGATGAAAGGCATAATTATAGAACTTACTAATTTCTACTGAAATCACTTTTTATAATTTTTTATAATATTGGTTACAATTCAAATTCTTTTTTTTTTTTTTTGTCTTGGGAACTCCTTGTTTTTAGGATGAAGGGTTCCTTCAAAAATGTCAAATATATATTTAAAAGATTGCTCTAGGTTATGTTTGGTCTTTTTGATTGGCAACACATGTTACTTGAAGAATATGTCTCCTACTTTTATGATAAAAAATTATATGATATGAAACGTGGACAAAGAAAACTGGTTGTTACGCATTTGAGAGTTTTTCATTGTGAAACATTTACTTAAATGTTAAAAGAGAGATAGTCTAAGTTGGATTTCAAGCCAAAAAGATGTATTTTGATCAGTTATGGTGACAATGTTACATGCTAGAAGTAGTGGATCTAAAAACTCTAAAGGTTTTCTACTCAAGGGATGCTATATTTAGGGAAATTTGAGTTATGATCAAAGAAAAATAGTCAAAGGAAAATGAGAAGGAGAAAATATGAAATGTGATTCATAAAGTGTAATTTGTTTTGTCAAGAATCCTATTTATCATTCTAAAACCAAGCACATTGATGTGTGTGAGGGAGATGATTGAAAGTAGGAATGTTTAGATGATGAAAATTAATACTTAGGTGAACACTACATATTCTTTAACAAAAACTATAAATACTACCAAGTTCATGTGGAGTAGGGATGAGATAGGCTTATCCCATTACCAAGCATAAGGTTAATTTCTTGGATTGAATGTGATACTCTCTTCTACAATAAATATTAAATGGGAGAGATGTTGAGACTTGGGTAATATTCACTTGCATAGAGTCTTTATAGTAAGAGTTTCTTTATAGAATGCATTCCAGTGAGGTTTTAAAGATTGGCTCTAGGAAAATTCACCGCAATGACAAATTCACTATGAAGTAAAATTCACCGCAGTGGAAAATTAACCGCATTAATATTTTTTAATATAAAACTTTGATTTTTTTGCAAAAGAAAATATTAATGCGTTAATTTTCCACTGCAGTGAATTGCTGATGGTGAATTTTACTTGGCGATGAATTTGTGTGATGGTGAATTTTCCCACGGTGAATTGCTGGCAGTGAATTTTCCGTCGGTGAATTTACCGTATGCCTTAAAGATCATAGTACAACATATATATTAACTCACATTTAATGGTGATATGCTAGTGAATTATGATATAACATACATGATTTATTTACATGTGTTGATGTTGTGACAATAACCAAATTTAATTGAAAAAAAAAACTCTTAAATACACAGATATTTGCACATATAAATAAGCAAAAACAACATATACTTCATAAAATAATTGATTTCAACACATTTTTCTGGGAATTCATGCCATAGTAGTTTTTAGAAAACCACCTCCTTCAAAACAACACGCCTCTTCATGCACTGGCAAGTGCCCAAACACAACCATTTCTTCACTGCGCAATAACCCACCAGCATATAGTTGATAGAGATAATTCCTGAAATTATATCGTTTCCGTGTGAGGAGGCATGAAATTAATTCAAAGCAAAAATGTGTTGTAGATGTTTGAACTAGCAAACAGGGGGATGCATTATCCTCATACCTCAAAGACGTGTTCAGTTCAGATTGCCAGTCCTCACTGTATTCGAGCGCAATGCCAAACAAGAAGGGAATGCCTATCCGCGTAATAAAATTTAATTAAAAGTGATTTGTCCGGGTATGAATTTCAACTTACTATTATAAAAAAGTGACCTATACGCAAGGAACTGGCTAACTCCTAGACAAAACATACCTATGTACATACAAAAACGCATGAAAACATACATAATAACATACATGGTAACATAAATAACATGAAGAGACGGCGTAGTGCGGAGCCCACCAGACGGATAACAATTTCTCTTGCAACAATCTTGGAGATGAATTTAGATGCAGTGTGAAAATCAGAACATACTTGAAGGTTCTTAACAACTCTAATAGTTGTACCAAGGGCCATGTTTAACAAACCAAATGCAATTGCTAACTTTTCACTATGGTGGCAGATAAATGTTTCTTTTTTCTTTTATTCCACAACATTAAGTAAAATTCTTGAATCTGGAAATACCCTACTGCCTTCATTTTCCAAGCTAACTGCCTTCATTTGCTAAGCCAATTTCTCTAATTTTGCATAGCTCTTCCATGTTTGAGAATGTGATATGTCTCCTACTCAAAAAGGAATGTACCATTTTATGCCCTTCAATCCAACTACATGTCTACAGGTATCTTTTTAATTCCTCTATATTTCATCAATCTTCTTACTATTTGGACCTCACCACACTTGCCCGCTTCTGCACATATGTTTTAGAGAAAAAATAGCCTCTACTTTATTAATTTATGTGCATAATTGTTGTACAAAAATATTTGTTACTTTACTTTGAACTACTCTTGTTCTAATCTAGTTCAAAATAATTTCCACTTGGTGGATCTTTTTCAACTTAATTGATTTATGTCTTTTCAATCTGCCCACATATGGTCACCATTTACAAAGGCATTTTTTCATCAAATTACTAATGACAATTTTATTGGTGCAAAAAAATTTTGGATGGAGGGTGTGGTACTATTGGATTAGCCCAACTAGCTGGACTCTAAATGGTCTCATAACTACTCAGTATGGTGATTTGAGCAAACAAATCAACATAGTCGGAAAACCTTCCCAATCTATAAAATGCGTTTTGAGAGATTACTTTGGATTTCAACATGACTTATTGGGTGTTACAACTATAGTCCTAGCAATCTTCCCTATTTTTCTTGCAGTATTATTTGCCTATGCAATCATAACTTTAAATTTCCAAAAGAGATGAAGGAAACAATGTTATGTAAAAATAATATATAATTAGCATATGACAAGGCCTACTGTACATAGTTTGCATTTGTTCAAAACTTGACATAGTTGACATGGTTAACTTTTCTCAAGTCATGTACATAAGTATGGATGTAGGCCAACACAATCAAGATTATAATGGTGCTAATGTGTAGCTTTTGTTATAAAGTTTGTTTAACTTTCCTCAAGTCATGTACATGAATATTGTTAGGTGTGGTTGTTGGTCAACATGGCCTAGACGAAGGCTTGAAGCTAAGAGGCAAGCTCTTGTTCTCTATGTTTTTTTCTTGTATTTGTGACTATATTATTGAGTTTTGACATAGAGATAGTAATTCTTCTTGCAATCTCTACACTGTTGTCTCCTAAAAACTGCATTAATTGTTATGCTTTTGAGTGGCTCTTCACAGTATGTTACAAGGTTTTTCTTCTAGAATCAATTGGATTAAATTTATGTTCAACCTTCTGAATTTCTCTGCAGGATCCATCATTAGGGATAAGATTGAAGCCAATGGTCGATTCCATAATACTCACATATTAGTATTTTTAATGCACAAACATTTTTTTTGTGTTCATATTGTGATAAGTTGATTTGTTGAGTAAATTTTGCAGGGCACTGCAAACTTTGCACTGATGATGTCTCAAATGGAGGGTGGTTTTCCAATTGATTACAATGTCATCATCGATATTTTTCTTCAAGTAATTGCTTTCTAGTCAAGTTGTAAATTCATATATCTTCTTCCTATCGATAAATGGCTTATGTTTTTGATATGGAACTCTGAAATAAATTGCTTAACCTTAGTAGCATAAGAAATAATTTTTTGAACCATAGTAGAATTCCATTTGCATGGTATTGACATGGTTTTAGGCTTTTAGCCATAGTAGCAAGGCAGTGAAATATTTGATAAAATAATTTAGTAGACATGCATGAAAAATGTTGTAGCATAGACAAGACAATGAGTTGTTTGAAAAATTGCCTCAAAGAAATGTGGTCTCATGGAATGCCATGATAAGCTAATGCAATTGGCAGCTGCTCCTAGTTATTAGTTATGCAATGTGAAGTAATTGAATAATTGTTTAGGTTGACTTTTTAATAAACTATATTGTAATTGAAATTTTGTCATCTATCAACATCTAGTTACTAGTTATGCAATGTGAAGTAATGCTTTGATTTTGAAAGATGTGCAATGCAATGAATGTAATCAGTGATACAAATATAAACTACAAAAATCTATTTTCTATAATTCATTAGTTAAACTCTTTATTTTACTTTGTATTCTATTATCTTATTGAACATATGTTCATGTGGGGAACAAGCTAAGATAGCAATGACTACAACTTTTGAAGGTGCATTATAGACTCTTTGTGGGTATGAAACTGATGTAACAATTGAAGAAGCTAAGATTAAGGTAATGCTTTGATATGGATACAATATTCTCAAAGCTTTTAGTTCCATATGCATCTTTTTGCACTTTTTCTATCTATTTTCCAAACAGAGAATTCTCTTCAATCTGTTCTCATTTAGTCTTATTATTGACATATTCTGCTACTATGGTAAACTGTATTTTCAATGTCATTGGCAGTGAGGATCCTAACATTCACTCAAAATACATTGACATAGCAGCCAAAAATGGACAAATAAAGGGGGTGGAACATGTAACCAGAGAGTCAAAATTCTATGATGATGAAAAGAAAAAAAGAACTTTCTTATGGAAGCAAAAATTCTAGATGCTTGTCCACTGATAAATGTTTGTAACTTAGTTTTCTTAGTCACAACATTGAGAAACGCTCTTTGTAATTATATTTTCAAAGAAAAGACACATTTAAATCTTGTATTTGCTATAAGAATACCTTTTCTAAATAAAATTTTAGTATTTTAACTTCTTAATAGCTGTTTCATTATGTGCAAATGAATGATTGATTATATTTTTTTGTGTTTTATGTTTAAAACTCAAAAACATTGTCTCATTTCTAGCACTTTCAGTGAACAAAAAGAATTAAATAAACTACCAATTGACAGAGTAGTGAATAAATATGACTAAATATAATGATTATGCAAAATTAATAAATAATGTATCAATAAAACATTACCAAATTGATAAAATGACTAAATCAGTTGACATAAATTAGTGAACAAAAACACTACCAAATTGATCAAATGACTAAATTTGTTGATAGAAATCAGTGAACAAAAATACTACTAAATTGATCAAATGACTAAATTAGTTGACAGAAATTAGTGAACAAAAACACTACCAAATTGATCAAATGATTAAATAAATGACATGCAATAAACTACTAATGGTCACATGACTAACTATATGACTAAATATACAACTAAATCTGATTAAATGAATAACTATATATATGACTGAATATACTACCAAATCTGACTAAATCAATGACTAAACACATGACTAAATATATGACTAAATATACTACCAAATCAACTAGTCAAAACAATCGAATCCAGAAGCAATACAAATCTATGACTAAAACTGGTTTAGTCATTAATTTGGTTGCATTGTAAATGACTCACAATAAATTACTAATGGTCACATGACCAAGTTTAGTCATTTGTAGGCAATTTCTAGTAGTTTTTTTAGTCATATATTGTTGTTTCTATACACTTTATAGGTTAGGGTAATGGTTTGAAACTAGAGTTAGGTTTTAATTAAAGTTAGGGTTCAATTAGTATTATAGTTAAAAATAGTTTCCATTAGAATTAGGGTTAGGGTTCAATTAGGGTTTGAATTAAATGGTTTTGGTTTAATTAAGGTTACAATTTTATTATGGTTAGGGTTAGGATTGGGTTCAATTAGGGTTACAAGATAATTTAGCTAGGGGTAAAGTTTAGGTTTAGGGTTAAATGGGTTAGGGTTCTAGAATCAAGTAGGCTTACGATTACAATTCAATTAGGGTTCAACGTAATTAGAGTTAGGGTTAAGGTTAATGTTAGGTTAGGGTAATGGTTCAACTAAGGTTAGGTTAGGTCTCAATTAGTATTATAGTTAGAAAGGGTTTCCATTAGAATTATGGCTAGTGAATGGAGTTAGAATTACAATTAACATTATAATTAGAATTAGGTTATAATTCTAGGTTTTGGGTTAGATTTAAGATTAGGATTATAATCAATTAAGGTTAGGATTTAATTAGGGTTCTAAAATAAATCTTGGTGTTAGCATTAGGGTGAATGTTGGGGTTAGGGTTAGGGTTCAAAAATAAATCTTTGGATCAACATTAGGGCTAGGGTTTGGGTTAGGAGTTACAAGTTAATGTTAGGGCTAGAGTTAGAGTAAGGGTTAGGGTTAGGGTTAGGGTTAGGGATTAATTAGTTTTAGGGTTAGGGTTTAAGTATGGTTAATATTTTATTATGGTTAAGGTTGGGATTTAATTGGTGTTCAATTAGGGTTAGGGTTCTAGGATAAATATTGGGGTTAGGGTTAGGGTTGGGGTTATAATTCAACTAGGATTAAGGTTAGGGTTACATTAGTGGTAAGAGTTAAGATTCAATTAGAATTTGATTATCATTCTGATTAGGATTTATATTCAATTAGGGTTAAGGTTCAACTAGGGTAAGGATTAGGATTCAATTATAATTAATGAACTAAAGTTAGGTGAGGGTTAGGGTTTAATTAGGGTTACATTTTAAATTAAGGTTGCTATTAGAATTATGATTATGAATACATGTAGAATTATGTGGTTAGGGTTAGAATTATAATTAGGGTTATAATAGGGTTAGCAATAGAAGTAGGATATGTGTTAGGATTATAATTAAGGTAGTGGTTGGAATTATACCCTAAAATTAACCCTAATTATAATTATAACTAGAACCTTAACATTAACTTACTCTAACTCTAACCTTAACCCTAAAACTAACACTAATTTTAACCCTAACACTAACTTACTCTAACTCTAACCTTAACTCTAACCCTAACATAACTTATTCTAACCCTAACACTAACTTTCTCTAACTCTAACCTTAACTTTAACTCTAACACTAACTTAGTCTAACTCTTACTCTAACCCTAACATTGACTTAACCCTTAACTCTAATCGTAACACTAAATTACTCTAACTCTAACCTTAACTCTAACTCTAATTGTAACACTAACTTATTCTAACCCTAACCTTAACTCTAACCCTAACCCTTACCCTAACCCTAACTCTAACCCTAACCTTAATTATAACTATATCATTAACACTAACCCTAATCTAAACTCTAAGTCTACTCCAATTGTATCCCTAACACTAATTATAACCTTGAACCTAACCATAACCCTAGCCATAACCCTAATCATAAACCTAACCCTAAACCTAACCTTAATTTTATCTATAATTATAACCCTATAACCTTAATACTAATTATAACCTTAATCCTAACCCTAACCCCAACCTAATCATAACCCCAACCCTAACCCTCATAAATTTTTCTTCCATGTTGTGTTGTGAATGCTACTAGCATATATATATATATAAGCGTGGAGAGATATCCTTCTCAAGGCATCAATTGCACTTTTATGTGAGTACAATTGATTAAAAAATAGACGCTTTGAATGGGATAGCTCTCAACATTTTATATATATTATTAATAAATAATATATATTTGGTAGCTCTTTTACACAACACTTGTCATTCTCCTTATGATGTGCTTGTCATACATGAAGCAAATAGAGTGACTATGACTAATAAATAGTGATAAAAATACAATATATAAATTTATTACAATGAGAAAGGATGAGAGAAAGAAGAGTAAGAGAGTATTGTAAAGATATACGAAGAATGCAATGGAGAAATATTTGTTTTTTACCCATAACTAGGCTATAAAATTAGGTAGCTCTATTAATTTAACTTAAAATATTTTGTTGGTTAATTGTGGTTTCATCTTTTCAATGATAATCAATATGCAAATTTTCCATGGTTTGGGATTTTTGAGACATTTCATAAAAATGTCTTGATCTTTCCATATCCAATTCCCTTTTTAAAAAAATTTAGTTCTATTATTATTTTCCTTAGAATAGATGCTTTTAGGGGTTTTAATTATTGTAGATCTATATATGTGCAAGATTATTTGTATTAATAGGGATCCTATAATTTAAATTATGGAGTTGAGTTTTGACTTGAGTTAATAAGATTTTATTAATATCAAGGGTTAATAAGATCTTAATAATTTTGAGGTTTTATGAATAATGTTATATTATTATTATGTGTATTATCTTATTTTATAATATATGTTTGTATAAAGCATAATGAATTTCATGATGAATGATATACTTTATTTAGTTTTTAGTGTACATTTTCTTCTTACAATTTTATATTGTGGATGTTTTTTTATTAAGTATGTGCTTTTAAAGGGTCCAAAACCTTTCACAATATAGCAATAAGAACAATAAGACAACAAAAGACAGTAAAAAACAACAAATAGGACATTACAAAACCTTTACAATGACTATGTTTTTTAAGTTTGATTTAATTGTCTACTATTGAGTATGTTTTTTTGTAAGACTTTAAAATTTCATTATTTATTATTGATTATATTTTTTAAAATTTGATTTAATTATTTACTATTTATTTCTAATTTAATTGTGTTATTGTTAAATTAAAAAAAAAAAATCTCATTAAAAACTAATGTTGTTTAATTCAATCATAATAATTTTTTTTATAAACAAAAATAAAAACTTAATTTTTTTTACAAATTACAAAATTACAAAATTATAGATAAAAAAAATATTTCAAACTTAATTAATAATACAATAGATTATCAATTATTATAATTCTTCTTCCAAATAAAATTAATAAATGCTTCTAACAAAAGAACATTTAAAACATTAAACAATCATTATAAATTTAATTGAAAAGAATGAATAAATTGTGCGTAAGGGAAAATTTAAAAAATATCCGAATTATTGCGGACGCTTGATGACATAATTGCGTCATATGGATACTCATAAAAATAATCCAGCCTGGGCCCACTTTCTTGTTCATTATTGCGTCTCATCCACGTAAGAATAAAGATAAAAAAAATCTATTGGTCAAGAGGCAGGATCTTTTTTATTTTTACTGTCTATTGTTATTGTTAATGACAGAAAAAAAAATGATAAAAATTTAGTAGTCAAGGATTCTCTTCTCTTTTTAATATTATTTTTTCTATCATTATAGAAATATAATAAATAGTCAAATATTAGTATTTATTTATTTATTATTATTTTTTCTTATTGTGATATAAACTGTTTACTATTATTTTTTTTGTTGTGAGAACAAAAAAATCAATTAGTACTAATGTTGGGACTTTCTGTTCTATTCTATTTTTACCAACTGCCATAGAAACTATTCACTATTACTTTTTTGTTGTGATAAAAAAAAAAGTTCATTAGTCAAGCATGCTAGGACCCTCTCTTCTATCCAATACTACTTTAAATGTTGTGATAGAAATTGTTGGCTATTACTTTTCTTAGTGACAAAACAATCATCCATTGAGACCCTCTCTTCTATTCAATGCTACCTTACCTACTATGATAGAAACTGTTCACTATTACTTTTCATGTTGTGCCAAAAAAAATTCTGTTTGTCACAAATGTTGGGACCCTCTCTTCTATTGACTACTACTTTACCTACTATGATAGAAATTGGTCACTTATAGTTTTTCTACAATGACAAAAAAAAATTCATTAGTCAAATATGATAAGACCCTCTCTTCTATTCAATGCTTCTTTGTTTGTTATAACTAACAAATAGTAATAAAATAACTCATTAATCAAATACACTGCGAACCTCCCTTTTGATAGAATAGAAAAATAATGATAAAAAACAATCTACTAGTCAAGACCTCTCAGACCCTCTCTTATGTTGACTACTACATTCCAAAATGAATACATTCATCAATTGAACAGTTCAAACTTTTTTATTGTGTACCATTCAAACCTTTAAACTACAATTAAATTTTTAGCTAGAAAATAAAATAAAATAATTCAAATCCAAAACCTAAAGTTTGATCTCCCACATTAATTTCAATATTTTATTTACAAGGGCTTAACTACCTAAGGCTCCCTACCCTCTTTTTAGTCCTTTAAATAATATTTTTATTTCAAAATGTCATATGTTTTTCTCCTTTGTAGGCATTGGAAAGATGACACTTAAGAAATATGATGTAGTGAACATGATTTATATAAGTTTATCTTAGATTTTTAGGTATAATTAGTAAAATTTTCCCTTTGTTTTCAATCTTTAAGGACTCATAGAACTTTTACAAATGAAAGTGATATTTGATGATTTATTTTTAAATCGTATAAAAAAATCATGAAGAATATTTTAGTGATATTTTTTTTTATGTTCTAACATTTTTTTATTTTTTTCCTTGCAACAAATCATGTTTCCAAGACTTTTATCATTGAAACTACTAACATTTTTTTGTTGTATAACAGGCGCTTTATATTTTTTATTAATAAATTTATAATATATTTGGTGTAGGACTTTTATTGAAGATGTTACTTTAATCACTAAAGTAATTGGAAATCATTTTTATTAAGGGAACAAACACTGTTTGATGTTTATGTAAGATATTTTAAGTTTGTATACCTTTTCTCATACTATAAGGTGATATTGGGAATAAAAAACACTTTCTAGTTCTATTTTTTCTGTTAACCCAAGAGTTCAAGTATGTATTATCTTCCTTTGTACTACAAGGTGATCCTAGAAATCATAAACACTTGGATTTCTTTCCTTTTAGAAAACCTACTTTGGATTTACTCACCAAGGGCATGAACTGAACACTGATGTTCTAATGGAGTATATAAATTTGGGTTAAGTTTGCAAGAACTTTATATCTTGCAAAGTGGAGGAGAGTGGGTTACCCTCTCATACCAAACTTTTTGACATCTTTTTCTTTTTTTCATATATTTTGGTCTTATGTACCTATGGGTATTGATGACATCCCTTAGTGATCTTGTTCAAGCCTAGATAAAACCTTTTCATTTTCATTTTTCATTGTACATTAGTAACTATTAGTCATAAGAAGTTACTCACATCATACTTCCAAGTTGATGAAATGGACCTCACTATGGGTAAGGATTTTCCTCCATGGTAAAGGGTGTATAGGTGGTCCATGACCTTGCATTTCCTAGTTATCCTTCACTTATTAGATAATATATTTGTCATTGCACATAAATTGGAACACCCATTTGAATATAATAAGATGTTTTAAAAAATGTATTTGATGTTTTTTCATGTGCTAAACCAATAAAAGTCCTTTACATTCACATTTAAATCCACGTGCTTTTTCTTTCTTATGTGTATACTTCTAAAAATTCATTGAACCAACTTTGAGTTTAAGATTCAATCATTTAAATTCCAAATCTAAGTTTAAAGAGTCTATAACCAAATCTTTTTGCAATAAAAGACAACTTACACTTTCATCCTAATCCTAATTTTCATCTATTCCAATCAATCATCCTCTAACATCATAATCCTAGCCCATAAGAAAAATCATAACATCAAACCTTTATACCAACCATATCCAATACCCTCAAGCTACTTTAAGGAGAACATAAAGTAGAGAGGGAAAAATGCATTTGATCTATTCTTTAAGAGGATAAAATTTTGGACATGAAAATTTTATCTATTGATAACTTCAATTTTACATAGATTAGATGTAAAAATATGCTACATAGAAGGGTTGTCATCCCCAAAGATTTATATAATTCAAGATCATAGAAATGAGGAAGATATTCTTCTAATAGGAAAAAAAACCCTAAATGACAGTGATTCATTCTCTACAGTGAGATATTTTATGCATTTACAATGGTCTCAATGTGTTCAACATTTTCAGAGCTCTCATTTTCTTCGCAAATCTCAAACAAGGCTTCCTTTATATTGTGAATGCACTTTCAAGTGCGAAGTCTACTTCCTTTATAAATAACAAACGTCACAAAATCGTCCTTGCCTTGTCATAACCTACAAAGCTTGAAAAATGAAAAAGCCAAACAACATATTTACTAAAGGAAAGAACAAAGACATTTTTGAGAAAACAGGAAAAAAATAGAATAGTCTTGAATTAAGAGAGGAAGTGAAAAAATAATCACAATAAAGAGAAGAAAAACTACGAAAGTGACTCCAAGTTGAAAACTAGAAGCAACAGTTTGTGGATGCCTTCAAGTTAAAAGTGGATGGCTTGATGAAGCAAGGCAGTAAACATGAGAGGGCAATAAAATTAGACACACATTACCATGAATCTATAGAGAGAAATCATACATTGACATGAAATAGATGTGTACATTTCATGAAAGATGGGTAGGCTGAGGGTAAGACATACGAATGAATAGAGGATAGTCTAGAAATATATCACATAGTATACTCCAAAGAGGAAAAAAAAAAGAATGTGATCAAATAGACAGAAATATAAAATGTAACCTACGAGTAGACGAGATCATATATAACATTAAGGCAGCATATGAATATTGGTCATATAGAGGATTATTTCTTTAATAGAACAAAATTAAAAATGTCCTCAATTTTGATTAGGATGCAATATCCTTATATAAAAGGGCCAAACGCTAGGGTGTAAAAGCACATAAAATTTGACAAAATTTTTGCAAGGAAAGATGAATGTAGAGTTTGAGCTATGGCCACGTTGAGACAGGGTTCAGACAAGGAAATAATACGGTCCAACCACAAGCAAGAATGACACATTAACATTTTAGGGAATATTGATTTATGAACTGTAGAAAAGAAGAAGAGTGGATATCCAACACCTATTCTCAAAAGATAAGATGAAGTAGCAAATTTTAAGGGGGCATTGAAGCCCTACTTCCTAGAAGCACAGGCACCCTTCGTAGTGCAATCCAATACAGTTCACCATGAAGATATTCAGCACTGCACTCATTCCCAGGTCAGGGAAACAAATCACAGTAAGTTGGAGGTAACATACAAGTGTTGATGTATTGAGATGCAACCTTCAACCAATGGGTTTAGAAATGAGACGCTAAGAGGCTTCTTTGAGCAGGCTGTAGAGCAACATGTCGTCCGAGTCACGGGGGAGTTTATCCCAAACCCTGCTACCCAAAACAGGGCTCACAATAGTCTCGCTGTCTATTGTTCCATCGCACTGTTTCACCTGCAACATCAATCAAATGCAACAGAAAATCCACCAAAAGCAATAGAAAAACCCAAGCCACCAAAATCAATAGAAAATCCACCACCCAAAGCGGCAGCCATTTGAGAAGCCACATCGCCAATACAAACGTTGATCTCCCAAGCATTTCTCTAAGCAACACATGCACCTAAAAATTCGGAAACACGATCAATTGTGAAATGGACCTGAAAAACCAGATTATATAACGCATTATGTACTTACAGTGCCTAGGACGAACAATTCTGTCTTTCAAATTTCTCCCCAGTTTTATGCCCGCTTGCATGAAAAATTCTAACAAAATTTGTAGATTTGGTGTTTTAGCAGTAGGGACACATAATCATTTCAAATCTCGAGATGGGGCAGGGATTTTCTTACCCATTTTCCCCATGCCCTTATTTCCAAAGCTAAATTCTTGCATATTTCATTCTTCCTTGTAAATAACAATAAAATATTTCAATCCTCCATCTCATTACAATACATGTCAAATGATAGAGCAGATGTGAGATAACGTAGTTTCTAATGGGTAGATCGCCTCCTAGACCATGATTATTCTTAAACATCAAACGGTTCAATAAATGATTACTCGAAAACTAACCGGTGGTAGGGAATTGAAATGAGAAGAGGCATACCTTATGGCGTATTAGCAGAAAAGGATTTCCAGAAGCATCCATTAGAAGAATTTGGTGTTTGACGGTGTGAGTATAGTCTTCTACCCTCAGCACAAGGTTACTAGATGAATCGAACACTGTAAAATGAAAACCAAAGTTTTCTTCCAAACTGTAAATAGTTGCAGATCAGGATTTCTTCGAGTGGTTTGATGGCTGATGTCTGCTGCTCAAAATTCATGCTGCGTGCAAATGAAAATGGAACGGGATTTCTAGAAACATTTAAATGTGCATCGTTTTCAAAAAGTCCTGCTTAAAACTCTCGTTTACTTGCAAAACAACCGGCGGAAATTGGAAACGTTCGTCAGTCTAACTTTTCTGTTTATTCTGTCGTCGTCCATCAGTGAAGTCTTTCCGTCGGTGCGCTTTCTCTTTCCGTTTTGTCTTTCCCTCGGTGTGTTTTGTGCAATGGATGAGATAGGGGTTGAGATGTTAATGTTATAATGTTACATACGTAAGTACTTTTTGTTGACAGTTCAACTTCTCCCGTTATGTTATATATAGTATACTATACAATAAAAATAATTATATTATATTCTCACTATGTCAGTTTTAAACAAAAATATTGAATGAGTTAAATGAGTTAAAATTTGCGAAGTGGTGAAAGTTGAAATGCACGGCTGAGTGAAAGTTGAAAATAAACGAAAACTGCGGGAAATCAACTTGATGAACGCGAGGGGGGCATGACCTGGAGATTGCAGGGGCTACGAACTAGGATTAATCATGTTGACAATCTAACAACCATTACCAGCAAGGTTCATAGCACGGCCATCGGATGCATGCCATCCATTTGATTTGAGGGCCTACGTCATGGCAAAGCGGTATTCAGAAGAAAAGGGCCTTTGACTTTTTAAGCACCGTAAAGGATACGATTTTAAGAATAGACGGGCTTGTTTAGAATTGAGAACAAATTTTCGTGAAGTGGTTTGAACGGCATCGAGGGTATTTCTTCAACAGACTCCTTCAATAGATCGGCCTCTCTGCTTACCTTCTGAAATATGTCAGAGTCTGATTTCTCGGAGTGTGTTTCTTCCAGAGACGCCTCAAGTATTGAGTCTGATTTGTGGTATAATCATGTCCATAAGTATGTCACACTTGACGAGGGTCATGTTGAAAGAGGGGGATCAGAAAATGAGACGTCGCCTTGCATTTTCAGTGTATCAACGTGCTTGTTGAGGGAATGTGAGCATGCTTACGTCCCTCAAATTGTTTCCATCGGCCCTTACCATTCCGAAAAAGAGGAACTCTGGGGAATGTTAGAAATCAAATGGGAAGCTGTAAGTAGAGTGGTTGTAAGAATTCTTCTTAGGGAAGGTAGTTACCCTACGTCCAACGAAGAGGAGAAAACCCGCTTCAAAGAAAAGATGGTCAACTTGTCGAAACAAATGGTGGCAAAATTTAGAGAGAGGGCAGATGATATAAAGCAGTGCTACGATAGAAAGACACATCTCACTAATGATTTCCTGGCTAGTATGATGGTTCCGGATGCTTGTTTCATACTTGAGTTCTTCCGATGTTTATTTAATGAATGTGTGGAATATGAGAATCTGGAAAGGTTTTTTCCCAAATTTGGGTCAAAATTCAACCCTGTTGTGAGATCAGAAATCTTGAAGGATTTGATTAAATTAGAGAATCAGATCCCACTCTTTGTCTTGGAAGAAATTCTTGCTATGGAGATGGGAGGTTCCCTTGAAGATGCTCAGTCTAAACTTCAAATATTGCTCAAGGCCGTGTTCCATGAAATCTATTATCGGCCTTTTGATTATGTCGCTTCTGGCAAATCGCTCAGGCGGAACCATATTTTGGACATTTATTACCACTGTTGTCTTGGAGATGAAGAATCCCAGGAGAAAAGGAAAAAGGCAGAAAACCACTGCATTTTCCTTGGAAATTCTATAGAAGATTTGAAGAAGCACCAGTCTGGGAGACACAAGGTCCCGTCTCCAGTTCAATTAGAGAAAGCAGGAGTGAAAATCCGGGCATCTGCTAAAATCCAAGATATTAGTTTTGAGGGAAGAACACTACATATCCCGCCTATGCAATTGGAATCGGACTCAGAAATATTCATCAGGAATTTAATTGCTCTAGAAGTTTGTTCCCCGTACAGCCCTTTGAAAAGAATGACGGCGTTCGTTCAGTTCATGAATGAGCTGTGCCAAACAGAGAAAGGAGCAGCTGTGATGAGAGAAAACGGCATCATTGTCGGTAATCTTGGGCAACACTCTGAAGTCACCCGACTCTTCAGCTCGTGCAAGCAATCACGTTTATTACCAAGCTGCCATCCCATTCAAATAACAAGGTTAAAACTGATCAAGTACTACAGCAGAAAAAGTAGGATCGCTGCTGCAGAAGCTTGGCATGAATTCCGGAAAACTTACTTTTCAAAACCATGGTTTTTTATTGGAAGCATCGGGGCAACCATTATCCTCATACTTACTACGGTGCAGGTCTTTTGCTTATTTCATTCCTGCGGACCGCGATGATGAATCATTGGAAGATCAAGAGTGAGTGGCTGTTGTGTTTTCCTTTACTCTCTAATACCTGTGATTTTCTTTGGAGTTATCCATAATAAATTATAGGATTGTAGTGCAGCTTCTTTTAAAGTAATAGACTGTTGGATATGAAACCCAACGGTCACACTCATTTGCCTCCAATTTGGTTACTCTGCACATTCTTCTTCGAAGGCATATTCTAATGCATAAAACATATGCTGCTGCAATGTAATTAATAAAATAGAGTTTTCCCCTACTTCCGTGGATGTAGTGAATTGATGAACTACTATAAATTCTGTGTTTTGTATCTTTGTGTTGATGTACGCTTATTCTTTAATTTGTTCTGTACATTAATTTTTGTTCGCTCTTTTTTTTCAACATAGACCATTACAGATTCCTTCTTATGTAATCCAGCTAGCTGTTTCTCACTCTACTTTCAGCTCTATATCTTTCCAAAGGTGTAAGCTCGTGTTTCTGTCATAAGACACTGATTATATCGACATTTATGTTTTAGTATTTTCAGTCAATAAAAGGAATAATTACTTATATATGGATCATTCGAAAGTTTTTGGGTTAAGAAGTCCAGAATTTTATCTTTTATATTAAAATATGGGTCAAAAGAGGCAAGTTAAATCAAAACATAGCAAAACGATATTGCATTCCGAAGCTAAAATACAGTTCAGTCAAAAGTTTTCAAGGAGGCATTTACAGAGGGCTCTAGGAAAATTCACCATACCTCAAAGAAAATTCACCATCATCAATTCACCACGGCCGAAAATTCATCACAGTAAAAGTTTGTGATTAATTTTTCGTGACATTAATTGCTGATAGTGAATTTTCCTTGAAGTGAATTTGTCATAACGGTGAATTTTTCCGTGATAATCTGTTAACAGTGAATTTGCCTATACCCTTACAGAGGCCTAGAAATCTAAAAACATTTATCTACAGATACCTAGAAAATTACACCACAAATTTTTTTGACTTGCAACACTCAACATATTCAGGAATATTAAGAAAAATCTACTTCATAACAGCTCTATTAGAATGCCTCACAACAAACAAGATAGATTACTACAATATTACCTTTATTTATCTACACTAGAAGAAACTAACAGAAAAATGACCTCTGCTAATACTCACAAGTGGACTTCAAATTACACTCGATCTCCTAAAAGATGTACTGTTTCTTCCTTATTCCCCTGACAAATTATCGCACCACCTATTTTATCCACTCTCGGTGCTTTTATAAAGTCGCAACCACCGCTCTGTTCTTTTCCTTCGCTGCATCATTCACTTTCTTTAAATTTAATTTACATATTCAAAATGTTTTAAGACATTAAAATTTTAATATTTAGTTGAATTTAATCATCTACTATTTATTTCTAATTTGATTGTAACATCCAAAAAAAATCTGAACACGGGAAAGTGTGCAGATTCACTCTAAAATTCATTAATTAAATATAGCTGTCAGTAATGACCTCATGCTGATTCTTCAGACTAACTTGGAAATAGCCTATTGGTTGAAATGATGCGTGGAAGAGCTGAGGCGGGAAAGAACAGGTAAGGCGTTTCTACGAAAACGCGTGAGCAGAGGCATAACTGAGACAAGTGAGAAGACCCACAGATTTCTTTGTTGACGCGGTGCTCCCCCTTTTATTGACATTAAAAAAAAAAACAGAATTATTGTTAGTAAGTGAACGTTCTCATAATACACGACAAACTTAGTCTCAATTTTGTGGCATCAGGTCAATAGTCGTGGTTGTTAACTTTGTTAGCTATTGCCTGGAATATTGTAGAATCTTTATTTTGTTTTGTAATGTGGATTAGTCTCTTATCTATTTATAACTAAGGTTTGAAGGTGTGAGTCATCATGCAACTTGCCACTTCAAAAATTTGATTTTTTAAATATTTGACCAAAACTTAATCATGAAACCCCCAATAGTTGAACAAAAAAATATCATTTGTTGCTTGTAGAATATCATATTTTTATTTAAAATAAAATTAATATACAACATAAATGGACCAAATACCTATTGATAACCATAAACCTTTGATATCTCTAGCTTTTATATTCAACACATATGGACGAATAGTTGAACACAAAAGAACTATTTGTTGTTATAACAACAACACAATTATTTAAAATACAACTTATATCAAACAAAAATGGACCAATAGTTGAACACTAAGACTTTTTGAAAATCCTTCACATTTAATGGGAAAACACATGTTATTTATTGTCCTCACCTTTTATATTTGTGATAGGACACACTATAAATATAAAATACTCCAATGCTTGTACATTGCTACCCCAATAGTTGTACGCATAAGAACATTATTTTTTCACTATGATAACAATACTTGTTTAAATGAGTGTCTTGTTTTATTAAATGGGCACTTTATTTTTTAAATGATACACTTATAATGGATAGGGGAGAGGTCCCAGTAGTTGAGCGTGTTTCAATAGTTGAGATAGTAGTTGTTAACATAATGCCCAATAGTTGTGATAGTAGTTGTTTATATAATACCCAATAGTTGTGACATGACTACCTTAACTTAAACAAAATGTATTCCTTTGATCTAAAAAGCAAGCAAGCATGTGATGCCACATCAACGCTCAACTACCCATGATGTGAATGCACAAGTATTGGTAACGGGTTTGTTTTGGGCCTTTTTGGACACCTTGACAAAAAGCATGTTGATGTGGCATCATAATTGATGATGTGGCCCTAAAATGAAAGTTATAAGCAGGGGACTTACCAAGTAAGCTGCTGTAAAAAAAATTGGAGTGATTTGAAATTTCCAAGTAGGATTTTGAGAAGCGCAAAGTTAGGGTGCACAACTAGTGAGTCTCCTATAGTTATGATATTTTATTTGAGACAAAAAAAACCTTATTTCACTTCTTCATGAATGTATTTATGTTTAATTATATAACATTTAGAGGTTCTCATGTATTTGAGTATGGGTCTACTTTTGATCAACAATTGGTTATTTTTTTATTTACATTTGGATTATTTATTTACAATATATAGTATAAATATGTGGTAAGATTGGGTATTATAATCACAATTGACTATACAACTATTAGACCCCGCATGACTACTGGTCCCTCTCCCCTAGTTAATTAATAATTCATTTATAAATTTATACATATATGCAACATGTTTCTTTGAACTTTATGCTTACATGTCACTATCAAACATGATAGCCTTCAACAATCCCCTACACTAATATTCACTTGCATACTTTATTTTTATAATTGGAAGAAAGGAAAAGAAAATCATAGAATCCAACATCAAACATAAGGTAGACCAACAAATAGAACTAGTAGCCAAGAAAAAAAGAATTATAGAGTTGCATAGAGAAGCAATCTACAATATTCACTTACATGGTTTTTTTAAATTTCATTTTGATACAAAGAAGTTTTCATCATTGATTTAATATTTTTATATGTAGGTAAGCTCTTTAGAAGAATTCTAATTTACAAAGTTATAAGGGTATATGTAGGTAAGCTTTTTAAAAGAACTCTAATTTGCATAGTTAAAAGGGGTATAAGGGAAAAAGTTATTTTTTATTGGAAAAATGCATTATATTAATAATAAAAAAGGAATTTACAAGAGTACAAATGTGTCTAGAAGAGGCACATCACAAACCTAATGATTGAAAGAGACGAAGAAATAAAAAACATCAGAGCACATATTAGTTAAGACAACAAAAAACAATTGCTAAGGGTAGTGTACAAGTTATAAGAGAATCACTTTTCTCCAAGAGTGAGGAGTACATTTTCTTCTATAATGATATTAAACATTGAGAGTAGAGATCCATTACAATTCTTAGCAATCGCTGCCAACTGATATTGAAGTTTAGATAGTTGGGTTTGAAGCTCTGAGATGTTACTGTGTTTCTTCTTCATTGCTTTCGCAAGAGTTGATTGCTACAAAATAGTATTAAAGAATAAATCATGCATGATCTCTTTTGTAGGGAGAAAATCATTAGAAAAAATAGCTTTACATTTGAGCAACCAAATATATTGAAGGATACATTGAAAAAAATATTTTGAAACTACATTCTAAGAACAATGCAACTTTAAAAGACTGTTGGCATGACCAAAAGGCGTGTTTGATGGTTTCTAACTTGTGACACATTAGACATCTGGTGGATTGATTACAATGAAAGGCGAGGAATTCTTCCACAACAAATTTTGTAATGAATAATCTTCCATGCTAAAAAATGAGCTTCGAACTCAACTTTTGATTTCCAAACAGTGGTGCTCAACCTGAACCATTTGGAATTGGACCAATTTAGATTCCATTTTAGATTTAATCTAGGATGAATTTGAATTGGAGGAAGGATAATAAGGTGAATAAGTTTGATAGGGAAATTTTCAATATTATAGCTTGGAAACCACCTCCAATCCTTAAAAAAAATGCAAGAAATGGCAGTACATAGTTTTAGTTGTGTAGTGTAGTAAAATGGATACCTTTGCATTTTCACACATGTTTGGGCCTGTCTTGCTTTATTTATCCCTATTTATGTCTTAATTGGTCCTATTTTGCATCTACAAGCCCTATCAATTATATCTTTTTCTGGCTAATCCTGACATTCTCCAATGCATAAATGATAATTTAATGATTTCATCTGTATGTCCATCATTTTTGGATAGGGACTAAAATGCCACCTAGGGCATCTTTTTCCCCCAAAGGTTTTGGGACCTTGATTTCAAGGCACCTTAAATAGGCCCCTTTTTGGAGTTTGTGCCCTGAGATTTGATCCTTGGGACTAAGATGCCACCTAGGGTGTCTTAGTCCCCCTTGGCTTATTTTTAGGATTCAATTTCAAATGTTGGCAAGATTTGGCCTCCTTTAATTAATGATTTCATATGTCAGCTTGTTGTAGTGTAATTTTGAGATATTAAGCATAGATAAGTATAAATACAAGGTTCCTATACTCATTTTTCATAACAAGCATTCAAGTATTCATTCCTAAGACAAGTTTATGCATTCATGAGCAACTCATCAAGCATTTGGAGCCATCATCAAGATTCAAGCATCATGCCAAGGGTTTAGTGCATCCATTCATGTTGTTGAGCCAAGATTACATGGATATAGAATTGAAGATCTATTTACAACCATTGTTCACATCATATCCAAGGATTCATGATCTACATTCTTCATGGTCACTACATGGCAGATTGTAGATTTGCTTCACAAGACATCATACAAGGTGATATAATTTATATATTTCATGCTTCTTTTCATCATTCAAGGTTTAATTACCAACAAGGGATTTGACCAAGGTAAACCCCCATTTATTAACAACAAGTTTTCCCCCCTTGCATGTTTGTGATTGTAGATTTAGGTTGAAGACTTGAAGATCATTTGAAGTGCAAAGTTGTCAAGTTGTAAAATTGCATTCCAAAGTTGTCATCTTCATAGAAACTCACCTATAGGCCAGATCTGGAAGATTCGAGACCTCAGATCTGAGAAGACACAAATGTACACCTTAGAACTCAAGGCCACATTTAGATATTTCAAAAATTACAAACAAGACTAAGACAATAGTAAGGGAATCTTAGTCCTCCCAGTGGATTTTTGTAGAGATTCTTTTAGATCTTGTCTTAACATTCGAAGATTCCTCATTTTCCTCAAAAAATAACAACAGGACTAAGACAATAGTAAGGGTGTCTTATTCCTCCATAGCACTTTTTGACAACATTTTTACACTTCTAAAATCCTCATTACATTTCCAGACTTCCCAAGTACAAATACCCTAACTTAGTGTAGCTTAATTTCATCATTTGTACTCATTGTTTGGCTTGCATTAAAAGGTTTTGTGAGTTGAATGTTAAAGTGTATTTTCCAAGCTTTGGCTTGGTCGCGAACCCCTAAAAGCTAAAAAACCCCCTCCTAGGTCCTCCTCAATGAGAATTGATTCACCTGCGAGGTTGATAGTCAATCCAATTAGGACTCCTAGGACATTATTTAATGATATTAGGAGAAAAGTGGTGTTCTATGGCCTAAGTTATAAAGCACCCATTTTCCTATTGTTCAAGTTGTAACTCTAAGGGAACAACATCTTGCACCCTATGAATGTCATCGATAAGAGAATTGGACAACTTGAACTACTCCTTAAGTTGTATGTCACTTTTCCAAGTAAGAGATTTGAAATCCCAAATGTCCCTAAATTCCTTGATGCCTTTTTTGAATAAGATCTTGTTATGCAGTTTAGGGGTAGTCGTTAAAGGTTTATCATGAAAGCATATCAATCTCTTCCACCAAATAGAGGAAGCAGTGAAACTCATGCCATGACTAAGGTCTTTTCCTTTCCATTCAAGAAGAGGAGAAACACGTTGCCAAGCTTTCCATATGCTTAAAGATTGGCTTGAGGCATGAGGTTTGAAGTATTTAGCCATAAATATTTTATCTTTCCACCCAACCTCTTTCCAAGCCTTATTGGCTCTAGTTGTAGCAATTCTATGCCTAATAAGAGATTTCCATGGCACTGCTCCATTAAGAGATCTAGCAATCCATTTAGAAATGACTTGAAAAACCCTTGTGTGAGAGGGTCAATTACTCCTGAACCCCCTTTGTTTAATGGTTCGATGCAGTATAACCATGAAGCAATTGAAAGACCTTTTTTTTTAATTCCATTTTCCCCATAGAAACCCTCTAATTAGCTGAGTTAGCTGATTATAACATTTTTTGGAAGGAAGCCAACATGAAGAGATGTAAACATGCTGGCTATGAGGATTTTTTTGGAAATTTGGATATGTCCAATCATAGATAAAAATTTGTTGGACCAAAGTTGAAGCTTTCTTTTTATTTTATTAATGAACCATTTCCATATTTTAGATAGAGAAACTCCTATTCCAAAGGGAATGCCTAGGTATCTTGAAATTACTCCATGATTGTTGAATTTCCACTATGGGTAAATCAAAGGAGGTGGTTGATCAGTTGAAGTCATCCAAAATTTAGTTTTACTAAGAGAAAGTTGTGAGCTACTTGTTGAAAAAAATAGGTCTAAGACATCCATGGTGTTATTAAGTTCTTCTTAAGAGTTTTTAATGAAAAGTACGCTATCAACAATAAAATGAGAGTTGAGAGCAACTTCATTTCTAGGTAGAGAGATACCATGAATGAGGTTTTTCTTTTTAGTATGAATTAAAAGGTATTCAAGTGCATTAGCTCTAAGAACATAGAGGAAATGAGCTAAAGGACAACCTTGTCTTATTGAATGTTGAAGCTTAGAAAGGATTTCAAGTGATTGAACCATTGATAGTTGGGTAAGAATTAGCATTAAAAAAAGGATTTTCACATGTGAAATAAGATTAGGTTCAAATCCTAACCATTTGAGCATTTTTAATATAAACTACCACCTAATCCTATCATAAGCTTTTTCAAAATCCAATTATTTGATGAGGAGGTAGTCTTGTCTTATTTTTTGAGCCCATTCAACAACTTCCCAAGCAAGTACCAAATTTTCAAGAATGAATCTCCTTCCTATAAAACTAGTTTGTTTGGGTCTAACAATTTCTTGCACTGTTTGTTTAATTCTTTTAGCAATAGCTTTGGAAATAATCTTGTAGGAGCTATTAAGGAGGGTGATTGGTATCCAACTTGCAATCTTACTCTCATTTTCCCTTTGGGAATTAATTTTAAATCAACACTTAATTAATAGAAGAACCTAAGGATCCCTTAAAAAATGCTTCTTTATAGACCTCATAGAAGTCCTCCCTAATAAATGGCCATAATATTTTGTAATATTTTGTTGGTAGGCCATCAATCCTAGGACTCTAAGAGTTAGCTATATCATTCAAGGAAGCATCTAAATCTTCAATGGTTATCAAGTGGTCTAAGCAAGTTTGTTGAGCAAAGTCAATCTTGCTAGCAATGCATGTTCCAACGATATATTCAACTATTTATTGTACTTTATCTCCTTTTGTAGGATCAATATACAATTATTGACAATGCTTAAATAAGAAGGATTTAATATCATCAAGATTTTCAAGTTTGTGTCCCTCTTGGTCATGTATAGATATTATTCTTTCTTTGGAATGCATATTCCTAACATAAATAAAATGGAATTTTGTTCCCTTCTCTCCTGATTTCATCCAATGTAGCCTAGCCCTTAATTGTGTTCCTTGACATCAATAAAATTCAAAATATTCTAAGTTTTCTTTCAACAACAACAACAATATGTTGAAGAGAGATGTTAGTTGGTGCTAAATTTAAAAGGGTTCTACTTTTTTCCAATTGATATATATATATATATATATATATATATTAGATCTTTTTCTAGCCATTCTTTTCCCATAAGATATTGAGAAGGTGGTGCAATGAATAATAGCTTCATTCTGCCATTGTAACCAACCAGAAGTATGTTGAGGTCTAGGGGCTTCGTTCCAAATGGAGATAAGAGAAGCAAAGTAGCTAGGATGGTTAAGATGGGAGGTGTTGAACTTGAAGGGTAGGCTAGTGGGTTGGGAAGAACAAGAAGAAATTTGAAATGTCAACAAAATTAGGAGGTGGTCTAAAAGGGAGGTAGACGCATCAACTTTTATAAGAGTGTTATGCGAAAAAGGGACAATGGAAAGGGAATGAACAAGGTAAAATCTATCAATCCGGCTAAGTTTCCTTAAATCACCCTCTCTTTAGTTGGACCAAGTGAACCAATGATTTGAGATGAGAATATATTTTATCCACAATGTGATCTAAAACTCCCGTAGTATTGCTCGCTATGATCCAAGCATCAAATTATTTTTGGGAAAATTTATGTGGGCTGAACCAGCTTCTATCATAGTCATTTTCCACCATGTTAAGATCACCTCCCCAAACCCATTTAGCCATGGGGAGGTCATTAACCATCCATTCCTAAAATTTGATTCAAGAGTGGGAATCATTGGGAGCATAGATGGAGAAAAAACCAATGGATCTTCCTTGGAGCAATAATAAGCACCATACACAATTATTATTGGGATCAAATCTTGAAGATACATGATAAATTTGGATAACCAAGGTGCAATTCCTAACATTGCACCATTACTTTTGTCACTATGAAGAGTGGATTTAAATCAAACATCCCTCCATAAGGATTGAAGAGGAAGTTGGAGTCAGGTATCTATAATTTTGACTTCTTGCAAGAAAATTACATCTGGGATAGCTTGTGAATTTGCAAAGATTTCTTGACATGAAATTTTCTTGAAGGGATTGATAAACCCCTAACATTTCTTGACATGACAAAAAAATTCATTGCATTTGAGTTAGGGAGTCCATAACAAAAGAAAGTTAGAAGTTCTAAGTTGTATGATAAAATAGAGTTGCAAATCACATTAAAGATAAAATTTTAATCATTGTTTATAACATGAATACTTACATATTCATTCCTATTACTATAGTAAAAAATTAAAGTATTTTTCAATTTTATTTTTATATTAATATTTTAAAATATAATAAATGTTTAGAAAAAAAATTGATGTGAGACTTTTGGGTGGCCGAGTTTTTTAAAATATATATTTAAAATAAATAGTTTTGTATACAAATTTGTAATTATTTAATGTTGTTTGTAGGATCTGTATTAATGTAGATGGTTGTTATATTAATTTATTGAGGAATTTGTGTTCAAATTTTTTAAAAAATCATGCTTCTAATGTTTCTATTTGTTTACTATCTCCGTCTCCACACTAGTCATATAAATCAATTGTAGAAATGATTTCAATTTATTCAGTAGCTTAAATTTTTTTCTTTTTTTAAATGTCATGTAAACCTTTATTTCAAGGGTGAAAATAAGTTAGTGGACACCACAAAGTAAATAATTTCAGCATCCATACATCATATAAATCAATTGTACAAATATTTTCAATTCATTTGGTCGCTTAGATTTTTTTCTTGCTTTTAATGACATGTCAACCTTTCTTTCAAGTGTTGAAGTATGTTAGCAGGCACCAAAAAGTAAAATTTTGGATATCTACATTACTCATATAAATGAATTGTATGTATGGTTTCTTCAAAATTAATGGACACAACAAAATAAAAACTCTAGGCCTACACAATAATATTATAAATAAATTGTACAAATCATTTCAATTCATTCAATAGCTTTTTTTTTTCTCACTTTTAGTGCCATGTCAACCTTTTTCAAGGGTGGAATAATTTAGAGGACACCAAAAAGTAAAATATGTATTCATGGTTTCTTCAAAGTTACTACATAAAACAAAGTTAAAATATTATATTTCCTCACTCGTCATATAAATTAATTGTATGAATGATTTGCGTTTATTTTTTAATTTAGATTGTTTTCCATGTCATGTCAACCTTTCTTTCAAAGATAAAATTAAGTTAATATGGACACCAAAAAAATAAAATTTTAGACATCCCTGCTAATCATATAAATCAATTATACAAATAATTTAGATTAATTTAAGAATTCAAATTTATTTTCACTTTTAATAACATACAACCTTTCTTTCAAGCATTAGATTAAATCAACACATAGACTATCTAGCATACTAGATAAACTCATAAACAATTACGTATATTATGCATTTTATAATTCTTTGTTAGACTTGTCATTACCCTTCAACTAAGCCATCAAATATAAAACTCTACTCATTTCATTTATACCAATCCATTGCAATATATGACAACTAACATGCCATAGATCTAAGATACATATGATATCAAACTGAACCGAGCATCCCATTTCACATAGATTTTGGAAGTCTTAAAAATGCAATAGATTTCATGTGTGTTTAAAACAACTTCACTTTTAAAATTAAATAAATTTAAAATTTCAACAAACAAACAAAGTTCTCACAAACACCAACCCATATT
This sequence comes from Sequoia sempervirens, assembly GCA_007258455.2. Lineage (NCBI taxonomy): Eukaryota > Viridiplantae > Streptophyta > Pinopsida > Cupressales > Cupressaceae > Sequoia > Sequoia sempervirens. Next base: position 460,670,760 of record VDFB02000015.1, on the reverse strand, counting down.
GCACCAAGCTATGTGATAGTTGTTTTAAAAATATTTTCATTGGTAGTACTTAAGTGCTTTCACTAGCAACATAAGGTTGCATATGAGGATTTTTTTTATAATGGCTTAGGTTGACCTCTATTTATAATTTTTTGGTTATAATATTAAAAGGTGATGACCAAAAGTAAATATTAGAGGCTCAAATTGGTTGAGACATTTGGGAGGATGAGAGGAGGACAAGTTTCCTTATATGATTGGTGAGAGTAAGAGGCTCCAAACTTTAAGGGAAAATCAATGGTGGAGATTCCCCTTCTAAATATTGGATGGTGAGGATGAAAGGGGATAATTTGGAGTAACATCAAGGAATGGACAAGTCATTTCACCCATGTAACATGGTACCGATGACATGACACATGCATAAAGGGACCATGCCTTGCATAAAAAAGGTCATATCTTTGTACACATGTGGGAATGCACATGATTTGAGAGGGGTTGACTAGAACTGGGAATGTGCATGCAAGAGATTAAGGGGTTACTTCTAATTTTAGCCCACTTGATGAAAATTGTAGAAAATAGGCAATTAAATAAATAGATATGTTTATTTCTATTTTCAGAATGAGGATGGGGATATTTCCATAAATTAAAAATTAGATTTGTTTATCTAAGGTAGACTATAGAAGAAGGATGATTAAATTATTTTTCTAAGAATGGGGTGTGGATGAATAGTGATTTTACTAATTAAAATAATAAGTTATTATTTAATTAATAAGGGGATGAAATTTGGATATATAGGGATTATTCAATCAAATAGGGGGAATGGTCAATTGATTAGGTAATTGAGGATTTGTCAGTTTTAGGTGTCTATAGATATGATTGGAATATTTGTTAGGTTATAAAGTTTTGGGTAATGAATGACTTATCTAAGAGGTTAAGATTCCTAATTGCTTGCTTAATATTTAGATTTGATCATAAATACATTAGTTTTGGTTTTAAGGATCAAACTATTATAAAATGGTTTCCTCTTTTTGAAGGTTGATAGGCGATCTATTTAGATTAAGATCCATATTTGTTGACTCTAGTTTAACTTCCAATTATTCTTTGTTTGGGAGACTTTAGTTTCTTCTACTCAAGGTTTCAAGATTGGACATTGAGGGAAGCTTGTCTCTTATTTTTATAAGGTACCTAATGATGCTATCAATTTTTAGGAATAGAAATATGTCAACTTGGATATGTAAATTCTTAATTTTAAACTCATCATTATTACCATCCCCATATTTTCTTTGATCTATACGTATATCATCACCATTGCTCTCAAAGAGATTTATAAATTTAATTTGACCAGGAGGCTCATCAAAATGAAATGAATTATTATAGATTTCATGACTCTTGTTTGTATTAGGTTTTACACTAGTTCCACACAAGAAAAGAAGATAAAGAAGACACAACAACAAGTATATTATTCAAGTGCGAGAGTAACCAAGTAAAGGTCCCTTAGTATACCTCAAGGGTATGAGTGGGTGCTCTTAGGGAATGTTGTTTTAGGTTCAACTATGGGATTACTCGATATACCAAGATGTATGTCATTCACAAATCATTATATAAGGCCGTGATGAGAGAAAACGGCATCATTGTCGGTAAGCTTGGGAAGCACTCTGAAGTCACCCGACTCTTCAGCTCGTGTAAGCAATTAGTAATCACGTTTACTACCAAGCTGCCATCCAATTCAAATAACAAGGAAAAAACTGATCAAATACTACAGTACAAAAAGTAAGATCGCTGTGGCAGAAGCTTGGAATGAATTCCAGAAAACTTACTTTTCGAAATCATGGTTTTTTATTGGAAGCATCGGGGCAACCATTATCCTCATACTTACTGCGGTGCAGGTCTTTTGCTTATTTCATTCCTGCGGACCACGATGATAAATCATTGGAAGATCAAGGGTGAGTGGTTGTTGTGTTTTCCTTTACTCTCTGATACCTCTGGTTTTCTCTGGTGTTATCCATAATAAATTATAGGATTGTAGTGCAGCTTCTTATGTAATCCAGCTAACTGTTTCTTACTCTACTTTCGGCTCTATAGCTTTTCAAACGTGTAAGCTCGCGTATCTCTCATAGACACTGATTATATCGACATTTATGATTTCGTATTTTCAGTCAATAAAAACAATAATTGGTTTTATATGAATGAGTACAAAGTTTTATGGTTAAGAAGTCCTGAATTTTACTTTTTAAATTAAAAAATCTGTTAAAAAGGCAAGTTACATCAAAACGTAGAAGAATGATATTGTATTCCGAAGCTAAAACTTAGTTCAGTCAAAAGTTTCGAAGGAGGCAGCACTTACGCCAGGTGGATTTATAGTAAGATGTGATGCAGACCAGAGTCAGGTACCCAATAAAGGGCAGCCATACACACCCTCCTAGTTAAAAATCGAAACCATAACCAACAAACAGAATTTTCTAACATTTTGAAATTCTAAAACAATTAACTACAGAGACGTAGAAAATTGGACTTGCAACACTCAGCATACTCAAGAATATTCAGAAAAATCTACTTCACAATAGCTTTATTACAATGCCTCAGAACCAACAAGATTGACTACAACAATATTACGTTTATTTATCTGGAACTCAAAGGAACTAACATAAAAATGACTTCTCTTAATACTCACGAGAGGACTTTAAATTACACTAGATTCATCTTCAAATTCCTCAACTATGTTTCTTCCTTATTCCACTAACAAAGTATCACACCACCTACTTCATCCATTCTTGGTGCCTTCAATTTTAGCATTTAGAGTTGCAAAAACTAGTACGTTCTTTTTCTTCGCTGCATCATTTCACTTCCTTTATAAGCCTAGCGCTCCTCCGCTAAAATCACAAAACTAAACTTAGGAAAATGATGAGGCCATTACAATAGAACGACCATGACCACAGAATCACATTTAATTGAAAATTAAAAATATTTGTATTTTGATTTTCATTTAATTAATAAATACAGTCAAATGTGCATTTTGGAGGCTGAATATATAATAGTTATCTATCTTCTTAAAAATAGATGCTGTCCCATCTAAATATGTAACACCCATCTGAAATCTCTACAAGCCGCCAATCCTTAAATAGATCTCATTTTCTCCTACTAGATGCTCTTGCATCAAGATTCGAACCCTATAACACAAAATTTAACTTTCACAACTCAAAAAAAAAAACCAAACATGATGTAAACTTACATAAAGGTAAAAATGATAACAAGGAGATTATTATTATTCTTGTAATTTGGGGAAAATATCAGGTTAGCATTATAAAGCATAAACAAACTTAACCCTAATTAAACAATGAAGAACAATAGAAGAAAATAACATAAAAACAAGGAACAATCTCACCAAGTCTTCATTCATTCATAAATCACCTTCATTTTACCTTCTTCATTTGCTGCAAGTAGATAATTGTCCCCAGATTTGTGATGAGCAACCTATGACTATGGCTATGTCCTAAGCAAATATTGAAGGATTCTAATCTAAAAGCTACACAATACAAGTATGCAAATATAAAGCAAGCCTAGAGTATGTAGAAATTAACAAGAGCATGAAGCTATCTAAAGCATGAAGATGTCTAAAGCATGAAGTCAAAAGATCTCCAAATGAGACCAAAATTGTTTTTTTATAGAAAAGTCAATTTTGGATGAATGGCCAAGATTGAAAGATGTGAGATGCCTTAAGATCAATAGCTGAAATTGAATGTGACATCCCACAATTACGGTTAGGGAAACATTACGTTAAAGTTTGATTTTAGAAAAATCAAATCAATGGACAAGGTTGCATGTGACAAGAGTAAATATTGGGTACAAAAAAAGAAAAAGCTACAAATCAAATAATAATTTAAAATTATTTGATTTAAGAGGGAGAGTTAACCTTTTGAATTAACCATGTGATAGTAAATAACCAATTTAAATTATTTATATGGAGAGGGAATTAGAAGGTGGACAATTTTAAATAAATGTCTTTATTTAAAATTAGAAAAAGTCAAGGTGAATAATAATTAAATAAATTATTTAATTATAAGAAGACATTAGAAATTAGTGATGTATTTAAATAAATAAATAATCAAGAAGAAATAGTGAACAAAAATAGAAATTTACTTAATTATGGAGAGACATAAGACATTAGCAACGTATTTAAATAAAATAAATATTATTTATTTATTTAAATAGCCAAGAGGAATAAAAGACATGAATTAATTAAATAATTGAGAATTGTTTAAAATTTAATAGTTGAAATTGGACTATAGGACATAATTAAATATTTTAATTATGTTGAGAAGAAACATGGAGAAAATAAAGTTTGCAGGCCTAGACCAATTTTATGTGTCTACATTTTTCCCCTTTTTTTCATAATGTAGCCTATCACATTGCGACAAAGAAAATTTAGTCAAAAACATGCCCTAGCGAAGGTAGAAAGTATCTATGCCCCCTCAAGAAAATTTTCAAATTTTGGCCTAGTGCCAGAAAAATTTGGAAAGTATCTCCGATAAATCAATTTGATGTCTAGAAAAATAATGGTGTGATAGGTTTTGGATTTTGACATATTTAAGGCGGTGAAAATGTCAGTCAAAGTTGGTCAAATGAGCCTCCAACAATAAAGCCTTCAAGAAAATCCCCATTTCAAACTATAAATAAGCTTAATTTAGGTGAAAAGTTAATTCATTTTGACTTTTACCTTTTTAGATTTGAGAGCTTAGAGCAAGGAGACCTCGTGCAAAGATGTTAATTCTAGTGATCGAGCATCGTAGATTTTGAGTGCGGACCTTCCGACCACCAAAGGGTAGAGAGCCATTGGTCTGTACCTTATTCTCGCTTTGTAATTTTATCATTTTATGTGCTTTTTTAGGTGTTAAAGTTAGGTCAATAGATGCATTGCAACACATATGCATTCAAAAAAGATGCAATCATGTTCACATCACAAGCATTAAGTTATGCAACACAATCTCTAGAGTGAAGTGCAAACGTGGCACTGTGAGACACAAATGTTTTACAGTGATGCAACTGATGGAGGGAGTGACACAAGTTTTATAGGATGACACATTTGTGATATTGTGCGATGCAATCACCATGCCGAGATGTAGATGCTTGATGAAACGACGCATTTGACTTTGACCAGGGTTGACTTAGTTGAGGCTCAGTTTCTTAGATACTTTTGATTAGATAGATGATAATGATGATGTTCAATGATGTTCAATGATATGCTAACTCCTATTTCTACTTGTGCAAAAACAATTACCACCTATTTATATGTGAGATTTCAGACCAATGACATGCCTTTAGAGATCAGCTACGAGATAGGGAGCATAGGCAATTGATGCAGTTAGGACTATACTATGTGACCTATATGCCCATTATCTGGGTAAATAGAGGTCTTTTGAAATCATTGGCAGAGATGTGGCATTCAGAGACATTTTCATTTCACTTGTCAATGGAAGAGTCTACTATCACATTCAAGGATGTTTAAAGGATTTTGCACATTTCGATAAGAGAGGAGCGAGTGGTGTACGATCTACACCGAGGACTATGGGCTTTAACAAAGTATTATGAGCTTGGTGATGTCGTGCAACTAGGCATTGATGGGTATGAGATTAGATGGGAGTTTATGGATGAGTGCTACCCTCGATGGGATGCTATGCTATGCACTTTGATTGCTGGTGTGCTTATTCCTGATCACCGCAGTCATGGTTTTCCTATCGGATGGGAAGATGTACTAATTAGGATGAGGTGGGGCATGACCATGTTTACATGGGGACCATGGTTTACTCGAGATGTTATATAATTAGTTGCATGAGGTGGCTTACAGGGAGGTGAGCAGTATTAGCTACGGGACCACATTATTGATGATCTGGGCTTGACAGCATATCCCCATCTTTCAACCACTAGTTTAGAGACTACAACTTACTGAGGGTATGTTGTATGTTTATTTGTATGCAGGAACATTGCAGCAGAGCCAAGTTGGAGATACAAGATTATGGCGCCACCACATTGACACACTAATGAAGTTTGTCTAGAGGACATAGAGATTGTTCATAGTGGCCAGGAGAGGATGACCATCTTTCTTGTTATCGGTAGTTTAGATATCTGATTGGTCGTGATATACAATCATATCTTATTATTGAGATGTACCTTCCTCAGCAGGTATTACATCAGTTCAACGAGCAACAAGATGTTCCTATGGGGACTGCAGCGTATGCCTGTTCATCTTGAGAGACTATGTGGGGATTAGCTATATTTGTGCCATTAGCAGAGCAACAAGTGGATGTATTGGTGGCACAATAGTAGGCATAGAGCAGGGGTCTCGAAGATCCTAGTAAGTAACTACTATAGATTATGATGTATGGTGGTAGACTCACAGGCCACAACCTTTGATAGATCCTAATCATCCAACACTAGTTGATCGGTGGTCAGTGATTCCATAGGTTCGCTGAGGAGGGCAAGGAGGTAGGGATGGTGGTAGGGGGAGAGGGAGATATGGAGGTAGGGATGGAGATAGAGGAGACAGAGGGAGGGGTGGAGGAGATGGAGGTGGAGGGGATGGAGGGAGGAGGAGGAGATGGTGGGGATGGAGGGAGGAGGAGGAGAGGTGGAGGTGACATGAGGTAGGGCAGGAGGGTATGACATTGAGTCGAGCGAGCACCATTTTCACCTATACGTGAATTAGGTGATAGAGAGAAGGAGGAGAGAGAGGAGGGCCATCAGGAGGAGGGCTAACAAGAGGAGGTTAGAACCAAAGGAGAGTAGCCAACAGGGTAGCTAGAGGGAGAGATGTTGAGGGAGGAGGAGGTACATATTAGAGAGGAGGTATTAGATGTTGGTGGAGAGCAAGAGATTGGAGGAGATGATGAGGAGCTAGATATCGATGGGGAGGATGACACAAATGAGGTTGAGAGATAGCTGAGGGAGTGGATGGTGGATGGGGAGGAGGATGTAGCTAGGATTCCACCTTTTCCATGGGATGCCATAGTAGATAAGAGGTTGGCAGATATGCAGAGTAGACTAGATGAGGTCCTCACTCAGATTAGGACTCTAGAGGTAGAGTTAGAGATGACTAGGGTGGATAAAGATCAGGCTATGATTAGACAATAGGAGGCACATAGCTGGTGTTCTGAGTTTACAAAGTTGTGTACAGGGCCAGTGGGGGAGATTTCCAGGAAGTTGGCCAGAGTTAGCGCTAGCTAGGGGTAGTATAGGATGTTATATGAGAGGGTAGTGTTGACAGAGAAGCGGGATCCTGGTTTATCTCGGTCTCAAAGTAGGACATGGAGTGGCAACAATAGGAGCCACAACAACTGCAACCAAAGCACTATGCATGGATCCATGTCATCTGGATAGTCCTCAGGTCATCGATCTCATCATAGTCACAGACATTCTTTAGGCCACAGATCTAGTCATAGTCATGGATCATTAGCTTCAGGACATAGATCCTAACATAACCAACCACCAGTCACAGATCCCTCAGCCTCATAAACTCAGCCTTTCCTGTCGTCACAGGTTCCATCAATTCTAGTTATAGAGCATCAGTCACCTCGTTCTTCACCTTGAGGGGATGAGGAGAGCACATCCTAGGGCATTTTTATCTTGTTATTATGTTTATAATTTTGATATATTGACTATCGAGCCTGTGAGCTCTATTTTTGGGATACCTCGAGACTATCACGTGACATGATTTTGAGATATATATATATATATATATATATATATATGATGTAGTTTTGGTGCAGACTATATGGTATATGTTATGTGATGATGCATTATGATTTTATTATGTTTATGTGATGTGTTTTTATGTGATGGTTCCTATGATGATGCATTTTATATGTTATGTGATATATGCATTTGTGATGGTTATTTATGATTATATGCCATGATGATCCTATGTTATGTATGATGGTTATTCTATGATGATGATGATGTCCTATATGTATGTGTAATGTGATACTATGTTAAGGATTATGGATGCATTGATGTATGATTATGTATGTATGCATGGACTATGCCATATGTGATGCTTTATGTTATGCTACATATGCATTAATGATATGGACGATATATGAAAATGTTTAATGTGTTTATATGTTATGTGAATGCAAATGAGATATGTATGCTAATGATGTAAATGCAAATATGTGAATGGATATATGTAAATGTTTAATGAAATAATGCAATGTCTATATATGATCAAGTATGCAATTATATTTTTGTATGTCACAGGATATCATCAGGAGGCAAAGGAAGAGGAATGACAAGATAAAAGGAGATGGATGTTAGAGTGGAGAAAGAATCCATCAATATATTTCCAAACAACTACTAGATGTTGCTCTAATCATCATTGGGTGGAATATTGTAATGGACAAAAAACACCATGATATGACATAGATCAATGGTTTGCAAGGTCGTACCATCACATAGAACAAGCAGCCACAAACAAGGATGATCATGACTCATACTAGGAGCTCAATTGCCCTAGTATTTTCATCACAACCAACCACAAACAAGAAAGAAAAGCCATGAAATGTCATTTCTCCTCTAATTCCTATTTTGAAGACATCATTAAGGAACTAGTAACATGACGGTCTGAAAAAAGATAAGAAAAGAAAGTCATCATAATATGTCGTTGCTCCTCTAAATCCTATTGTCAGGACATCCTTGAGGAACTGGTAGCATGATGAAAAATCAAATAATCAATGCCAAGGTAGTGTTTTCCAAGTGTTTTCCAAGTGTGTCTGAATGTCAAATGTTTTGATGTCAAGATGCTAGGTTTGATGATGTCTAGATTTGTATGTCATAGATACCAAGTAATGCCAAATTTAGGAAGGACACATCTTGAATGATGTCGATGTCGAGAGGATCAATTCTTAAATGTCAAGGGAATCCCTCAAAATGCCAGATGACAATGACGGTGCATAGGAAGGACACATCCTAAGGCATAAATAAATGATGGGGGTTTCTCTTTAGAAGGAGTCATCCGAAGAATAACCAAGAGTTAATAGTTTGACTTGTTTTGACTGATTTTGACCAAAGTTTACTAGATGACTGAGTTGACCGCATGCTTGTGTTGACATGCTAATATAATTGGAATGCCAATTTGACTAATTGCTAAAGTTTTTCTTAGGAGTTGTCTATCTAAGGATAATTTGTTTGATTTGAAGACATCTGACGTGTGTGATAGTTCAGTGTCATGAACCCTAATAGACTGACCTAGTGTGGCCTCAGGGGCTCATCAATTGATGGCCTTGCCTACGTCATACACTTTGAGACCTCATAGTTCAACACGACCAATGATTTTGTCTTGATTGATCAAAGATTGAGTCATAATTTTATTTTGAAAAACCTAAAAGGATTGACCTAATGTCTCGAGGGCTCAAAGGCGAGCCTTGCCTACATAGTAAATGTGCAGAGATGACGTAGTTCAACAATGACAAAGATTGACATAACTGACATGATGAACTCTGACTCTGTTTTTGGGGTTTTTGAGTGTTATTTAGATGTTTTTGTGTTTTTGACATATTTTGTTTTTTTGTCTTTTTTAAGGACTTTTATGATTTTTTTGATTTTCTTAAGACATTTTATAATTTGTAAGTCTTGTTTCAAGACATTTTATGAATTTTTTTGTCTTTTTTTAAGACTTTTTATGATTTTTTTGTCCTTTTTTTAGGACATTTAATTTTTTTTTGTCTTCTTTTTAGGATTTTTATGATTTTTTTATCTTTTTTAAGGACTTTTTCGATTGACTAGACCATGTACGATACCCACTGTAGTCACATGACAAAAGGGTTGCCCCTAGTCAGGTCAAAGACTAGCCAAGTTGAAGGAAATGGATAAGGACGTGCTCGGGATGAAAGGTGGACAATATGCGAGAATTGATGTCAACCATTGTGCACTATGGAAAGAAGTGGTAGGATGTTATGAAAAATGTCTTGAGAGTGTCGAATGATTGAATTGTTTATTATGGACAAAGGTAGATAGAGTGAAATTAGATGGTGAAGCAAACACTAACTACACATGGCACCTATTTGTTAGGTTTTCACCATAGTACTTATCCAAAGCGTCTGTTTAACAACTTCTCACTATTGGAAAAATCATTTCTCTTTACTATTTTTGTCATTTTTTGTTTTTTTGATATTTTTGGTGTCACCAAGACACCTATTTTCCAGGTTTTCATCAGGGTGACTATTTTTTTTATATTTTTCAACTTTTTTGTATTTTTATGGTTTTCAGTCAAGCTTGTTTGATGCTATGTATAGAATTTTTGAAGATACAGATTGTTGATGGGTTCTATCAATTGTTCACCATCTAGAGTAGCTAGCTGGTAAGCTCTAGAATTGAATGAGGAAGTGATGATATAAGGACCTAGCCAATTGGGCTCGAACTTATCAGGTTTTTCTCTGTCACTGATTCTTTGGGTTTTGCATTAAGACCAAGCCACCAATGTCAAACTTTTGGACCATGAATCTCTTATTATAACTATGAAAAAGATGATTTTGATATGTCTGTAAATGATTCAAGGCATTTTTTCTGTGTTCTTCTAACATTTCTAGCTCATATAGTCGGGACTATCTATACTCTTCGTCATCAATCAGGCCCTTCATGGAGACTCTCAAAGATGGGATTTCAACCTCGATGGGAAAGATAGTTTTGGCTACAAATACTAAGGTGAATGGAATGGCTCTTGTAGGTGCGTGACTACTGATGAAGTAAGCCCACAAAGCAGGGTTTAGTTGTAAATTCCAATCACGACTAATGTCATTGACGATCTTCTTAAGATTTTTTATAATTTTCTTATTGGATGCCTTAGCTTGTCCATTTCCTTGTGGGTAGTAAGGCATGGAGAAATGATGTTGGATGTAGAAATGTTCACAATGCTCACAGATGTCTTTATTTTTGGAGGAATGACTGTTGTCTGTGATGATGGACTATGGAACACCATACCAACAAATGATGTAATTGAGGATGAATTTTGAAATTTTCTTGCTAATTATGTATGTAAGGGGGATAGCTTCGATCCACTTAGTGAAATACTCAGTGGGGTTAATAATGAATTTATGGTCATTGGAAGAGGTGGGATGGATTTTTCCCATGAGGTCGAGTCCCCAATGTGTGAAGGGCCAAGGAGAAGTTATTGTCCGAAGTTCCTGTGCTAGTGCATGAATCAAATCACTGTGTATCTGACATTGGCGACATGTTCTTACAAAATCAAGTGCATCCTTTTCTATAGTCGACCAATGATACCCAAGTCTTGTGACCTTCCTAGCTAATGTTGGGCCACTCAAATGAGATCCGCATATACCCTCATGTACCTCATGTAAGGTTGTTCATGCTTCATGTCAGTGTCAAGACATCGAAGAAGGATATTTTTTCAAAGCTACAATGGTCTATGGTGTCACTAATAATGGTGTATCAGGTAGCTTTGTAGATACAAAATTTTCATTGGTTGTTGGAAAGTTTCAAGGGAAGGGTCTGGGACTAGAGATAGTCATAGATGTCTTGATACAATGGTGAGTTGGGACCAACAAGCTCACAAACCATTTATGACTCGGGAATATCATATGTAGGAACCAATAGCTACTCCACCAAGAACTCGAATTGTGACACGTTGATAGGAATGTCTAGGAGAGATCCAATCATAGACATTGAGTCTGCTACCTTGTTCTGTGCCCTGGGAATTTTCTCAAAAGCACGTATGTGGAAATATGACTAAAAGTTATCAACTATCCATTTGTAAGGTAGAAACATGTCATCTTTGGTGTCATATTCATCATTGACCTAGTTGATAACCAACTGAGAATCACCATAGACTAAAAGTGTTTTTATTTTCCATTTGATAGCCATTCAGAGTCCTGTGACAAGTGCCTCATATTTTGCAACATTATTTGAATGTGGGAAAGCAATTCAAAATGATTTAGGGATGGCATCTCCTTGTGGTGTGATAAACAATATACCTACTCTTGAGCCATGACCTCTATGAGAACTATCAAAGTAGCATTTCCAAGGTGATTTATGCTCCGTATGAAATATAGACTAACTAGGGAAGTTAGCTACCAAAGGATGATCACCTTGTATGGGTGCATCTATAAGTTGATCATCTATCACCTGTCCTTTTATAGCTTTGTGGTCTACACACTATATGTCATATTCACTCAATATCATAACCCATTTTGCCAACCAACCTGTCAATGTTGCTCGACTTAGGAGATACTTCAAGGGATCAATCTTTACCACTAGGTGTGTCTTGTGGGTCAACATGTAATGTCTTAAATTTTGGGCAACGAAGACTATTGTAGGACAAGCGCGTTTGATGGGTGTGTAATTGAGATCATATCCAACCAATGTGAGACTGATGTAGTATATAACTCTTTCCTTGTCATCATGGTCATTTTGTGCAAGCAATGCCCAAAGTGCTAAGGTGGTTTCTGAAATGTACAGGATCAAAGTTTTTCCTTTAATGGGTGGTATTAGGACATGTGGTGTTAATAGATAGTCTTTGATCTATTGGAAGGTTGCTTGACATTTGTCACTCCACACAAAGGGGATGCCTTTGCACAAGAGGTATTGAAATGGTTCGCACTTGTCTTCTAGTTGTGCAATGAAGCATCAAATAGACTATAATGGGTATGTGCAAGATCATCATGGAAAAAATAGGCCCTTAAGTGGTGATAAAATTGAAAAAAAATAGAGTTAGACAAATTGATGTAAAAATTTGAATAAGTTATCTATATTATTTCAAAAATATGTAAGAATAGAATCTGTAGCAAATAGAATTTTTTTTCTAAACTACTAGGTTTATTAAGAAAAAAAATCTATTTGGTGAAAATTTGAAATTTCAATGCAGTAGCACTTAAATTTCAGGGAAAAAATAAGAAGTAGGTGTCCGTCTGACCACCATAACCACAATAAAATGATAATATTTTTTTATAAGATTTTAGATATAAGTAGAGGGCTTATGTCCCGATGTGATGCATATTTTTTGGTAATTTTTTTCCAAGTAAATAATTAATTATGAATTTTTTATTACAACTTTTTAAAAATATAAAAACTCGTATGTCTGACCACCTTAACTTGGTCAAAACTTCATGAAATTCATTATTTTTTTAATCCTATAGTATGAGAAGCATGGAATGTGACACATGTTTTGGATTAAAAAAATGTGATACCATTTGAAGCTATAGATGTTTTTCAATAAGCCTATTAATTAGGACTTTAGTCATAATTCAAATAGAAAATGAATAATAATTACTTATTAAATTCAACGTAAAGCATAATTTATATTGGTGGAAAGCTAAGAATCTCTTTTAAAAACCCTTTTTGTTTCATCAATTTTGGGTAAAAAAAAGTCATCGGCCACATACCCTACACATACCCATTATATCACCACTTTTTGTGCCATCATGATCCTGCACATACCCTAATTTTCCTTGCAATGTCTTTAGTTCATTGATTCCTCTTGATGGGGGCATGTCCAATATTGCTTTCACTTTGGCAGGATCAACTTCAATGCCTCAATGAGAAACTATATACCCCAATAGTTTTCCTAATGTCACACCAAAGACACACTTCTTAGGGTTCAAACAGACCTTGTACTCTTCTAGTCTTTTGAAAATTTTGTCTAACACATTAAAATGATTGTCGTATGTCAAAGAATTTTCCAAGAGGTCATATGCATAGTCCTCCATTAAAGTGTGCATGAGGTCATGAAATATTGTTGTCATTGCTCGTTGATACGTGAAAACTGCATTCTTAAGGCCAAAAGGAATGACATTCGAACAATATGTACCCCAAGGACAAGTGAATGTAATTTTATGCTGATCTTCTGGGGCAATACGAATTTGATTGTAGCCTGAGAAATCATCCATAAGGGACAACATATCATATCCCGATTTAAGGTCAACTATGATGTCTATGTTGGGTAGTGCAAAATCATCGTTTGGGAATGCCTTGTTTAAATCTCAAAAATCTGTGTAGATGCGTATTTGACCATTTAGCTTAGTGACAGGTACAAGATTTGAAATCCATTCAGCATAGTCTATTGATCTTATGAATCCCACATCTAACAACTTCTTCAGCTCAACTTGACTAATAATGCAATATGGGGGTGCATCTTTCACAATTTATGTTTGACTAGTTTAGCATTTGGAAGTAAGGGAAAATGGTGCAAGACTAATGCTGGATCTAATCTAGGCATATTGACATAGGACCATGCAAAGTTAATCTTACATTCTGAGAAGAATTTTTGAAATTTAGGCTTTCCTTCCTTTGTCAAATATGTTGCAAAGAGAACAATTTTGGGATCTGATGCTATAGCTATATTAACTTCCATGGTATCCTTAATGAGCATTGCTGATTTTTCCTGTGTAATGGGGAGAACTTCGAATCCTCCACTCTTGGGTGCCTCAAAGAGGTTTTCACCCTCGAATATGTCCTTTATTTTTACTTTTGTATTATTAGAAGGTGCTTTGCGGTTTTCACCTAAAGACGTATCTTTTTTCATTTTATTTTTATTGTTTTTGCAACTAGAGGATTGTACAGTCTCCCTGAAGTATGCTGTACAATCTAGGTCTATAGAAAATCCATCTTCATGGTCCCTAATCGGTATTCCCTCATGGAGTCCCATGAATTATGCAATGGCTTCGTCGTTCTAAAAAATGTCCATAGTGGGATGGCCTTATTGATCCCTGTCAATGAGTTGTGGGTAGACAAGGGAGATACCATCATTAGTATTGGAAAATGGTGGGGATGATGCATACAACATGCAGACTAATGTGGAAATGGTAAAGATGGAATTGTCATCATAAAATTCCCATTTAGATTCTATCCAGTACTCTTCTTCACTTGATTCATTCAAGTCAGACTCATTGGAAAAATAAGGGACAAATGGATTGGAATCACAGTCAATTGTGTTATGTGGCAAGTCAAGTGAGTTTGAATAATGGTCAGTATTGTCATATGGTCGGATAAACTTTTCAAAATGATGATCAATAGGGTTAGATGACGGTGTCGGTCTATCATCATTGTGAGGTCAAAAGAGTCCCACCCATTGCTCTCTTTTAAATGGGACTTTAGGGGGGTAGTTAGAAAGTTCAACTTTAACCATTTCCCTGAATCTTTCATCAAAGGAAATCTCACCAAGTTCTAAGAAAATTTTGTCAAGGGCATAGTCACTTAGGGACCTTTGAGAACCAAATTCCCACTCATGTGAGTCAGTTTTGGTAAGGTAATCTTTAATAGTCTTGACACTTTCAGAAACATTCATGCTCTCACCTAAAAGTACATTGGTACGTTGATCATCAATTTTGAGTAACCCAAACCCTAACCCAATATAC
This sequence comes from Sequoia sempervirens, assembly GCA_007258455.2. NCBI lineage: Eukaryota > Viridiplantae > Streptophyta > Pinopsida > Cupressales > Cupressaceae > Sequoia > Sequoia sempervirens. The sequence continues at coordinate 460,655,428 of VDFB02000015.1, read as the reverse complement.
TTTGGTCTTCCATAAGGCATTATAGGTTCTCATCTTCCATTTTTTGTTTTTTCCAAGGCCACTAGTTTCGTCATAACCTTTGCCATATATCTAGACTGGTAATGGGGATGGATCTTCTGGGTCTTTGTAAATCCAAGTTGATATGTCTTCAATGTATTATTTGTCTAGGTCTCCCCATTTTGTAAAATTCATTGTCAAAGGAATTTTGAAAATTTCTTTGGGCTCCATTCTGAAACAAGGCCTACCATAAACTTTTGGAGACTTGGTTATTTCAGTGATATAATAGGCTATGTTCAATTTGTATTCTCCACAACCTTGGATCTGGATCTTGATATTAGGATCAACCTTTGGGATGGAGGGAGATGGCATGGTGGAAGACAAAGTAGTGGATGTAAATGGTTTGGTGAGTGTGGAGGGGTTGATGTATTTGGAAGAAGAGGATGTTGGAGCTTCTCGGTTAATTGACACTTGGTGTTCTGAAACACATCAAATTGGTGCAATACTGAAAGGGATCAAGATCTTTATGAATGGTAATTTTGGTACCATTAAAAGGAAACTTCAAGCATTGGTGGTAAGTGAATGGTATGGCTTTTAAGGCATGGATCCAAGGTCGACCAAGTAAGATGTTATATGGTAGCTCAAGATCCAGGACTTGACATGTATCTACAATGACTAAATAAGAAGTGTGATAATGCCCCTAGAGGAGTGTTCATCATCATCATATACCTTTATGACAATACTTTTGGTAGCGTCTATGGTGTTTACCCAATACACCTAAGGGATCTCTGAAGGGTAACCAACTCTTATGCTTAAGACCCTTAAATTGAATGGCCAATTGACAAGATTCAGTTGAAGGTCCTACAATCTTCTACTCTTTAGGCTCTGTCAGACCTAGGAGGGTGTTCCTTTTGGCATTTTATTTGAATATTTCAATAAATTACATAGCAAATCATAGCTTGATTCCTATAAGGGGTAAACAACACAATTCACTCAAAAGGTTGGCTAATCTTTAATCAAATATTCATCCATTTACAAGGAACATGGAAAATATCTCACACATATGCTTCATTGTAGATAATTTTAACAGATTTGTATTCTAACCATGAATCAATAGTCTGATATATTATTATCATTCAAAATACCAATACCAAGATAAACAGACTAGTGTCTTAATTGATTGGGCAATGGAGTCATACATATTACAACCTGTCATGCATAAATTTTTTAAACCTGATAATTATGGACTATTTCCACAAGAACTTGCATTATGGAAACTCTCTGCATATAATTCATCACTTCTTACCAAATTCTTAGTAAATCATCACAATTTCATGACCTCACTTAAACATTTAATTGATTCATTAAATCAAAGAAGAAATGAAGACATGCATTCAAATGAAACATCTGAAGATGAACCAAATATACTTGACATTATATTCAAAAATTGTGGAATGGTCTACAGAGAAGAGTAGATGAACTATGTATGGAATTTACTTTTGATATTAGTAATTTCTACAAAACCATTTATGATTTTTATATGCAAAATTTAGAACCCAAGACAATTCTACTATCCTATTTTCTGGTATTCTACTATTTTCTACCCCTTTTACATATCAGACTTGAAGAATAAAAAATGTTAGAACCCCTTGCATATGAGCCCTAAATTCCCTTTTATAGAACAAGGGATCCAACAAGCTTCAGGCTCAAAATGCAGTTTTATTACAAAAAATTCATTTGACATCGCATTTCCACTGCATTTCAAAATTCCCACATGATAATTATGTTGAAATGGGGAAAGCAAAAATTTCTATAGCCACCATGAGGAAGAATCAAAGTACAACCAAAATTTTCTCGACCGCCATGTAAGTAGCTAGACCAACGCCCATACCACCATGAGGGCACACAATCAAAATTCAATGTCCCAAAAATTTTCCATGCACACAGAGAGAAAATGACCACCACTAAAATCATTTATCAACACAAAAATATAATTCACCACCACCCTTTCACTAACTAGAAGCCCTTTTACCAGAAACACATGCACCACGATACACACGCCCATGATACACATGCCCACTTCATGTTTTGGCGAGGGTTGGGGATGAAAATTCAACAGTTTCCTCATCCTTTTCTCACTTTAGCATGACCCCATCATGCCCGCTTGGAGTCCTGACTGCCAGAGGCTTAATAGAAAATACCTCATCCCTAGGAGATGGAGCTCCCCCAGGGTCTTGAGGTATTGACGGTAGACAAAGTTTGTCTCTGTCTCAGTCTTTGATGAACTCTCCATGATATTGATGGGTGAATTCTATCATCTCAAGGAGCTGCAACCATACCGGAGCTTGCACTAAACTTTTCTAGAAGTCCCAACAATCTCTTCTTTTGCTGCAGTCACCGAGCTCTTAGCTTGGCCTCTTAAACGATTGCTACATCTGGTAGCAACAAACACAAAACCCCTTCCTCAGACATCTTCATGGGAAAATTGATTTCTTTAGCTCTCTGCACAAACATGAAGACTTGACAATTACACTCTATAGTGAAAATAGAAACTCGCTACTTCTACTTATTTAGCAATGTGATGATATCAACCATGAATGTTTAATGAAAAACACACACACAAACTAGGAAATTTGGTGGCATGTGTGCTACCATCATTTAATTCCCAAGTGCATGGAAATCTATAGATTGCACTTCATGATTGCAAGCAATTAAGTCTCCACACACACATAGATCAATTTGATTGCATTCACAAAGAGTATATAATTAATGCCCATTGGTTGCAGAATGAAACAACTATCACGTGTCATTTTATCAACTTTGAATATCGATTGTTGATCTCATGATGAGATGGCAGATCAGATGGCCTCATTTAGGTTGAAAAGGTTTGAAATCCAGTGGTGCTTCACTAATTTGTCCTTAGCTAATGTCATTAACCCACCTCAAATGGAAACTTCTCCATCAACAAGCCCCATTCGTCTCACAAATTGAGTGGATTGATCCATGTGTCGAGATCTCATTGATCTCACCACTTTTAGCAATCGTTTACTTTCTCCTCGTGAGCCATTAGGGAACAGTGTAGATTATCCCAAATATTTGATCTCAGTCGTCTGTTTAAAACCATGGTCCATGAACTCGATAGTGGAGACTGGGCCCCATGTTGGTATGAAGACACACGTCTTCATTTCACTATTTTCACATTGCCTAACCGGTTGGTATTTATCACCTGCGAGCTGGCGGGGTATGGTCAGTATCTCTTCCCACAACCTCAAATCTCAAAACCTGCACGCACGAGAAGGTTAGTATTTAACAAAGGGCCTTTGTTAGGTTGATGGTGACATGACCCGCACAGGCTGATGAATTAAGCTAAGACAAAGATTAAAACTTGACTTTAGGAAATAGCTAAGGTCGATGGGCCGACTGGCCGACTGACACTCTTAACCAAAGGGGCCAGTTGGAAAATGTATATGATTGCTCAGGTGATAACTTAAAGAACTAGAAACTGGTAGGGAAGGTCAATGCAATATTAGATGATTTGAATGCTTTCAAAGGAAAAACCCTACTCACATATGGGGAAAAGGGTTTTGAGTGCCAATAGGGTCCATGGGATGCTTAAAAATTGGAAAAATTTTGGAAGCTCCATCAGTGGCTCATGCTTGGGGATGTATACCCCTAGTGGGTATAGTGATAATCTGAGTCTCGAGTTGAAGCAGAGTAGGGTAGAAGACCAAAACCTAGGAGCTTGCCCAGACAAGGAAATAAGACACAACAAAAAGAAAAAATGAGACCAACCGATGTACATTATTTAAAAAATAGAAATTACAATTTACTTCTATAAATGGAGGCCCTCAACCCCCAAAATTTAGGGACAATTCTTTCCACTATCGAACACTTTGGCCTATTTTATTGGTAATGGATCCATATGAACATTATACAATTCCAAGCTACTAGCACCAACATAATAAACACTGCCTATGACATTTGATATAACATTGCTACATTTATGCCTTCCAACCATAGGTTCATCAAGCTGGAGTGGGAAGATGAAACACTCATACTCCACATTGTCATGAAGTATAAAATCATATTCCACTTACTCATTAAACTTAAAAGTCTCATAAATATTTTGGCTTATATATGGCCAATCTTCTCTAAGATCAAAGAAAAGGAAATATGATAAGGCATATCCTTAATCTGTTTGTCACAAGTGTTGTCTTCATGAGATGAAATAAGTTCCATGATAAGGTCCATAAGAAAGGGAGCATTTGTAAAAAACTCCATTGTAGCTTCATACTAAATTATATCATTCCTCTGGTTACCTATTCTTTACTTTTGAACTTCTCCTCGCATGGATGAAATAATCCTACAATACTAACATATTCTGCAAAATCATCAAGTAGTTCTTTCTCCTCAACATAAAATAATGTTGTATGAGTGTCCATGCTTTTATCCTAATTTACCTCTTGGTCTCCTAAAAGTGTACTTCCTTTCATTTCAACGAAAATATCATCATGTGGAACATGACTATCTAACATTTTAATTATCTTTTCAAGTACATAGCCAGTCACCACAGGAAAATCAACATAATCATCTACTTCCCTTTTGACATCCCTGGTACATCCAAAGCTGACATCATCATCTTGAACTTCTTTATCATGTAAGCTATTGTCACATTTAGACTCCAACAAGTCTAAGGAATTCTCTTGATACTTATCAGCACAATTTGCTGAATCACATGTTGGGAAGCTAATTCATTAGTGTTTGTGTCTCCATATCCTTCGTTTAACTGGGAGATCATCAAGTTAGGGGTGAAATTTTCAAAGGAAAAGTCGCCAACATTTATATCACCTTGAATCTTGTTTGTTTCATCCATGACACATCCACTAGTAGCACTTGTTAAATACTCATCAAGGGTATCTTTGAAAAGAGGATTGCTTCTATACCAATAAGGTATCTTATCATTTATAACCTCACTATCTAATGCAGGTTCATCGAGTAAAGGATTTTTCCATACCTTCATGGTAATTGGATGTATCTCATCTTCGTCAGTATCAAGATTCCAACAATCTTGATCATCAGTGCATTCAAATTCAATGTACGCCACTTGAAGAAGATAGAGAAACATCCTCAACATCCTCCTCATCATTTAAACTCACAATAATCGATCCACATTTAGAGAATTATTCACATGAAGAGTACTGGTCACTACCTAGGAAACACACACCCTCAAGAATGTTAACATATCCCCTACAAGAAGCAAGGGATTCCGATAATGTACAAAAGAAGTAGGAAGAAAAGAGAACCAGTCTCTTGCATCTCCTTTCAGAGATTGAACAAATAAATTCATAACCACATCTTCACAATCTATCTCATAATCACCCATCACATCAACAAATTCTTGTACATGCCTACTTGTTGATTCTGACTTGTCACCACTAAATCTTGGTATTTTTTCCTTGACCTTGGGTGGTACCATATTTGGGTAACCACAAACATTATCAAAGCTAATAGCCTTATACCTATCAGTACTGGAATTTCTTTGGTGAGACAATGACTGTTCACCTTGCATGTCCTTTTCCATACTTGTGCTAGAAGATGTGAATCGATAACCCATCCTTAGTTCTTGAAAAGGAATTTAGAGTACTCTAGGTAAACATACAATATTATCCCAATTCCTTTCACAAAATATGATCCCAAGCTTCTAGCATATGCACTTCTTACAAATGCTACCTAAGATCTAACAATTTGACATGCTCCTTTCATTATTATGTAGGATTTTAACTTGTACATAAAAGCATGCTAGAATATTACTATCATTCCCTTATCTAGTGCTAATTCACTCATCAGGGAATCCTTTACATCTCCATCATGGGAAATTTATCTTGATTTACCAAAAATGCACTCCTATTTCTTCAAATTCTATGAAAATACCTGGTAATTTGCAGAATGTGACTATACTTTTCCTTGTAAGTCGCAGATCCAATCAATTAATGTATGCACTTTGATAGGTTTTTTGAATCAGAGTCACCACCTCCTTCTGATAGAATGAAATTCAAGTAAGATGGAGTTTTTTTTTTAGTACATGTTCTAGGCTATCTTCCATAGCAAAGCCATGTTCACATCCTTCAGTCTTTCCTATACTCAAAATATTTTCCAAGTTCTAGAATTTGTTGTTATCCAATCAAGATGTTGAGGTTCGCTTCACCCTTTAACTCTGTATTTTGTATCTGCGTTTGGAGAATGAGAATTTCCCCAACAGAGTTGCCATTTTGTTGGTGTTTTCCCAATACGCCTAAGGGATCTCTAAAGAGTAACCAACTCTTATGCTTAAGACCCTTAAAGCGAATGGCCAACTAACAAGATTCAATTGAAGAATGGAGTATTCTATTCTTCAAGCTTTGTGGGACTTAGGAGGGTGTTCCTTTTGGCATTTTAGTTGACTATTTCAATAAATGATATAGAAAATCATAGATCGGTTCCTATAAGGGGTAAACAACACAATTCACTCAAAGGTTTGCTAATCTTTAAGCAAATATTTGTCCATTTACCAGGAACATGGAAAATATCTCACACACATGCTTCATTGTAGATAATTTTAAAATATTTGTATTCTATTCTTGAATCAACAGACTGATATATTATTATCAAATTGAAAAGACCAATACCAAGATAAACATACCAGTGTCTTCATCGATTGGGAAATGAAGTCATACATATTACAACCTGTCATGCAATTTTTTTTTAAACCTGATAATTATGGACTATTTCCACAATAAATTGCATTATGGAAACTCTCTGCATATAATTCATCACAAGTTCATGACCTCACTTAAACATTTAATTGATTCATTGAATCAAAGAAGAAATGAAGACATTCATTCAAATGAAACATCTGAAGATGAACCAAATATACTTGACATTATATTCAAAACTTGTGGAATGGTCGACAAAAAAGAGTAGATGAACTATATATGGAATTTACTTTCAATATCATTAATTTCTATAAAACCATTTAATATTTTCATATGCAAAATTTAGAACCCAAGACAATTCTACTATCCTATTTTCCAGTATTCAACTATTTTCTACCCCTTTTACATATCGAACTTGAAGACTCAAAAATGTTAGAACCCCTTGCAAATGAGCCCTAAATTCCCTTTTATAGAACAAGGGAGGCAAGAAGCTTTAGGCTTGAAATGCAGTTACATTACAAATAGTTCATTTCATATCACATTTCAGCTACATTTCAAAATTCCCACATGATAATTCTGTTGAAATGGGGAAAGCCAAAATTTCCACAGCCGGGACGAGGAAGAAGCAAAGTACTGCCAAAATTTTCCTCGACCGCCATGTAAGTAGCTAGACCAATGCCCATACCACCACGAGGGCACACAATCAATATTCAACATCCCAAAAAGCTATGACACATGCAGAGAGAAAACAACCACCACCAAAATCATTTCTCAACAAAAAAATCTAATTCACTACCACCCTTTCACTAACTGGAAGCCCTTTTACCAGCAACACATGCACCCCAATACACATGCCCACTTTGTGTTGTGGTGAGGATTGGGGATGAAACTTCAACCCTTTCCTCATCCTTTTCTCGCTTTAGCATGTCCCCATCATGCCTACTTAGAGTCCTGACCGCCAGAGGCTGAGTAGAAAATACCTCAACCCCAGGAGATGGAGCTCACCCTAGGGCCTTGAGGTATTGACGGTAGCTAGAGTCTATCTCTGTCTTGGTATTTGATGAACTCTCCATGATATTGATGGGAGAATTCTATCATTCGAAGGAGCCACGACCATACTAGAGCTTGTGCTACACACTATTAGAAGGTCCAACAGTCTCTTCTTCTTTTGCTGTCATCACCGAGCTCTTAGCTCGGCCTCTTAAAGGATTGTTGCATTTGGTAGCAACAAACAAAAAACCCCTTCCCTAGACATCCTCATGGGCACATTGCTTTTGTTCCAGGTCCTCATCATGGGACCTCTATGAGTTTAGTTGGGAAGACCTCTGTACTAGAACTAATGGAACACTAGGCTTGTTCATTATTTTGCAATAAAGTATACACTCAAACTTTGGCTCTCTACACAAACTTGAAGACTTGACAATTACTTGCTATAATGAAAATTACGGCTCCATTTAGGTTGACGAGGTTTGAAATCTAGTGGTGCTTTGCTGATTTGTCCTCAGCCAATATCATTAACCAACCTTAGATGGAAACTTATTTATTAGCAAGCTCCATCCGTCTCACAAACTGAGTGGATTGATCCATATGTCGATATCTCACTGATCTCGTGGATTTTAACGATCATTTACTTTCTCCTCACTAGCCAATGAAGAACGATGGAGATTATCAAAGACATTTGATCTCAACTATTGGTTTAAAACCACAGGCCATGAAATCGATAGTGGAGACTGGGCCCCACGTCTTCATTTTTCTATTCTTGCACTGGCTAACTGGCTTGTATTTATCACCCACGAGCTGGTGAGGTACGGTGAAGATCTCTTCCCACAACCTCAAATCTCAAAACCTGCACACACAGAAAAGTTAGCATTTAATAAAGGGCCTTTGTTAGGCTGACAATGACACGACCCTCATAGGTTGATGACTTAAGCTAAGATCAAAATTAAAACTCAACTTTAGGAAATAGCTAAGGTCAATGGGCTGACTGGGTGACCGACACTCTTAACCAAAGAGGTCGGTTGAAAAATGCATACGATGGATCAGGTGATAACTCAAAGAAGTAGAAACTAGTAGGGTAGGCCAATGCAATATTAGATGATTTGAATTTTTACAAAGGAAAAACCCTACTCACATATGGGGACAAGGGTTTTGAGTGCTAATAGGGTCCATGGACTGTTTAAAAGTTGGAAATTTTTTGGAAGCTCCATGATCAACATCTACACAAGCATGAAAGAACCCTAATGCTTTAACCAGTTTTAGGGATAATATATTCAGTCCTACTCTGCCATATACTAAGACTCGTCTAACCTTATGTTTATGGATAAAGACTTTGATATGCAGTGCATCATTGTGAGAGGGTTTCAGTGAAGAATAGTCATTGTCTAAAAGGGTAATATGATGTGGAGTGGTCAAGTGTCCCACCATGGCTTCAAATTGGTTGAAATCAATGTGATTAGGGATGGAAGACTCTTGGAAATTTTTTTCAAGTATGGCTTTGTGTGCAGGAGAAATGCATAGCAGCTCGAGTATGGAGATTTGAGCGAGTGTTTTTCCCAATTGGTCAATGAAATTAAATTGTCCCTTAAAGGTTGTGACTATTTGACAGATGGATTGGGTATTTTGATCTTTGGCTGTCTAGCAGGAGGACTGGCTATTGTGACTTTACCTCCATGAGTGGTAACATTACACTCAAGCGTTTTCTTGATGGTAATAATATTGACATGTTCATCGACAACTCAGAGGTGATTAATAATGGGTCCACCAGAGTAATCAAAGGCGGCGTGAGTGTAATTGGCTCAATTATTATTATTCTCTGGACCTAACATAGAGGGATTGTTTGAACCATGATCCTGCAGTGGGTTTTTATGAATTCTATGTTCTGAGTTTTAAGCAAATTGTTGATCGTCTAGTTCAATGGAACAATTTTCAATAAGATCTTGTACAAGATTTCTTAATTGTCTGCAGGAAAAAGTTTTATTCCCTTTTTCTTGGTGGTAATTGAAGAATGAATTATCATCCCACCATGATGGCTTGAATTTTCCCAGGTCATGTGGTTTAGACTTTGACAATGTGATGATGCCATTTTGGAGGAGCTTCTTAAGGACTACTTCAATTGGTTCACCCAGGGCGATGTACATGCATCTCTTTGGAATTTTTTTTGTTTGACGTGGTTTCCCTTGGTTTTGATTATTTTTATTGTTTTGGATAGTGTTTGCGGTAGGTGTTGGTGTGGTTACTAGCATGTTTTGGGGTTGAGCTCCTTTGAGCTTGATTGTAGGAACTATCGTGTTTACTGCCTTAGCATCCACAATGCCGTCATTGGTGATGTGTTTTTTTTTGACCCAGTATTTGTTTTTTTCAGCAAGTGGGTTTGTATTTGTGTTTTTGTTTCGATATTTAAGTTCTCCTTTCACAATTAAAGCCTTTTCGAGTTGGACTTATTTTTTACTAAGTTTGTAAAAGTGGTGCAACAATGAACTTGTAAATTGTATTTTAAGGACCATCCAACAAGGTTTTGGAAAAACATGTCTACCTTTTCCTTTTCTGGCATCTCAATAGGGCATCAAATTTATAAGCTTCTCCATCTTTGGAAGAATGGAATAAAGGTCCTTCCGGTTTCTTCTTGAGTAAGTGTACATAAACTAGTAATGGTAACATAGGTGTCGATGTTATAGGCATAATTTTGTACAAATTTGTTAGCAAGTTCTTCCCATGAATTTATTCCTTTGGGAAAGGTAGCAAACCATTCAAGTGCGGGGCCCATGAGACTTCTAGGGAAGAGTATCATCATACAGGTATGTTCATGTGCAACGTCCACACAATTGGTTGTAAATTCTCTTATGTGTTCAATGGGATTAGTTTTTCATTTGTATTTGGTGAAGTTGGATACCACATATCCAGGAGGAAACTGTGGCATGTATAAACTCATGTCAAATGGGTATGGACATAAGTAATAGGATGTTTGGGTCTTTTTTTGTTGCAATTGCATGTTCTACATTTGTTTTTGCAAGGTTGACAATTGAGCTGTGAGTGCATTAATTATGGGATTGTTTGTGGCATCACACATGCTAGTAATGGGTATTGCATGAGTTCCCATTGGTTCTGATGATGTGTTCTAATATTGTTGTGGGATGTGTTGTTGTGGAATGTATGATGCATTTTGATTTGGAACTTGTTGGTATTGAGAATGTTGATCTGGAATGTATTGTTGTGTATGAATGTGTGACGCGTATGTGGGAATGTGCACTCCAACAGTGTTGGTTTGTATTTGTGGAATATGTTGTCCTTGATTATTTTGATGTCCAAATAAAGTCATGTGTTGTGTTATTTGGTTACCTTGTCCAAATTGGTAAATGTGGCCATGTGGAATGTTTGTGTTTTGTCTTTGGGGAATATTGGTGTTGGTATTGAGTTGTGACGAAGTGTTAATGTTCGGTTGAGGTCCTGAAATGGTGATTCATAATTTATTCCTCCCAAAGGGGTTTAATGAATTTGTTCCCATGGCATTAGTTGAAGACCCAATGAAAGGATTCAAATGACGATGTCATTCCCATAGCACTAAATGAAGCTCCAAATAAGAGTTTTAATGAATTTGTCCCCATTGTTGAAGACCCAAAGGTAGCTCCAATAGTTTGTGAAGGAATTGTTGATATTTGTGGGATAGCCTGCAATGTGGCTTGTGATATGGTTGATGTTCCTCCAATGGATGTTGTGTTGACCATGTTAGATTTTTTTTAGTGGAGGTTCCATTAGAGGTATCATTGATGGTGTTTGTCACATTTTGTGTGGTGGCACCAATGAAGGTATTGTTTGCATTGTGTTGTGGTGTCGAAAGAG